>JAPDFR010000006.1:1200000-1603396 GCA_030435815.1 Sarocladium strictum | reverse complement strand
GGCCTGGTGCAAGGTGCAGCGGTCAATTCGTTGGAACTTAAGCGCAAGAAGACTCTTCTCATCTCAGAATTGTATCCAACCAGGATGCTGTTGCTTCAATGGCGGCCCAGTACCGTTGTATGAAGGGATGAAACGTGGTTGGACAGACTCAAAGTTGAAGCTCTCTCGATGAGTTCCACCAGATGGAGCTCACAGCACGGTGCCGACAGTGCAGCTCATACTGTCCACCGACCACCATCAGGCCCTGTATTTGTCAAGCAGCCAGCCTCACTACCGGATGCGACCCCACGAGGGGCAGCATCTAATCAATCTCAATCTCCAAAAAACCACATCCCCGTCTCTCACAACCACGCAGGGGAAAGCCAACCTCAGACGTCCTCATCATGGCAGAAATCACAGAAGCCTCCCTGCGCGAGACCATCACCGAGCGCCTCAAGGCTGTCCACGTCGAAGTCACAGACATGTCCGGTCAGTCTTTCTTCATCCCACCCTCATGTCACCCATGTCACCAATCCATGCATGTATCCTGGGCTTCAGCTGACCCATGCAGGCGGCTGTGGTCAAGCCTTCACAACTCTCATCGTCTCACACCAATTTCGCGGGCTGAACTCGCTCAAGCGCCACCGCCTCGTGAACGCCGCCCTGAAGGATGAAATCGCAGTGATCCACGCTTGGACAGCCAAGTGCCAGACGCCCGAAGAGTGGGAGAAAGATACGGGGGCAGCGCCGCCCGTTGATGGCACAGTAGGAGGACAGGTTGAGGGCACGAGTGCATGAGATTCTTGACATTCCCAGTCTAGGTAGGGGAGGATATGGCGTAAGATTCGCATTATTGAGCCAGGGGGGCGAAGAATGATTACGATCTCATCTTGCATTTGCGCCTATCATCTACTGTTGACAATGGCACAAGCCAACCACATCATCATCTGTATATACCTTCCAAGTTTCTCTCCAGGGCGCCTGTAGACTCCGCGAAATGCACGACAACGTATAACATCCCCGTCCCGTTGTGCTTGTTTTTTTTTTTTTCGTCGTTGGCCTTCGTTTCCGAGCGCCATCCACGCACTTCGCTCGCTAGAAAAGCCCCAGGAGGTCTTCGCTATCCTTCTTCGGTGGCTGCGATCCGCTCCCTTGGTTCTGCAACTGCATCGCCGCTGGCAGTGGCTCGCTCGACTGACCGCTGCCGCCAAAGTTCATGCTGTCGAAGCCGTTCATCAGGTCGTTCATGTTGTTGGCACCACCACTCATTCCAGAAACCGCGCTGCCGCCGCCCGGGGCTGGCGCATCAAACATACTCATCATGTCGGCCATGCCTCCAGACGATTGTCCACCAGCCGGGCTCGCCACCCGATCAGGCGTTGCGGTTGCGCTGTTCTGCTCGTGTGAGGCCGGTGCTGCGCCATCAAAGTCGATGTCCAACAGGTTCTCGACGTTGTTCTGGGATGATGCGCCGCTTCCTCCGTTGGCACCTGCCGCTACGGCAGCCATGGAGGCGGCGATGGGGTTTTCTGTCGCGTTTTGACGCTGTTCCTGTATAGCTGCCCTCTGAATCTCATCTGCGCCGAAGCGACCCTTACCGACGAATGACTCCGGAGGCTTGTGGTACACGGACGCGAGTGTCGACAGCTCCGTCAAGAGCTGCTCCAGGAGTGTCGGGGGCAGGCTTGTCATGGTTGTAGTAATGGCGGGTTTTTGGGACAGGACAATACTCTACTACGAATGAGCCTCGTTCAGTCTTGGAGTTACGAGTGAAACTAACCTTGGCAATATCCAGATCGCCAGAGAGCAGTCGCCAGTAGACATACGCTCTGTCACGGATATCGGGATTGTCGTTCTCGGCAGTTGCGGCCTGCAAGACCTTCTGCACAAGCCCTTGGCTGCTCCCTGGCTTCTTGAGGAAGAGTTTGACGACTGCTGTGAGTATTTGCAGTTGAGTCTGCTGTTGTCAACGTTGCGGTTCATCATAGCATCGACACGGATGTGCGTACCTGTGTGAACTCTTCCATAAAACCTTCGACGAAGCTCTCCAGGATCTCATCGGCGTTGCTGATCTTTTCGGCATACTCGCCAACAATCCATATCAACGAGCCTCTAGCGTTGGGCTCGTCGAGCTCATCAATATGCTTGCAGAGAGTGGGGATCACGCCCTCGAAGCCAGGATACTTTCGCAAGATGTCCTTTGTCACTACCACCACCTCTTGAACAACGTAATTAACCTTAGTCGAGATGAGGTCCTCTAGTGCCGTCACACACTTGGCACTAGCACTTTCCAACTTGATCGCAACCTGTCCGATAGCCTTCACTGCGCGGCGGACGAAGTCCATGTCCACCTCCAGCGCGTACTCCTTCAGTTCGGCGAGCAGCTGCTCGTAGTTCTTCTCGTTGGCGATCCGCACCATGATCTCGAGTTTTTGAAGCTTGACATATGGCGGATCATTGTATTTGCAGAAGAACACTCGAAGTTCTTTGCTCAGGATATCGGGCTTTGCTTGTAGGAGGAGATCAATGTTTCGGAGTGCGACGTATTGCACCTCGGGCGCAGATGCCACCAGTGTGACTGCGGTTCATTAGTTCCGGGTTCCAACAGGATTCCTCAAGCCCACTTACCCAGTGGCGGTGCCATCTTCTTCAGATACGAGCTGACGAGTCTGGTCTCGAGAGACTTCATGTGGATGAATACGACCTTCACGGCAGCCAAGACAACACTCGGGTTGACGTGCTGGAACTGTGGTGCAACCCTTTCGCAGATGTGCTCGGCCTCCTTGACATCGACAGGCGAGTAGTCTGCCAACGTCGAAAGAATCGTGACTCGACCCCATTCCGTACATTCGTTCAGCGCCAGCAGCAGCTTCTTCAAGGTCGCTGGTGTGATGACGAGCGCTCTCGTCTCCGGTGCCGTTTCGGTGATCTCTGAGAGAGCCTGGACGGAGTTGGCTACCACCATCGGGTTCGGATCGCCAATGAGCTCTTGCAGGGACTCCAGGAAGCCGTTCTCAATGCACATAGAAGGGTTGAGATCGAAGAGTTTGGCGACGCAAATGGCTGCGGTCTTGCGGACGTAAGGTGATTCGTCCCGTAAGGTCTTCCGAAGTGGTTCCTCCATGTAGTCAACCATTTTGTCAACTCGAATGCAGCCCATTGTTCGAATCGCAAGCGCTCGTATCAGGGGATTCGGGTCTTCTGAGTCCTGGACGAAGGTGTTGACGGCTAGAATGCACAGGTCTGGGTGTGATTTGGCGTAGTTCCTAACACATGTTAGCGATTCTGTTCCCGTTCATAGATGTGAGTCCGTACATGAGATAGAGATAAACGAGCTTCTTTTGATCCAGGTCGGCAGTCGCAATGTTCTTGAGAACGTCTGGGAACAGAGCAGACACATCTTTGCCCAAAGTCATGGCCATGATGGTCTTCTGGATGGACTCCTTCCGCTCATAGGCATATTGTGAAACTAGGCCAGCCCTCAGCTCGAAGGTCTCGCCCTTTCGAGGGGGGGCGAAGGCGCCGCGGATGCGGTTGACCGCCATCGTCGAGGTCGAGGGGCAATAGACTTGTGGAGGGGCAAGGCGTCGATGTCGAGTTTGTCAGGCGACGTCGCTTTCCGATCGACGGGAAATCGTCTGTATCAGTGCAGCCTCTGGAGCTGGGCTCTCTCGTTCCCGTGGAAGACCTGGCGAAGGAGGATGTTGATGCTGCCGCTTCGCCAGGGTTGACACGAGAGCCGTTTGGTCGGTGCTAGGCTAGATGACGGTCCACGGTGGGCCACCTTACCCCTAACGATCGCAGCCTGTCGTTGGTGCTGTCGCGGGATGATTAGTCACCCATCGACAACGCGCACTGTGTGCCTACAGTCCTCCACTGTCCACGCTCTGTCAACTCACCTATCACATGGACATTGTGGATTGAGAGTTCTGGATTGAGGGAGGGCTTGGAGTCATATCTGATCACGATGGTAAGTTTCGCACTTGGTCTTCTTACGAGTTGCCGCTAACGGGTATGGTCAGGCAAGCTTCCCGAACCTCCGGCGACTGTTCATTGAGGCTCGTACTGATGATGAGGAGAGAGAGGTGTCAAGAAGAGCTGTGAGGGTCATATCAACAAAACCATCAGAAGTTTCTCTAACGTAACCAGTTTTACAATGCGGTGCTCTTCATGGGCTCTGTCGCAGTTTTCAGCTTGATTGCGCAGAAGCTTAATGCTGGCAAATAGTGTGCTAAAGAGAGTGATCTGGCGTTCAGGGCTTGACCAGGCACAACGTGACTGGATTCCACATTCATGATACCTTAAGAAGTTAAGATCTATTCATCATCCATGTCGTCGACTTCGGCGGCTTCTTCGTCGTTCGGCTTGCTCGCCCCAGCCTTAGCTTCTTGCTTTCGCCAGAGACCTGCGAGAAACTCATTCGTGCTTGCCTCTTCAATGCTCTTATCTTCTCGTTTCCTCAAGAACCGAGGAAACCTCAGGCTCAGCCCCCGCTCTTCACTGACCAGTCCAATCGCTGCCGAGTACGTCGGACTGATCGTGATGTCTGCGAATGCCATCTCCCAGACCTCTTGCGGTTCAAACCAGACGTCAGGACGTCCGGGATACTCAATGAAGCTCGGTTTCTGAAGCTTAATGTTCTTAGGCTCACCGCTTAGAGACCCGTCGTCATAAAATTCCTTGTTGGCCTTGTAAAACGCATCCGTGAAGCCTGACATGCACTTACACACGGCCTCCAAGGTTCCGGATTCCTCATTTCGAACCGCCAACAAGATAGGAGACCACCACTTGGCTTTGCGTCCTTGCCCGTGCCATCCCGCGACCGGGATGAGATCTAATGTGTCAAAGGTCGAGTTGTAGTCTTTTTTTACTTTGAGCCAAGAGTCAAGTCTCTTGTTGGGCTCATAAGTAGCCAGGAGCGGCTTTCTTCGCGATTTCTTCGTCTCATCGTGCTCGCCCTCCCCTGTTGTCTTTGCTTTTGCCTTGCTTCGACCTTTCGGTTTTGGAGCAGGAAGCTTCTCTGATCTTTCTGCCGGCTCGTCTGGTTGACCCTCCGTGTAGGGAAGCGATGGCAGATTGTCCAAAATCTTAACCATGATGCCTTCACACTTGATATCCGTGGCGGCTTTGAAGAACTCCAGAACCCCTTCGGAGTCGTTCGAGGTAGCGTCCATGCTCTTGACCCACGTGAAGTGGTGAGGTATCTCGATAAAGAGTGATCTCAGTAGCTCGCGGCGTTCGCGGAATGATCTATCCAGCAAAGGCTGGCCATTCAGAGCCATCAGATCAAATGCGAACATACACACATCAATCTTGATGCTGCCAATGTCGACATCCTTCCTAGCACGATTCGTGAGGGTCTGGAAGTTCTTCAACTCGCCGGAGTTCCTATCAACCGCGACAACTTCTCCCTCCATGATGAAGCTGGAGACTCCGTCTCCCCTGATCTTCGGAACCAGCTCCACCAGATCAGGATACTTGTCAGTCATCAACTCCAGATGACGGGAAAAGATCGATACTTTCCCTTTCTCATCACAATGAATCTGGGCACGCTGTCCATCATACTTGAACTCACAAGCAAAGTCTCTGCCTTGTAGCTTTGTAAGCATTTCTGACAGATCGCGCGTGATGCTGCCCAGCATCGGCCGCAAGGGTACGTGCAACGTCAGTCCACAACGTACAAGCAACTCCTCGGAGATGCCAATCTCAAGCAGAACCGGTATCAGGTCGTTATAGTTAGGCCGCCGTGCGAAGCAAGCCTTCACAATCTCTTCAGACCTGCCCCAAATTTCCGCGAGCTCCTCCTTCCGCAGCTTAGACAACTCAGACACAGACCTGAGAGGGAAATCCGCCCCTGGCGGTTTCGACAATAGAAACGCTCGGGAAAGTGCGATAAGCATCGTGGTCTTGACGGCTCCAATACGAAGCTGGAATTCAGATCTTGTGTGTCAGTGTCGACCTTGGCAGCCTGTGCAGAAAGAACTCACGTGCTGGCAAAGCGTGCGCACCACGAACCGGCTCTCTTCGCCGCCTCGAGCATCCTGCAGAAGACGATCCACAAGTCGCTGTTTCACCTCGCCGCTGCCCTGGCCCTGACTATTGGCAATCTTCACTAAGCTCTGGTATACCCCTTTGATCGTCAGGGGTTTTGGCTTGCGAAGAGTGAAGCTTTGTTTCTTCTTGGCCTCGAAGGCAACATCTCCAGCGTCGCCATACTTATCATAGATAGCTTTAAGAGCGCGATTGTCCAAGCCACAAACCTGCCTCAGGGCTTTTGAGATGGCCGAACCACCGAGTCCCAACTCCAGTGAGATATATGGAGGAGATATCGAGTTCGTAGCCAGCCAAACCTGAAATGATCAGTCGCGAAGCTCATTGCTGGAGAATCAAACTCACCGCTGGGAGAAGGCTCTCAGGGTCCCCTTCTATCAAGACCCTCAGACAATTCGTCATGGTGTCGACGATCCTGATTCGACTATTTGTAGCGCTCGCAAGCACAAAGCATCTGGTTAGGAGGGCGTACGATGCATCCCCACCTTCTGAAGCCCAATGCTTCTGGAGTTCTACCACATACTTTGCCGGTTCAAACGCTAGAGGTGATTCATCCAGCGGTATGGAGCTCGTTACTGTGTCATCGGCATTTCCAGCGGGTTGGAGGGTCAGAGTCTTGGCCTTATACGACTGCGGCTCTGATGCTGCCACTTCGGGGGATTTGGAATCTGCCTGTTCAGGCGCATTTGCTGCTTCCGATTTGATTGTGCCAGTCTCATGCTGGTTTTCTCCAGTCGATTCGGCAGCCTCTCGGTCCCATTCAGCCTGAAGCTTGCGTGCCAGCTCCTCGTCACTCAGTTCGAGTCCTTCGTGTCCTCGGCTGTTTGCCAGCACTCCATCGTTGCCTTGCGCACCTCCACCCGTGGCGGCTGCTCCGTTCTGTCTCTGTTTGGAGAAGAAATACTCCAAGCCCTTGGCTGGGCTGCTGTTATTTCCATTGTTCAGCTTGCGCTTCTTCGCCGGACTTGACATGACAAGTGAGGCTTTGCGACCCAACGTGGCCGCCTGAACAATGGTGTTTGTGACGATGAGAATAAGTCATGAGACCTTGATTCACCTTGCTGAATTATCGCATCTCATCACGGCGCAGCTGCCGTTCACGGCTCAACTACACGCGCAGCACTCTATGACGCTCTAAACGCGAAGGCACGTGACCCCATCTCTCTACGGAAAGGACCCCTTCGGCGCGGAACAAGACGACTCCCGCAGTCACCCCACAAGGAACACACAACCATCCCAAAATTTGGTATCCTGCCCCGCGCCAACGGGAAGAGAAGCCATTCTTGACGAAGCACCAACCCCTCGTCACAACAAACAACCGTCACGATGAACGGCGAAGACCCCCCGGAGCGCCCTGGCTCTATCACGACCATCATCAACGGTCTCGAGCGATACAACCCCGAGGCTGTGGGTCCTCTTGAGGCGTACCTCCAAGAGCAATGCGAACAGAAGTACTGCGACTGCAATGCGAATCGCACCCTTCTTAAGCTGTAAGTATCATATTTCTATCTGCTCTTCCTGCTTTCATGTGCGATGAACAATATGTCAACGTTTCCTATTACCTGACAGCAATTATCGTTTGCTCTTGAAGTCTGCTATTAGCTCTATCTGAAATCTTGTCCCACTCGCATGCTGTATTGCGCTGCTGCCAAGTCGCATGTCACTAACTACCAATCAACAGGTACCAGCTTAACCCCGACCGGATCAAGGATGAAGTTATCACCAACATTCTCGTCAAGGCCATGACCCAGTTCCCTTCATCCCAGTTCTCCCTCGCCCTCCACCTCATCAACCCCACTACCGCGTCGACTGGCGAGCTTCATGAAGCCCTCACCAAGCTGCGTGCTCTCAACTCCCAGCTCGAGGGTGCTCAGTACGCCCGTTTTTGGGCAAATATCGACGGTGACGATCTCTGCGCCGACCTCATCGCGGACATTTCTGGTTTCGAGGAGATGGTCAGGCACCGTATCGCTCTGCTCGTTTCACACGCCTTCCGCGAGGTCCAGCTCAGCCACCTGGAGTCCTGGCTCGGCCTCGACGGCGAGGAGGCTAAGAAGTTCGTGACAGAGGTGTGCGGCTGGAGTATCGAGGGCGAGGGTGTCGTCAAGATCCCCTCCAACCCGGAGAACGAGGCAAAGAAGGCAGAGATCAGGGAGGATGTCAACGTTGACCAGTTCTCAAGAGTCATCAGGCGGTCATGGGAGGACGTTGTTGCGGCTGGCATGGCTTAAGCGAATAGACTAACATGAGCACTAAATGCTGATGTAGACATGATGGCATGTTAGGGGGCTAAAAGGCGTTCGTTGGCTTAGAAATCCAAATGATTGGTCTTGCGCAAGGCCAGATGAAACTCGCTGGCAGATACACGATGCTAAATATGTGATGGTCAGGACATCAGCAGCGCACTGCTTATTTCTCCTTGGACAACTCCTCCCACTGTACTCCTGCCCACTCTTCCACATAGCCGGCTTGTCCGACTTCCACGCTGGCCGGGAGACAATCCCTCTCACAGACTCCGACAATGATGGTACCCCATTCCATTCCGTCCAAGCTCATGTCATCGGCCTCCAACTCGGTGATTGCATGCGGCGTCAGCTGCACCTCGAAAGTTCTTCGACCACCACAGTTGGAGCACCCCGGCATGGTGCCCTTCGTCAGCTTCTTGCCAACCTCATCTGTCTTACTGTACAGCAGTGGCACTCCTCCGTGCTCGTAACGAATGACCTGTTCCGGGTTTTGTGACATTCTGTCGGCAAACTTCTGGAAGGTGCTATCCATGGCTGACTCGAAAGCCTCTCGATCAAGCGCCGACGGCTCGGCAGCGTCCGCATCCTCCATACGAGCATTCTCTGGCACGTTGGTCGGTGTCGGATCTAAGGTTTCGAAATCGGCGTCCGCGAGGTACAGTGTGGGGTAAGCTTGAGGTAGATCGTCGATTGCAGGCCATGGCTCCGCCGGAGGTGGTGGTTCTTTTGGCGTAGTGTTGAGTGACAGTGTCTCAGCGAAGGTCTTTGGGAGAGACTCCTCTGCCTCCTTCTTCGTTTTTGCCTGTGCCGGTGGCGGGGACGCGAACGGGCTGGGAGGTTGTGCTGAAGTGCTGAAAGGGTTCGCGGTGGCTAAGGTGGTGCTGAATGGATTCACGTTACTGGAGAATGGGTTTGCGCCAGATGAGCCGCCTAGGGGTGTCTTCCCACCAAAGAGGGCATTCCCCAGCGCAGGCGCAGGGTCCTTCTTTTCTGGCTGAGCTTCTTCCGTCGTCATATCGATCTCACTTGTGGATACCTTCGGCACTTGATCTTCCTTCCATGTTCGAACACCTCTGAGAGCACGGATGCTTCCCGCCTTTCTTCGACAGGACGCTTTGCGACAAGCGAACACGTACAGCCTCCGCTCATGATCTGGAAATTTCTCGGGCAATTCGCCGTTAAGTTGCAATAGAAGAGTCATCATACTCTTGCAGACTTTGCAACGGGCAAAGCCCGCTGTGGGAGGCGCCTCGGTGTCGAGCCATTCCTGTGCTGTCTGGTCAGGACTGAAACAAGCAGGTCCTGGGAAAGTGGTGGACTTACTGGGTAGCCACCTAATTTGCTGACGGTGTCCTCGTCGGCTTCTTTCGATGCATAGCCAAGGAGAACACTAGTCTCCTCGAATTCTCCATCAGAGGAGTCCGACTCGTAACCTGTCATCTCGAGGTGATGTTGTTTGGTGATGTCCTTATGGTGGGGTCAAGAATTTTCTGGGACTTTCACGGACCCTACGCGGGGCTTATCTCCGATAAGGCGACGAGCAGACACATACGGACCACGACCAGCGGTGCGGTGGGCAATAAGTCATCAGAGTAATCACATCGACGTCTATCTTTGGTCTGTCTAACTTGGTATCCTTACATGTGATCATCGGGTCCGTCCATGCCTGGACCTGGACCGCCAGCCCTGCCCATTTGCCGTGCCTTTAGAAGCTCATCACACAGAAGCAGGTTGGATGCAATGCTGGAGCTGGATGCGACGCAGTTCCTGAGCACTCTGAAGGAGTCATAAACGCCCTTCAGCTCGGGATCCATCGGCTCGCCAGTCTCTAAGTCAAGACCAACGACGTCGCCATCGGCAACCTCGTCACGTAGAGCCGCAACTATTCAGTTGTTAGTTATGGTTCGCATGTGCTGGTGTCCGATGTAACTTACGGGCATCCTGAACGTCGTGACCAGCATTTGCTGCCAAGGTCTTGGGAATGATGAGCAGGGCATCGGCGAAAGCCTCGATGCCGAACTTCGCCTTACCCTTGACGGTCTTGGAGAAAGTGTCGCTCTTGAGGTGAGCTGCGCAGGCAACGTGGAAAGCACCACCACCGGGAACGACGCTCTTGTCGACAATCATGTTGTAGACGCTTCTGAGGCCGTCTCTCACGGCGTCAGTGACCTGTGCGATAGTGTGCTGGTTGGGACCCTTGATCATCAGGGTGACGGACTTAGGGTCCTTGACCTCCTCAACGAAGGTGAACTTCTCCTCGCCAAGAGTCTGCTCGTAGACAAGGCCAGCCCAACCAAGAACGTCAGGAGTGAGGTCCTCGACACTGTTTTGTGCGACACCGCCGCAGATGAGTTGAAGGCGCTCCATGTTCCTCCGCTTCGCTCGACGCAGTGCCAGGATACCGTTCTTTGCGAGGACGTCAAGAGAGAGTGGGTCAATACCCTTCTGGTTGATGATGACGAAGTTCTTCTTGCCATCAGTGCCGCAGACCTCCTTCTTCAGCTCAACGATCTTCTTGAGCTTGGCGTCGATGAAGCGACGCTCACTCTCAACCAGCTTTTCCCTCTGGTCAGCGCTGGAGTAGAAGAAGCCGGAGTTGATCTCGGTCTTCTCGTATTCGAGGCCAACATTCATCGTTAGTATATAGCAGTTCTCGAGGCGCTTGGGCATATCAGGATGACGGGCGCCGTGGTCAAGGGCCAGACCACGGATGAGCTTGGTGTCTGACGCGGAACGGTGCTGCATCTTCATGATCTCAACCATGTGCAAGTCAGGCTTGGCCGGGGCCTGGTAAATGGCGAGAACGGCATCGACAATATCTGGTGTGAGCTTGGTCGCCAGAGATCCGTTGAGCTTAGTAGCCAGTGAGGTTCGCGCAACGTTGAGGAGAAGCTCGCGGTCGACCTCCTTTGGCAGCTTGAAGTCGTCCAGAAACTGCGCTGCCGTTAGCAAGTCAGCCAAGTATGACTGGTGAGAAGGCTCACCTTGAGAGCCTCAGCCTTGGCAATGTCAAAACCGTCCGTGATGATGCGCGGGTGCAAGCCTTCGGAAATGTATCGATCTGCCTGCTTCAAGAGCTCGCCCACAAGGAGGACAACAGAGGTCGTACCATCGCCACAGATGTCGTCCTGTGCCGTCGCGGCTCTTGCAATCATCACTGCAGTCGGGTTCTGAATCTGCATCTCGCGGAGGAGAACGTTGCCGTCCTTGGTGAGCTTGATCTATTTCGTGATATTCGTCAGCTCGTGGTCGGGGGGTAATATCGTGGGGAAGTATACCTGTCCGGCGCCGTCAACAAGCCTGGGACAAATTAGCAACGAATATCACCTAAGTCGCGAGGCCTGGCTTACATCTTGATAGTGCCTCTGGGGCCCAGGTTGGACTTCAGGACATCCTGCAGGCCCTCGCCTGCGCTGATGTTGACCTTGAGAGCTTCGCCCCGCCTCTGTCAATAGATTAGCAAGGGAAGTACCACAGGAGCTGCGGGCGACCAACTCGGGACTCGGCCTTGGGGTTGAGAAGCTGTGCGGCCGACATTTGGTATGGAGAGCTAGATGTCGGAAAGCTAGGGAGGTTGGGAGTGGCTCGGTCGTGATAAATTCGCGACCTTTTGAGCAGGTGTCGTCGATTCGTGAGAGCCCAGGCACAGGAGGTGTGTGAGGTACACCTACGCAGGCAGGGACTTTTTTCTGCCAGGCGGCGGTTGTGAGGGCGGTGTGGGGCGAGCGTGGGGTTGCTGGAAGCTTCACTCATGTCCAAGGGGTAGCTTGCATAGCATCGTCACTAACTCTTGGTACGACCTACCAGTATTCAATTCTTCACGGCACGCAAACACCATTCAGTCCCAGAAACTTGGTCGATTCATCATGTCCCTAATTACCGAAAACATGCAAACAAATATCAGGCAGCTGGATCACACCGATCCTGGTCTACCTACCCAATGCATGACATAAATCAAGGACCTATGGACCGAAATTCGCCTCCCAAATACCAATAGAGAGAAATTGAAATCCCATTTGTCGTCCCATGTACCCAACCGCAAGCGGCGTGACGAACGCGATGCCAGCTCTTGGCCACCGCGTTCCATAATTAACAGCCTCCGAAGTGGCGATGGAATAGCAAGCGAACAAAGGACACGCTACCAAACGATCCGAAAGCAAACTCGCGCCTCAAGCTTCGAAAAGAACGCCAAGCTTAAGAATACACGCATCAAGGTGGAGAGCATATTACATGGCAAACATATCGTCTGGCTCGCCAAACATGTGTACAGTGTCATCATACTCCTCGCTTGACTTGTGCGAGAGGAGCATGCTTGGAGCGTGATCAAGCTGCACGAAGCTTGGGTCGTCGTCACCGAGATGGAACATGAGCTCGTTGAACTGATCATCCACGGATAGCGGAACTGAGTCCTCGATCCCCGGGTGGCCGACGAAGCTCTCCGGGCTCAGAGCATCCAGGCTGGAGTCGATTTGGCTTGATGCCTGCACAGCTGACGACTGGCCAGAACGGGGATCGAAAGATGTGATGGCAGCTGGAGACGGCGATTGTGAGAGCTCCGGCGGCGTGTTGTGGTTGCTGCCCATGCTCTTGGCGGGAGAGGTCGGCTGAGACAGGGCCTCCATAACCTCTTGAGGAGAAACGCATGTCCCTGCCTCGGGCGCAGGAGATGCAGATGCTTGACTTCTTGCTGGTGCCGCCGCTTGGAAAGGCATCGGGGCAGAAGAAGACATGGCTGAGGGCTCTTGCGTCGGTGCAGATGTCGATCCATTTATGGTCATCAGGTCGAAGATGGGGTCCCGTGGCGTGCTGGCGGCGGAGCTTTGCGCGGATTCGACTTGTGACGAGATTGAGCTGATGGACATGTTCTTCTTGCGAGTTTTGGCTGCCTTTTCCTGTCTGGCATCCAGATCGGGACGAGGCTTCTTTGGCCTGCCACGCTTCGCACTTGCGCGAACAGCGCCTTCGAAACTGCCAATGCACATGCCTCGCTGGCGATGACGGGTCAAAGCGTCGTGACGGGCAAAATCGCGACCACACTGGCACACATATGGCTTGATGCCTGTGTGGATCTTGGCATGGCGCTTGAGATCATGCAGGCGGACGAAACACTTCTTGCAGTGCTGGCACAGGAACTTCCGATCATCCAGATGTGTCTGTACATGGGACTTGATGTTCTCCTTGCGACCAAATGTCTTGCCGCACTCCTCGAAGGTGCAGACATACTTGCCGTCATCTGTAGCTCCGGGTCCGCCGCTGATGAACTGCTCGATCTCCTCCATTGTCACACCAGTCTCCTGCATGGTTTCCTCGATCTTGATGTCTGCGATGCTCTGCGCGCTGACGATGCTGGCTTGGGACTGGTTGCGTCGGTGCGAGTGTGACATCGAGGGAGATTCGGCGCCATGGTGGGACCCAGTTGAGGGCGTGTTGTGGACATGGCTGAAGAAGCTCTGTGTCTGCGGCGTCTGAGGTAGCGAGCTCTGTGGCGACATCTCGAAGGTTGAGCTGGTATCGACATACTGAGTGAAAGGATCCATGCCGCTGAAATCGCTCTCGGCAAGAGAGGAAGCCGTCAAGCTCCTTGTCATTGAGAGTCCAGATGAGCTGGGGGTCAGGGTGAGGTTGATGTGCTGCTGCTCTGCCTGTTGGCGCATCTCCATGAAGTTGCTGTGAGGTCTCGCGGCCGCGCGGCCGCGGACAGGCTTCAGTGTCTCCTCCATTGATTCATCATAACCCTCGGAGAAACGGTTTGGCCTCTTGTCAAGCTTTGCCATACGGTCATGGGGGGTCTCCATTGGGGTGATTGGGAGGTCGACTGCCGACTCGTTAGCTAAAGTCACACAGATCAGGGGCAGAGAGACTCACAAGAATTGTTCTGTTCTGGGGGGGTTATAGGCCTCTGCTGTCCCTGCGAGGACATGCTCTCGAACTCCTCGATTCTCTTCTGCACAGCGCTGCCGAACGAGCGACGAGAGCCTCTGTTCATGGCGTTGGGGTCGTTGGGATTGAACCAATCACCGCCACGAACGGCGTCTTGGAACGAGGCAAACGTCGGCGTAGGGGTCGCGCTCGGCTGTGAGTACAGATCGAAGTCGTTGCTCGGACGCCCGCTCAGCATGGACCAATCTGCAAAAGGACCATTGCACATTGAGCTGAATTCAAAAGAGTCCATGCCAGCGGGCATTTGAGGTGTGCCGAGAGGAGAAATGAGGGCGTCCTCGCCAGGGGAGCAGAGACGGTGTTGCTGGCCCGGGCTTACTTGTGTGCTGTGCTGCTGCGCATATTGCTGCTGAAAGATTGCTGATCCTGGATTGTTAGTATGTTCCGTGCTTACCGTTTGGTTGGCCTGCCACATCGCACGCTGCTTCTGCTGTCGGATATCGAGACTTGCCCTCCCTCTCCTGTGTCCTGCACCGGCTGGGCGCTGTGAAGAGATGGCGAGAGCCTCGAAAGCAGAAGGCGTCGATTGCTGGCGGCGATGTCTCTGCCTGGCGAGAAGGCTAGAGTCTGGAGTCTGCAGCATCCTGTCGCTTGGGGAGTCCGGAGAATTTGTTGTCGTCGGTCGAGTATTGTCGTATTGAACCTCTGGGTCCGAAACTGCAGGATACCTGTCAGTCATGTTCTCGTACCTATCGCCTCCGGTTGTTCCTACCTCGCGCAGCTCAAGCACAAAGCGCCGGGCTTTGTTTAAGTCGTAGTCGTGATCAGTCGAGGGCTGTTTGACCTGACACGGGTTTGTGTAGAGAGACGCCTCCCAAGGGCGTGAAGGTTGAGTTCAGAGGTTTCAGCTCTTTGAGGACAGTCCTTTGAAGTTTTGGTACTCCTCTTGAAGATGACTTGGTAGTTTGTACAGATATCAATGTCACAATGTAGAGTAGTAGTATGAAGTAGAGAAGATGCTCGCGATGGAAGGGCAGCCGGGCGTGCATGAGGTGCGGGTCTAAGCTGGTCTATAAGAGACGTTGCCCAAGCAACGAGGACTGTGAGACAGCTGCAACGTCAGCGACACGCCCAGACACCCTCAATCGGATGATGGGGGTGATCTGACCCTGCATTAGCCGCTGTGACTTGTGCATGGAAGAAAAAAAGTGACGAATTGGTCTTATCTCGACTAATTCTTTACGAATGGAGCTCTCGCGAAGATGAGGTCCTATTTCGTCAACTGACTTACATGGTTTTCACCATGTGTTTGGAGTCCTTTGGCGACACAACACCGGCAGAGCAGGATCCAAGACTCGTGATTATTGAAGAAGCCATCACGGAATAGCGATAGTCCCTAAATGACCATATGTCTGTAATTTTCAGACCTCTCCCTGCCCGACAAACGTTACTCTGTCTCCTATGTTGACACCAACGTTGTCTGTAGGGTAAGGCTACCATAGCAACAGAACTCTGAACAAGTAAAAACAACAATTACGCACCATCAGTGAAAGACGTCAGAGTCTATAAACCTAACAAAAACCCTAACCCTAATGCAAACCCTAACCTAACCCTAACCTCACCCTAACCTAACGATAACCCCTAACCTAACCCTAACCTAACCTAACCTAACCTAACCTAACCTAAACCCAAAACCTAACCCTAACCCTAACCCTAACTCTATATTTATAATATACTAACCAATAATATCCTACCCTATGCTAAGGCAATTACTACTACCTAGTATCTCTTCCTTATTAACCTTAGCTTTAGTGCTAGCTTTAATATTATTGTTCTTAGTATTTGCCCTTAGCCTGGCTCTTAGTAGTATGGCTAGCTTGCCTGTATTAACCTTTGGACTGTTCTCTGGGTGTAGTGTGGCCTCGAGATGTTTAGGGTAATAATTAGTGCTAATTATTGCGGCCTTTTTATGGATAGATATAAAACCTTAATTGCCATACCCAATGGCCTCTTGCCTATTACCTTTAACCTCCCCTGTCCTAACTGGATATTTAACGCCGTTGCTGCGCAGCAGGGCTGGATATGCACTAAGACTCTACTGCTTATAGTGCTATTTAATAAGGTTGGCGTATAGTAGTTTAGGTATTTTCCTAGCCTAATATAGCCTTACTTAGACTTTATTATCTTTAGAGTATAGCAGCTTTAGGATAAATAGGTGGCACTAATACACCAAGGAAGGATACTTACTATAGCTATAGATCCTTATGCTTTTATTAGCTACTTTATAGGTAGTAAGTATTGGGTTAAGGTAAGCTTAGTAAGTAGGAATACTAATAAGACCTTTAGTTTATTAGAGTTTTAGCCGCTGCCTCTACTAGTAGAGCGTGGTAATATGCCTTAATACTAGCCCTTAATAGAGGCGACCTTTGGAGGTCTATAGGCTACTTAGGGAGTATAGAAGTGGGATGCCCTGGCTTGGATAGAGGTATAACGTGCAATATAGAGTATATAAGTAGTAGACAGTAGTAGAGAGAGGTAGGCAAAGAAGCATTGCTTCTTCTTAATATATACTTCTCCTTTAGCTAAAAAGATACTACTCTACCTTAGCGTAAATACTACTACACTAGCTTTTTTCTATTTATAGTCTTAATACCTTCTCCTCCTTCCCTAGTAAAGTAAGCCATATTATAAAAAGTAGTCTATAAAGCTTATTCATTTATAAGTATCCTTAGTATAACTTTCTCCTAAGCGCAATTTAAGAGTCCTTATTTTCTTATAATATTCTTTTATACTCCTATAGAATACGCTGGGGACCTAAGTGCTTTAATATAATAAGACCTGCCTATATTTATAATAGTAGCCCTTTTTGCCAATAGTATTCTCTTAATCTCTATATCTATATATTATTCTTCTTTATATACTACTAACTATATATACTTTAAGAGAAACTATAATTAAAGCACCCTATAAAGTATTCTAGCCGCTTCTTTTTAAAAATCTCCCTCTATACTTCTCTCTTATACTTTTTAATTTTATCCTAGTTCTTATCTCCTTCCTTCTCACAGCCTAACCAATAATGCCCTGCTTTCTAGTAGAGAATATATATATATGCCTATTAAAGCCTAACTAACTTAAACTAATTAGCCTACTTTACTATAAGCCTAAACGCCTCCTTTATATCCTAGTAGTATTAAAAGATACCTTTTGAGGTAGCGTAGACCTTTTAGTTTAATATATAAGCTAGCGTGGCTATGTATATAAAGAGATTGCCTTCCATCTTAGCTACTAAGACTAGGCGGCTTATTTTAATATCTTCTAGTGCTGCAAGATAGGTGTTATATAACTCCTTGCCTTTTATATACCCTACCTACTAGATATACTAATTTATTAAGGCATTGAGCATAGCATGCTTATATATGCTAGGTGTTATATATATAAAGGCTGCATTCCCTGATTTAAAGGGTGGGGCCAGGTCGGGGCGTAGGGCCCCGCACTGCGCCGGCTAAACTATACTACTGGTATTCTCCTAATTAAGAAGTATTACTATAAACTAATAATAGAATTTGTTCCTTCCGCCTTAGCCGCTCTCTTAGATAAAATCTCATAGTTGCTGCGGCATACCGGTATAGAGAATAAGAGTAATATTAGGCATATTAAGCCCTAATCTTAAAGCGCTTATAGCAATAATAATCTTCTTAGCGGAATTAATAATAGCTGCTTAGTATTATATATATCTTTGCTTCTTATTCTAATTGCTAGTCCTTATATATAGAGTTGCATATATAAAGGTATTACTAAGTAATAAAATAGTATTAATAAACTATATATAGATTATAACCTAGCCTTTTGCCCCGAGGTTAATCCATGCCTTAATCTCTTTTTAAATTAAGGTAACCAAAGCCTTTGCAGCTAATTGTGCACTTACTTTTGCAGCTAATACCTTATATTAAATGTTTGGCTGTGTTGTTTAAGTTTAATGCTATTAGAAAGAGTTTTTAGGTATACTAAGTATATATACTAAGGTTAACTGCTTAGATGGCGGGAGAGATGCTATAAGATATATCTCCTAAATACCCTATTATATAATGGTTTACTTAAGCTGCCTTAGGTATAGCCGGAAGTTAAGTTTACTATTAAAAAGAATATAATACTTATTAACTATAATATAATTAAGTTATTAATAGGTTTATAGTTGGTTAATATACTTAATAAACTTAATGTTTATAGTAGACTTTAGTATTATAAAAATAATAAATGCTATAAGTAATATCCTAGGCTGCTACACCTACAAGGTAATTCCAGCCTATTAATATTAGTATATTATATTATCCTATAGGGTAACTAAAGGGGAGATAATAATAGTAGTCCTATACAGCGTAATAAAGGCTAAAAGTATAAAGAGGATTGATTTACTAAAGCTAGTAGCGGTGTGAGGAAAAGAGACACCCACCCAGGAATCGAAGAACAGTGAAGCCAAGCGACGCAGGAGCGGCGTGATCAACAGAAAAGACCCCAAAAATGGGTATTCGAGAAAAGAAGGAAAATAAGAAATGTAAATATAGTAGTAAAGGTAAAAGCAATAGATCAAATGGTTAGTAAAGAAAGCTTTCAATTATCATATCGTTTGAAGTCGTGGTCGGGTTTTCGTGTCAAGGTTGCGAAGGGAGATCCGTTTGGAGCCAAATAGACAGCTCAACCATTTGATCAAATGGTAATAGTAGTAATAGTCAAATAAAAGGAACAAATAAATCACGTTGTCAAGTAAGAAAGTCAAGGGCGAGGGAACTAAGCCTGCGTCAAGTAATTCAGATCAATGAGCAAAGAATGTGTTGGAATTGTTGGTTCTGCCTCTGTTTGAGCAATCTGTGGCCTTCCTTTTATAGCAAACGAATGTGATGACAAAGGAAACTAATGGTACATGAAAAATCCACTTGAGGACCATTTCCTCGTCTCACAACTCCTCCCCGCGTACCGAGTGTCACTCCCACGGGATCACATCGGGGCGCTACTTTCCAAGACCAAGTCTCTTCATCTCTCTGGTCAATCTCTGAGGTCGCCGATCTTCTTCTGGGCCCTCAGACGGATCCTCCACGAGTTCGGGCGGTCCCAGTCGATCGTCCTGGAACAATTGGAGCTGGGCGATATTGGTCGTGATCGACAGCCTCTTTGATGCTGCTCCAGAAGGACTGGCTAGTAAGACCAGGGGGGGCCAAACTCATGAATGTAGCAGAATTCTTGTGATACTTGATCTCAGTCCGAGCGACAAATAGATCGTCAAGTAGTTCAGCGACATAGGCAGTCATCTTGACTCCAGCGGGACCAACCCGCTCGTCAAGAGCTGACTTCACTCGTTTTTCGAACAATGAGCCTGGTGTCTTTATCAGAACGCCCCGTACTCGCGGAAGGACGGTCAAAGGCGTAGTATCCAGTCCAGGAAGTTGAGGGGGGATCCGGTTGGGAATTGCGACAATGACTTCTCCTCGTTTGAAATGTTGTGTTCGACCTCGCTGTTGGGTTGGATCGTCAAGCCGGGCTCGCTTCCTTGTACTCACACGCAGCGTCACCTTGCGGTCGGGCAGAGCGACTGTAGTCTGCGGAGGCTGTCTGATTCTAGGGGACGTAGGCAAAGGGGTTCGTTTGACTGCAGGTTGACTAGCTAGCTCTGTTGCAATAGTCCCGTATTTCACCAGGGCATTCTCGTTTGTTGGTCTCGGGGATGTATCCTGAGATTGGGGTGGAGATGGGGAAGTAGAGGCAAGTCGCTTGAGTTGCTTTGGTTCAGCTGGTTCAATAGCCGAAAGGTTGTAGCGCAGTGCTTGGAGTCGCTTTTGCGTTTCAATGAAAGTTGGTGCCCGAGTTCGAGCCTCTTGTGCCTCCCGTGCTGTCAAGGAGACTTCTGGCAGTATAAGTGTCCCGATGGATGGGAGATCCTGTGTGAAGTTTGTCGTGATTCTTTTCCAGTCAACCATTTGATCAGGTTCTTTCTGACCGGCAATGACTCTGGACGCAATAAATTGAACAAGCGGATATCATCTCCTTGCCATGCCTCAAAGCGCCAAGCAGGCTGGGAGCCAAGCACAAGCCCACCTACCGGGGAGTACATTCGCCATGCAGGAATTAGAGATGGGGCGTCGCGAATGCTTCGGTGGTTCCAGGTAAACAGGGATTAGATTGAATGGTCCAATCCTGGCTTCGAAAGATTCCCAACTCATTCGTTAAGAGGTCCAAGTAGTCGCGCTTCATTTGGGCCATCCTCGCTGCAGACGAGCTGATCCGGACATTACCTCTGGAACCATTTGACCATTTGAGTTCCGTTTGCTATCGCCAGTTAGGCAGGGCGTGGTGATCCAGTCGCTTAGGTAGATGTCCTGGTGGAGTTGATCGCAAGGGGCAGTTGATAGGATTCTCGTGTTCTGGATTGCACTGGGCACGGCACTGGGAAACTCAAGGCGATGCCTTGAGGACCTTCGTCCAACAAGTCCCCGGAGTTGCGTCCATAGCCAGTAGATAGCTACAAATCCACACTCCCAGGCTTCAGACTGTTGGGTAACTGGGCAGATCGTGTAAGTGAAATGATAAGGAACGTTTGCCAACCGAAGGGTCTGGCGCCAGATTCCTAGGAACCCTTCAATGCCCTTTCCGGTAAGACGCATTGAATCCATGACATAGAGATGCCCGATCCGTTTGTCCCAAATGAAAGCTCCCAATGGCCAACATGTCCGCCATTTGGATGACCCCAGTAGATCATCCCGGCGTAGAATGGCCGGCCCCACGAATCGAGGAAGAAGCGCTCATGCGTGCCAAAGAAAGGACCTCCACCTGATACAGGCGTCTCAAAGCTCTTGCGAAGCTTCAAATAAGCAGGGTCCTCGTCGTCGCCCTGAGGAAGCCAGTCATTTGTCAAGCCGTTTGTGTGTACATTCCAATGGTAGTCAGACCAGCCGACAGCTCCTTTGATGTCCCTAAAGAGGAGGGTCATTAGGGCGTTAACTTCTATACTTGACATGGTGTCGCCAGCAGAGTATCCAGGTGTCAAGAGCTTGTAGATGAGGAGAGGTACTCGGGGACATCTTCTCGGTCCAAGGGGAACTCAGGTCGAACTCCGAAATCACCGTCAGGTAGGTTTAGGATCTGAGGGCTTTGTCTTCATCGTTACCATCCCACTCAACCCTGATACCATTTGGCCAGTTGGTTCTCCATAGGATCCAAGGAGGCTGATCACCATACAGGAGTTTCAATTCAGAACCTGGAGACGATCGGTTGGTAGGTTGTTCGTCTGGGTGCCCAAACTTCCAATGCAAGTTCTCAGGAGGGGCATCGTCAAGAAGTATTTTGCCATTGGCAAAGGTCAGTTGGTCAAGGAGGTAAAAGGGGTCAGGAACGAGTGGAGGATATTGTTGCCGACTGTCTGTGAGTTGATGTACTTGGTACGTGTGGCTGCATCAAGAGCCTTCCTCGACTTCTCGCCTTTTGCGGCGATTAGTACTTTACCGCTCGTGTTAGGCTTGGGCGCTTTCGCCTTGGGAAATGAGGTCGAATTGTCTGCCATGTTGACCTTCAGGGATTGATCAAATGGTTGTGCGTGTTCAGTTCATCGGAAAAGATTGGGTGAAAGGGAAATCAAGAGAAAGAAGAGAAGGATCCAGGAAACGAAGCTGCCTTAACGTGCGGCTGCGATGGACTCAGTAGCTGCACATCCGCTTATAGTCTCCAAGAGGAAGAGGGCATCAATCCCAAGGGAATTCCTTTTCCTTTTATGTGTTTTCATCCGGCCTAAGGAGAATCCTCTGGAATATCTTGAAAAATTTTCTTGCAGTGAATCATCTGGTCATTCAAGATGATTCAACCTGGCTGCAGTGGCTTGTGATGCAATGTGATCCGCGCGGCAGAGTTTTCTCCTTGTTGATCCATCGCAAGGTAGGGTAATTCGTATTGATCAAGCCCTTTGAGGTCAAAGGATTCGTACTGAATATCCCTTGTTCGTGTGAATCATGATTTCCTTTGGCGTTGTTCCGTTTCAATGAATCATCCTTCTGTGAGGTAATTCATATTGGTTGCCTCTTGATCAAATGAATCAAGCCTTCCGTTTGGTGATGCTTCTCGTGTGAATCTCCCTCAATTCAAGTGAATCAATCTTCACTTTTGCTCGAGTGAAAATTTTTCATCACTTTGTTGTGAGGTAATCCGCGCTGATTGTCTTCTGATCAAATGAATCAGCCTTTCGTTTGGTGCCTTTTCTCATGTGAATCATCCTTTGATCGAGTGAATCAATCTTCACTCTTTGTTCAAGTGAAAATTTTTCCTCATCGCTAGAAGGCACCACATCTTCCAAGGCCTCCTTGTGAAGATAAAAGGCCTTCGGCCTTCTTGCCTTTTCCTTAGAGTCTCAGCCTTCATCCCTTTTCCTTTTCCGCAATCAGCTTTTCCTTCCATCATGACTCCTTCCACGTCTTACGGCCAAGAGCTCCTTCGTCGGCGCAGCGAACTTCCGAACGTTACTTCTCTCATTTCAGCCGGCTGTGACTCGTCCGACTTCAAAGCGTATACCTGGATTTCGTGGAATCATCGAACTGAATTTCTTTCCGACTTCCTCAGCAATCCGTCCAAGAAGGCGGCCAAACTTGCATTCGAAAGCAAGCCCGGGTACTCCATGGTAAGTACCATCTTTCCCTATGAACCATTTGATCATTTGCTGACATTTCTTTCTCTTAGCTTGTTTTCTGCATTCGAGTGTGGACACTTGGTGGTATCAACATCGGTCGTCTGAACTGTCCTTTGTACTGCGAGTGGGAAATCCTTAACGAGACCAGTGACCTATTCAAGGATTCTGTGGAGCTGAAGCAGTTCATCAGCGATCATGGATATGGTTCCGTTCGGGAATGCTTCTGGAAGACTCTCATTGGGTATGTCGGAGCTGTCCCAGATGTGGCAGAGCTTGTCTTGTCTGATGCGTTCAAAACTGCGCCTTCTTATCCCATCTATATCCCTGCCGAGGCAGGGCATCTAGATGGTGTCTTCCTTTGGGAAGCAGTGAACCGCCCTTTCCGTGCAAGGGCTCTTTTCGTCGCCTCTTTTGGTACTCCGAACAGTCGAACTTGTACGCATTGCAGCAACACTTTCCGCAAGACGATTACTGGGGCGCGGGAACATGTCATGTTTCCCTTTCATGAGTGTATCTCTTTTCCCTCCATCCAGAACGGTCGTTGTGCCAATTGTTTGTGGGCTGAGAACACTGAATGCGAGTGGGCTAACCCTTCCCTTCAACCCTACAACCGCATCAAAAGCGATCCTAATGATGGTTGTATTGATCGACCATTTGCAGGACGGGATTACCCTCGGCAGAAACAGTCGGCAATTCTTCCTTTGTCTTATCTCAACCACACCACTGCTCCACGCATCTCTTGTCAAATTCCAGTTAGAAACGAAAATCAGCTGGCTCTTGAGGCGATCGAGGTTCGTCGGTTGACCAATCTCTTTGGGAAACCAGATTCTGAGAAGAAGATCAACTGGGAGTAAAGGAAGTTGTCAAATGCTTCTCAGTCAGTGATGATCAGCTTTTGATCAAATGGTTGGAATGGTTCTTTCGAGGGTTTTTGGCTTGTTTTCTTTGTTTCCCTGCAAATCCTCCCCTGCGCCTTTGACAGCAGCAAAGGCGCACCAATAGGCGTTTTCAGATCATAGTTAGGCAAGGATAAACTCATCTTTGTCCTTCTGAGTCAATTTTGATGGAATCACCACTTGAACTTGGTCCGTTCTTTTGTTAGTAGCGACCATATTGTCTTCGGGTTCGCTTAACTCAGACTCCATGTCTTCTTCTTTGCCTTGGTTAGGATTCCAGTCATCGCACGAGTTATCACTGCTTTCTTCGTACTCAGGCAACCCATCTTCCTGAACGTTGTTGAAATCGGATAGGTATGCCACCAGCCTTCTTTGTCTGCTGTGAACCTTTTGATCAAATGCCCAGGAAAGGTCCGAGTCAATTGTATCCCATCCATTGTTTTCAACCTGTAGGCTTTTGTGTGTTCTGCTTGAGACGCAATTCTGAAGGGCCCGTTCCATCGTAGTCGTAGCTTTCTTTGGCGAGATAAGTCAGTATCCCTCGTAGCATCATATACTAGGACGAGATCTCCTGGCTTAAGCTGGACTTTTCTGAGTCTGTGGCGGTTTTCCTTGTCTCTCTGTTGGGCTTGTTGGCTTCGGTATCTAGCCACATGCTCTCTTGCCCGTTCGATGTCATGAGGCAGTTGGCGAAGGGCCTCAATCTTGCTTCGAAGAGGCTCTCAGCATCCTCCACAGAGTCCCACCTGATCAGCCTCCAAGTAGGGTATCTTGTTTCAAGAGGAAGGATAGCTTCCGTGCCATACATCAAGTAGTAGGCCGTTCTACCGTGAGATTTCCGCACTGAGGTGCGATCAACGAGTAGAGCTAGTCCTAACCATTTGATCCAATCCTTTCCTTCACTCTTAGCCATTTTTGCCATTGTCATCGTTAGTCTGAAGTGCCCTCCCTCAACGAGGCCATTTGCCCTCGGGTTCCAGGCGCTTGTAACAACAACTCGGGCTCCAAAGTCTCGAAAGGTTTGAGCAAAGTCGGCTAGGAATTCCTTCCTCCATCAACAACAACAACCTCAATTGTCCCGTACCGATACTGCAACTCTTCGGCGAGCTTTCTTGCAGCTCTTGCCTCCTTGGTTCTGGAGGGCATAGCTTCGACCCACCCTGTGAGATCGCAACGGCACTCAATTAGGTACTTGTACCCTCTGCATTCTGGCATGTATTGTATGTCAAAATGAACTTTAGCCATGGGTCGGCCTGGTCGAGTTGGGACAGTTGGTTCCCTTGGTCGAATAACTGAGAACCCTTGGCAAACTGGGCAACAGGCTATAGCTTCAGTAACATTATTCCACATTTGTGGCCATGTATACCTTGTCTTTAACCAGTTGAATATAGTGTCTTTCCCTTTGTGGCCAAGGTCCGCATGCATTGCTCGAACAATGTCTCGTCTTTCTTCAGGGTCGTCTACAACTCGTAAGACATTCCCTGTTTTGTTCTTTCCAAAGGCGTTTGTCGCGCACAAAATGAGTTCGTGCCTTGAGTCGGATGCGGCGATATCCAATCTTATCCATTCCGGTCGGTCTTTGCATTGTTGTGAGAAATAGGGCGAGGTTCGAGATTCCTCCCCATACCCTTCTTCGAGCAATGACTCAAGATGCACTGAGTTCAAATGCATATCAACGACTGCTTCCAGGTCCTCACCAACCATTTGATCAGATGCATCAGATGGTCCTGGTGGCTTTCTTGACAGTCCATCTGCAACACTGTTTTGTTTCCCCGGGATGTGTCTGACAGTGAAGTCGAACAAGAGGATGTAACTGATCCACCTGATCACAAGTGCGCCCGGAACGTCGTCTCCTCTCCCATTCAACTGGTCAACCAGCACTCTCGCATCTGTCTCCAAGGTGAAGTGAATCCCATACAAGTAACTTCTCAACTTGCGGATGGCGTAGAGAGCTGCCTTAGCTTCCCTCTTCGTGGCATCGTATATTCTCTCTGCTTTTGACCACGTGCCACTCTCATACCTTGCGGGTCTTCTCTTCCCTTCGACTTCTTGCATTAGAACAGCTCCCCATCCATCACCGCTCGCATCAATTTGAAGGATAATCTCTCCGGCTCCTTCGCTGTAGTCAATGGTGATCAGTATCGGTGATGATGTGATCAAATGCTTGAGCTGGTCCATTGCGTCCTGTTGAGATCCTCCCCATTCCCAGGCTGCTCCTTTCTTCAGTAGGTCATGTAGAGGTCTTGCGATAACCGCAAACATCTTCACCCATGCCCTATAGAATCCAGCAATCCCAAGAAAGGCTCGGACTTCAACAACACTCCTGCAGCTCTTCCATTCCTGGATCTTGATGACTTTTGACTCTTCAGGATCTTCCGTTTGTTCCGCAGAGATATCCAACAACAACCGCCATACGTTGGCACCATTGAGACTTCTTCGCAGATACAGTGCATCCTGCGAGCTCGATATTAAGTAAAGTCAGGTCAATGTTGCGGATGTGTTCGAAAACATATCGACGAACTCCTTGGAAGATCTCTTCGTCATTGTAGGTCGTGTTCGGTCCCTTGACCACAACATCGTCAAGAAAGGCTTTGCACACTGCAGGTATTAGTTCCCAAGGATCCTTGTGAGGATTCTGATGAACTGAGCGACTGAGTTCGTTGCTCCTGGGGCAGGGTGCACATTCGTAACAACCCGATTGGAGAGTCAAAGCTCGTAATATCCCTGCTCTTCATTGCCAATGCGATTTGATCATATCCGAGAAGAAATCCATCAAGGACAGCATCTTGCACATCGCAACATCTTCACTGAACTCGTCAGCTCCGTAGGCTTTAGGGCATCTCTGATGGTAACGGCATTGATCCGAGTCGCTGAGTTAATCAGTCGGAGACCACCATCCTTTTTCATGACAAGAAACCAAGGGTTTCTGTATGATGCGTGCGATTCTTCAAGAATTCCTTTCTTGAGTCGCTCTCGGAGAAGGTCTACCGCTTTCTTCTCAAGTCCCTTCGGGATCCGGATCGAGTTTGCCTGCCAAGCCGAATGTTCGATAGTTCTGATCTCCTGGGGTGGTGCAACCATTTGATCAACTCGTCCTGATTCTGTGAAGTCCCATGCAAGAGCCATTTCTCTGTTGCGGAGAACTCTCACAAACAGCTTCTTCTCCTGTTCTTGGAGGTCACCAGTCTTCTCAAGATCTCTTTCAGGCGTTCATCAGTTAGCCTCATTCCTTCCTCAACTGTTGAGAACCTTCCTGTAATATAACCGGGAAATCTGGGTCAGGTCTCAAGGTCTTCAAGGCTTCCTTCCACTTCTTGTCCCTCCACTGAGGGTCCCTGCTGGTACCGACCCATCTGATTCAGCATCATCAACTGGCTGAACTTTCTTTGCCTTGGGTTTGTACATTGTGTTCACTCTCATTCCATGCGATCTGATCAAATGGTTGTCGTTTCCGCCGGATCGTTTTGCATTCTTGTAGCCCCATGGTTCCTCTTGTGCTTCTATGACCTCGTCAATCTGCTGTCGCAGTATCGTAAGATCATATTGAAGATCCGAAAGGCCTCCTCGGGTCCCAACACCACTTTCACCTCCTCCTCATCACTCTCAAGACCTCTTTCCCCGTCAACTGTAGGTCTTGTCATGCAGTTGACAGCTATTTTGAGTCCACCCCTGAGGAAGGCAGGCTCCATTTGATGCTTCCTGCTGAAGGAGCAATGAGGATGGTATTTCCGATGCGGCATTTGACGTGCAGTATTCCAGAAGGATCATCGTGTTCAAATTGCAACTTGGTTTCCCTTACAAAGGGCATGCCTAGGATCATTGGTACCGAAGTTGTGTTAGGTCCAACCCAGAACATAACATCAATCCAGACATTTCCAATGAAGAGTCGAACTTGAGTTTCTCCTAGCATGCTGACTTCAGAACCAACATAGGGTCTAGAGGTCACTCCTTTCCCTTTGATGGTGAGACCGTACTTCTCCGCGATATCCTTTGTGATGATGTTTCCTTCGGATCCAGAGTCAATCATGGCGTTGATTATTGAGTTGTTCCTGTACCAATTCGGACCTGTAGGTGAGGATATCCTGGATGCTTTTCATCTTGGGCTTCGCACCAGGGTCTATGCTCAACCCAATACTGGTAACCGCCATGCTTGAGGTCTTGTCGGACTATCCAGACCAGGTCCTTCCCACTTCAAGGTAGTGGTCGTAATGATCTCATTGTTCTGATCAGATGGTTCCTTGTCTTGCCCCTCTCTTTGAGGAACCTCCTTTGGTGCCATGGCCTCTTCCACTTTTGAGTCAATGTGTGGTTTGCCATCGTCTGAGAAGATAAGAGGGCAGTATCTAGCATCCTTTTGTCAAAGAGATTCACAAAGTTGTCTGCGGAAACTTCTTCAGCGGCGCCCATCTTGTTCGTGTTGATCCCAATGTTCTGTGGCGCTGATGGATCCTTTTCGATTGGCAACTTCACTCTTGTATATCCTCCCGATAACCGTTCAAGGGAGTCCCGAAGCAATGCGCTGACTTGTGGCATGAGGATGCTCATGTCCTTGATGGTAACTTGTATCTTCTTGTCAAGGATTTCCCTCAAGAGAGTTTCTAGCGTGGTCGAGCTCTTCTTCTGCACTTGTGGATGCTTGAACCATTTGATCTGAAGGTTCTGAGGCAGGTATTTGGGTGCTCCTTCCTTCACCTTCATCGGTTCGACTTCGCTTTCCAATCACGTTGACACTCATCGTCCCATCCGACTCTTCCGGTCTGTCAAAGAGGATGGATTGTATCTTTGGTCCTTGCACGTCTAGGGCAGATCCTTTGAAAGGTTTGAGGGTGAATGCTGAGTGGCGAGACGTAGCATCTCTCATAGTCGAAGTGTTATACTTGTCGAGGATCGTAGATTCCTTTGCTGTAGAGTCCCATTGGTTATTGACTGTCATTGGCACCTCAGCCACTTTCTTCAAGAGTGAAGCTGCCGCGCTTTCAGGTGCTTCGCGGGCCCATTTAACAGCCAGTTTCCTCAGGGGAATGTTCGCTCTAATATATTCCTCAACCAACAGGTGGGGAACCATTGTCTCATCTGGAGAATTAGGACGCATGAATAGGGCTCGAGTACCTGAATCGAACATCGCAAACCCTATATTCTTGTCATGTTCATGTTCCTTGCAATCCCCATCGTTTGGGTAGTGAGATCCTGGCCTTGAGATGCCACAGTACCAGCATTTCTCAGGTCCGGCTTGTTGCCTCCTCCTTGGTAGTATCCTTACTGCATTTATACCGAGGCTTGGGATCCCGCGTTCAAAGCTCTCAGGATCGATGCTATAAGGTTCACTATGGGAGTCCTGACTCGACTGGACAGAGTTAACCAAGAAGTTAGGGCGCCGTTCCCCAAAGAGTTCTTGGTCATCACCGAGGATTCCGTACTTCTTCCTCATCAGCTGGATGATCTGCTGCTCCGCTTGATTGACAGCATTAACCCTCAACTTTTCCATATCGAGCGTGAGTTCATCCATCTTTTTCTTGTAGGTATGATCCATGTTCTTTAGGATAGTGGGGATATGCGGAAGCATGGGACCCTCCTTGAGCCTGTTGATCCTTGACCTTTTCGGACTCAACTTTCCTTGTGGGTATTTCATCGTTTCGTTGGTTCGAGCGGTATTGTTGGGATTCGATCAAATGGTTCGGTGGGTTAGCGAGCCTCTTTTGGAATTGTTCCACATCGAGTTTGGGGAGCAACCATTGTTTGACTTGACCAATCAACTTCCCGTATGGTGCTTGAATGGCTCCCTCGATTGACCCAAAGCTTTTGACCAAATGGTATAGAAGCGTAGAATCGTTCTGCAGGGCTTGGATGACGTTTCGTGATTGCATAGGCGATTCTTCCCAATCAGTTGGTGCAACTTGCTTCCACCAATGAGTGTGCTTTTTGACCCAGAGGCTCATTTCTTTGTTGCCGTATGGCCTCTGTTGATTGAGAGCATCCAGTTCCGATTGAGCAGTTATCACTTGCCTCTTGTCAAGGTCCCTGTAGTGGAGCTTCAACTCGTCTTTCGCTGACGCCCAAGGGATATCACTGATGACCACCCTTACAGTCTCTCGTTGATTTGGAGCAGTGTTCCTGATGAACCATTCTTTCTTTACTTCCTCCCCAAAGTGGTACTGTGAAGCCCACTGTTCGAAATTTTCAAGTACTCAGTTATGTTGTAACCATTGAAGGGTTGATCGAGAGGATGGTTGGTCCTTTCTGTGCAGCAAGGGCTTCAAGTGCGGACAGCATTCTCTGGTTGGCGATGTATGCGGCCTCATGATTATCAGGATTCAAGGAGCTTCCTGCCGAGGGGGTTCGAGGAGGTTGGATACGGATGTTTTCTTCCATCGCGTCTCTTGTTCTTGGAGATCTTCTCCTTGGCCTTCGCCGTCGGCGGTTGCGGCTTCTTGTTGGCTGATGATGATCTTGTGGGAGCTCCAACGTAACGGTTCGTCTTTGATCACTGTTGAGATAATTTATCCAAGTGCATATCAGGCCTACACACAAGCCTAGGCGTGCATATAAGCCTTCATATAGACGTTGCAGCGTATATTGTATGCTCAACCATCTGATCTCTTGTTGCCGCGCAACTGGCCAGTCTTTTCGTTCTGTTGGGTCGTCATTTCCCAATCGTTGGTTTGCTGGTGTTCTTTTCCTGCTTTCGTTCGGCAGGACTTTCCGTCGCCTGGGCCGCCCTGATAGCAGGGGCTCTACCCGTGGGAGCCGAGAGGTGACCAGGGGTGAATCCTTGCCCGTCATTTCCCAACACTTCGTAGTCTGAACAAAAAGGGGCTTCGTGAGATCTGCTGAGAAGATTAAGCTGCCTCGAGAGTTTTTCAGGGTCTTTCTGGATGCCCACTTTCTGGCTGTCGATTGTCTCCATGTCTTTATTTCCTCTGTGGTATCCGCAGCAAAGGCATTGAGTTCGGTTCTGGCAGCGTGAAAGTGCCGTCGAATTCGTAGCAATCGCCACGTGTCTCGATTTTCCCCTCATACTGACCACCAATTTGTGAGGAAAAGAGACACCCACCCAGGAATCGAAGAACAGTGAAGCCAAGCGACGCAGGAGCGGCGTGATCAACAGAAAAGACCCCAAAAATGGGTATTCGAGAAAAGAAGGAAAATAAGAAATGTAAATATAGTAGTAAAGGTAAAAGCAATAGATCAAATGGTTAGTAAAGAAAGCTTTCAATTATCATATCGTTTGAAGTCGTGGTCGGGTTTTCGTGTCAAGGTTGCGAAGGGAGATCCGTTTGGAGCCAAATAGACAGCTCAACCATTTGATCAAATGGTAATAGTAGTAATAGTCAAATAAAAGGAACAAATAAATCACGTTGTCAAGTAAGAAAGTCAAGGGCGAGGGAACTAAGCCTGCGTCAAGTAATTCAGATCAATGAGCAAAGAATGTGTTGGAATTGTTGGTTCTGCCTCTGTTTGAGCAATCTGTGGCCTTCCTTTTATAGCAAACGAATGTGATGACAAAGGAAACTAATGGTACATGAAAAATCCACTTGAGGACCATTTCCTCGTCTCACAGCGGTAATATAGGCTATGTAAGGAAACCCTCTAATAATATCCTAGATAATAAGCAGCTAGTGCAGCCTAAATAAAGCACTTAGACCGGCTAAGTCTTATAAGTAGGTGAGCAGGTTAGCAGAGGAGAGCGCCTAGAGTTATTATACTTAGGCATCAAAGCGCTCCTTATTAAGCTTATTCTCTTTCATAGCATATACTAATAATCCATTGCCAGCCTATAATAAGCTAAGGAGCGCATACTATTAATGACTAGCAGCATAGTATTTACTCTACTTAGAAGACATGCCGAATAGGGCCGCCTACTACTTGTAGGTATAAACTATACCTATAATGTAAGCTCCGTGCCTGGCTTAGTAAATAAGCATAAGGTTAAGTAGCTTAAGACTAAGCTTTTTCTTATTATTACTATTATAATTACTATTATTTTTATACCTTTACGCATTAAGGTTAGCAAATAGCATCCCTATAAGGTATTAATTTGTAATAGCAATTGCTATATACCGCTATCCTTTTATATTTAGTAGCTATCTAAGAGTATGCCGGCTAGCTTGCTTGAGGAGCTGGGTAGCCTTATCCCCGGACTATAGATTACCTTACGGATATAGCGGCTGCCTACCCTATACAATACAGTTATCTTCCTTCTTAGCCTCTCTTTCTCGCCGGACTTAAGGTATTATAATTTCCTTGGCCTAGAAAAGCGGGCTTAGGATTATAGCCTAGCTACCCTATACCTTGCGTAGGACTACTTTAGTAAAGGGCATAATTAGCTAAAGATACTAAATAAATAGCTGCCCTACTAGCCGGGGCAAATATTAGTAAATGACTTTTGCTTTTCTACTATGCTAATATCCTTTATAGTATAAGGCTACCTATATAAGTATGCCTTTATTTAGGAATAAGTTATAGATATAGCTATTTACTATATTTACTATACGTAGGCTTATTACCTCAAAGCTTTATATAAGTTAACTAAAGGTAATATATATAAGTATTTATAACTGCTTATATAAATACTATATAACTTTAAGGAAGACTTATACTTAAGCGGGCTTAAGGCTAAGTTTTATGCCATTTTATTAATTAAATTATTATTGCTCCTAGAACTATAGAGCCTATAGCTTATAACTACGCATAATCTAGTTGATGATCTATATATTACTGCCTTTTAAAGCAAGGCTATTTTAATTATTTAATAGAAATAAGTAACCTAAAGCCTACTTGCTATGAGAGTTTAGGAGTTAATACTAAGGAATAATAAGGAGCTTATCTAAGCCTTGTATATAAGTGGCCTTAAGTAAAAGACCCTTAGCCTTGCTAATAATCTAATAATAAGCCTCGCTAAGGCTCGTAAGCATAATCTTATTCTCCTAGTAATACAGTATATCTTAGACCTATTTAATAACGCCTTCTGCAGAAGTTAATAACTAGACCTTTCGACTAAAGGTCTGCGTATTAAGCAGCTAGTTCATCGGTATTAAATAGGCTTTGCTTTCTCTACCAATGCATACTATAAATTATAATACCTAACCTCTTATAAGTTTAAATATAAAAATTAACTTCGTAAAGGCCTATTCTCTTTTAAATATATCCTTATACTTATAATTATTATATAAGGCATTTTATATAGCCTATTTATATTACTATAAGGCATTTTAGCATTTAGTTTAGGCATTAAGAGCAATAATTATATAAGCAATCTTAATTACATAAGAGAGTATAAGCGTAAAATACTATATAGGTATCCAACGCCTATCTTTTTTAATCCTAAGTAAGGCTAGCATATAGATAATTAGGTTATTATACGGGTTATTTATAAGAGGTTAATAAAAAAGACTAATTAAAAAGGTAATATATAGTTGATTAGTTATTTAAAGAGCTGCCTAGTCCGGAGATGCAGAAAGGTCTTTAATACTATTTATAAAATCCTTATATGCCTTAAACTGCAAGTCTATATATTAAATTAAGGGGCCTAACTTCTAATTAGACTTATTAGTCTTAAGCTTAAAGTACTAAGCGATAATATAAATGATTCTCTACTAGGTATATTGGTATTTAATCTAAGAGGTAGGCTTAAGTTAAGGGTTAAATGGCCTCTTTAGCTTCGGCTATTATACATCTTAGTAGGCTAGTTTAAATAAGGCATTAAGTCTTATATAATATTTAATTATAATATTATATACCTAATTAAGCATATAGTATAAGTATTAATTTAAGAGATATAATTCTAGCTTATTATCCTACGGAAGACAGGACCTTAGGATAAGGTCTTAAGTTAATTTATTAACTAAGAAGTTAGCTTACTTAACTCTCTTAACCTAAGGGTTTATATTAATTTTTACTAAGGGAGTAATTATCTTATTCTCTTCTTAGCTAGCTTAAATAGCCTTAAGAGCTATAAGGAATACCTTATTATAAGATAAAGTAGTAAAGCACTATGCTTTTTTAGTACCTATAAAGACCTTAAACTACTGCCTACTATTATATAAAGCTAAGAATTATTAATATATAATACCTTCTCTCTAAGGTATACTATAAGGAAGATAGGACCGCCTATATATATTGCTACCTCTCTTTTATTAGCTTTTTTACTTATATTTCTACTAATAATATTATTATATTAATTGCATTATTATAGTAATAAATAATTAACTATATTTATTACATGCCTAGCTATAGTATACTAGGTCTTAAAGGCTATAAATAGGCTTGCTTATTAGTAAAGGTTATAGCTATTACTATTACTATTGCTATATACAAATAATATCTAGTATTATATTAATAATAGCTTATATACTTTTAACTGTAGGAGGAGGTAGTAAGTATTTCTAGTATAAGTGAGATAAAGCCTCTTTAGTTATAACCATATATTTATAAAAGTAGCAGATTAAAAAGGGGATCTCTATAGAAATAAACAGAGAATAAATAGACATTTTAGATTTATAAAGACTAAGTTTACCCTTAAGGCTTGTCTCTTAAGTAATAAAGAGTTGGCTAAGAGCTATTGCTAGGAAGAGGACTCTTGCTAGGGTTGTAATGAGAATAAATATAATTAGTTTGCTATTACCTTAAAGAAATACTATAAAACTTTAATTACTTATAATTTAATTTATAAAAAATATAATAATTTATTATCTTATTATATTATAAAGCAAAGAGTTATATTATATAATCTCTTTCTAGTAATAATTTTAGCCCGAAAAAGCTTTATAGTTTATTTATTAAAAGTTTCTACGGTCTATACCCCCTATTCGGCAAGACCAGGGTTACCTTTGTATGGGCGTTTCTACGGTCCATACCTATGGACCGCGGAGAATAACAGTTAGGCAAGTAATAAAGGGGGCATAAGAACTACTATATTATAAATAATAATAGTAGGCTTTTAAAGCAATCCTAGGTTATTACTAAAAGCTTATATAAGCTATTTAGCAGACTCCCTAAGTAGGTAAATAATAGAAGGTTAATAGTCCTACTTAATAGAATATCTTATGCGCCCTAGATTTATGTCCTATGCCTTATCCTTTATTACTATAAGTTTAATTACTCTTTTGCGGAGTATATACTAAAGGGTTGCCTAATAAAGACTATAATAAGGATATAGAATCTAGTTCTTTTAGTCTAATAGTATATAGCAGATAAGAAGCTATAGCCGGATTACCTTTACTACTTTAAGTATATACTACTATAATACGAAATATTTTATAATTAATAATTTAGGGATAGCAATAATAATATAACTAGGGCTATAGTGTCTTTATAGTACTATTAGGAGGAAAATATATTTATTAAACTTGCTGCTGCTGCTATATTATATAAGAGATTAGTTAATAGGTACTACCTATTTAAAGGACTGCTTCTATAAGGCTATATTACTATAAAGCTAGGGGACATTAAGCTAAAGAGTATTACTATATAAGAGGTTTTAAGGGAAGTACTAAATATAATAATAAGCCTTATAAGAATAGCTAGCGCTAAAGACTAAAGGTATTATATATTAGCCTATATAATAAATAAACTAATAAAGAATATTTTAATATACTAAGAAGAGGCGCTTAGCTTAGCGTCCTTATAATTATAAGGAATATAATATACTATAATATTAAATAATATAAAGTAAATAAATATACTAACTTTATATATATATTAAATAAGTGCTTATAACCTAAAATAATGCTACCTATTATATATATATATATCCTAAATATATACCTTGTATATATACTTTATATTATAATTAAAAATAAAGATATAAGGAGTAGGAGAATAAGGCAAAATATAAAAAGGGCCATGCTCTATAAAGCGTATTTAAATAAATTAGTAAAAGGAGGGTCTATTAGCATAAACTTAAATAAAGAGGGTATTATAAATATATAGTATTAAGTTAGTAGTTACTATAAGGAGAGGACTATAAGGAGAGGCGGGTTAGATTTTATAAAGGTTAGGTTTAATATAATAAGGAACCTAGGATTATATTATAAAGATGGCTATATATAATAAATAAGCTAATATATTACTATAATTATATTCTTACTTACTTATATATAAAGAGGTAGTTTAAGTAAATATATAGGTAAAGTATTGCCTTATAGTCTCTTATATATAAATAGTAGTATATATTTATATAAGTTTTGCCATCCCTACTATAGGCATACCTATTATAGGCATATAATTCTAGGTAAACTAATTATAAATATATCTAACCTATTAATATGCTATACTTATAACTTTATGCCTTCTTAGCTGCAAAGCTTTACTATTAATATATATTTAGTTGCTCTCCGCCTTTAGTGACGCTATTATAATACCCTCTATTTATATTATTTGCCGCTTCTTAGTAATAGATTATACTACTAATAATAACCTATTATATTTATACTCCCTAAATGCTTATGCTTTTATTATACCTCCTAATATTACCTTTTTATTAGCCCTAGCTAGGATAAATATTTAGGTATTAGTACTTATATACTTTATACTTATAATTATATAATATAATCTATTACCGCCTAAGTTTATTTAGTAGTATAATACTATATTATAGTAAAACTACTCCTTAAATATTTATAATATACTAATTACCTTACTATTTAATAATAAGCCTACCCTAAGCGCCTTAAATGTTCTCTTATTATAAAAAAATACTAGATTATATTTAAGGAATACTTATATTATATCTAGGAGATTAGTTATAAAGTTATATTTCCTTTTTATTAATAAGCCTAATAATTAATATAAAAGTAAATTAAGCAATACCTTTAGTATTATATTACTATCCCCTCCTCCTCTTATATATACTACTATTATATACTCCCTTATTTATAATATTAATAGTCCTTACGCTACTAACTTTACTTACGCTTAATTATAAAAGTACTTTATTTAGTTTAGCAGGTATATATATTATATTATCTAATACTACTTATAATATTATAGCTAATACTTAAATGCTACTAGGAATAGTCTTAGGCTAACTACCCGCTTATTATATCTTACTATTAGCATGCTAGGTAATATATAAATATTATATTATACAAAGAGGCTATGCTTTACTACCTTCTTATTAAGTATAAACTTATTTAGTATTAGCTATATAATTAGCTGCTATAATTTGCCTTATTAGCTTATCTAAGAATACTACCTTACCTAGGAGTTATATGTTATACTTAAATTGCTATAGGTAATATTAAATATGCCTAATAGTTATAGCATTTTAGGCCCTTATAAGTATCTAAGGTGCCTTGCCTTAAGCAAGTATCTCTTATACTCCCCGCCGTCTGCGGAGAGATAATCTATTATTATTATTATTTTCCTTCTATGCCTTTATTTTACTAGACGACTAGCTTATCTGCTTCTTAATTACCCTAACCCCTTTTATAATTATTATATCTATATAAAGCACTATTATATTACTTATAATAGTTATGCTTTTTAATATTTAAATATAGAAGCAACTATATAATAGCCTACTAAGGTAGTTTAAGTTGTATACTAATAGCTTAGTATACTATCCCTTTATAAAGAATAGCCCTACTAGCGACCTTATACTTATATTATATATAATAAATACACATTATATTTAATAAATGCCCTTATTAGCCTTACTTTAATTAATTGCCCTTAGTAATAATTAATACTAACTAATAATGCTCTTATCTTTAAACTAATACTTTACTTATATCTGCTTATTAACCTAACTAAGATTTAGTACTATATTTTCTTATAAGATATTTAGTTGCCCCCTTAGCTTAATTTATTATATAACTTATTAAAAAAGAAGTATTTTAAGAAGTGAATATTATATAGCCTAAACTATTTATATAGCTAAGACCTAGTATTTATGCTTTACTTTATTAATAATATTAGCCTAAAGGATAAATTATTAGCTACCTAAGTAGGGATTATATTTTAAGGTTAAATTAATAAGGATATTATTATTACTTAAATATAGTAAGTCTTAATAAGTTATTATAAGGTATATATATAGAGTAACTTTAAATAAATGCAAAGGGGGCTAAGAGTACTATAAGGAAAGAAGGGATAACTGCTATTATTAGCTTAAAAAAAAGGCTTAAGTATAGTCTTAATATATAGGCTATATAGTTAGAGGTTATTATAGGATTAAAATCTACTTAATTAATTAATTAAGGAAGAGGGAGTAAAGGGTAATAATAAGTAGAGGTTAATAATTAATAAATAAAAGAGGGTAAGAATAAATAAAATAGTAAGGCTAATAATAATAAGGAAATTTAAAGAAAGTAATAAGGGTAAGGAGTATAGGAAGAGTATTATAAGTAGAAAAAGAGGAGAAAGAGTAAATAGAGAGGGTATATAAAGGAGACTAATTATAATATATATACTTAAGACTACCTACCTTTAGCCTAAAGTAACTTATGCCTACTATAGTACCTATTATAAATAAAGAGAATTAAGGTAATAAGAATTATTATTATATAATATTAATTTAATATAAACCTTATATTATTTATTACCTTTTAGGTATTTATATTATATTACCTAAGTATAGGAGCTATAAGCTTATTTAAGCCTATTAAATAAGACTTATATTTTAGTTTTATATATACTTATATTACTTTACTTTGCCTTATAATGCTTTTATTTTTAACTTAATCTTATTACTAGTAATATAATAATTAGTCTTAGCTTAAGGATAAGAGTAGGTATATTATTAAATTATATTATTATAATTTATTTTAGTTTTAAACCTTATATATATTAATAAATAAAAATAGTTATTAAGGTATTATTACTTTTCCTAGATATATTAAGGTAAAGTTAAAATATTCTTATAAAGTAAGACTCTTACTTAAATAAAAATATAAAAGGCATAAGTATAAATATAAGCACCTTTATCCCTATTAATAAGTATATATAAATTTTTCTAGAGGGGGGTTATACTTATTATATATATATTACTAGACTAATTATTATAATATGTTTAGTAGTTTAGGATATAGGGTCTAGGGTCTAGGGTTTTATATTAATATAATTATAGTTACTATTAGCTATACTCTACGGATAATTAAGCTTTATATTACTTAAATAACTTATCTACAAAAAGGCTTACTAGGACTAGGCTTGTATCCTTATGACCTTATTATATTTATAAGGCTACTATGCCTAGGGCTTAGGCTAAGGATTATTTATACTTTAAATGCTTAAGAATTATATTAAGGTAATAAATTAATACTATTTACTCTTTTATTTTAATACTATTTTTTATATTAATCTTATAAAATAGAATAACTAGCTAGTTTATAAGAATATAGCTTAAGTTATAAGGCTAGCTAGGATCCTTAAAGCATATATTATATATAATACTATAATAAACTACTAATTATATATAATATTTATATTTGCTAAGGTTAGTAAGTTTTATTACTATATATAAAAGGTTTAACTAAGAGGCAAATATTAAATAAAATTATAATATATTATTGCCTTAATTAGGTAAGTATTAGTATATTATAGTATTTTATACTATTTAAATAAGTAGCTAGTAGTATACTAAAACTACCTAAACTTACTTTAAAGCTAGCGGTTAATATTTTAATTATATTAAATATATATATCTTTCTCTTTAAACTATTTATACTTATAATAATTAACCTATTATTAGTAAGTATTATTAGCTATTTTTAATAAGTAACCTTTAAGTAATTATGCCTAGTAGTTAAAAAAGATAGGTATAAAGGATTAAAGAATATATTTATAATACTATTATATATAAGGCTAAAAAGTAAACTATAAAATCTTATATTACTTATTAATAGGTTAGTATTATATACCTAATTAAGTATTTAAGTATTACTTAGTATTATTACTATAAACCCTATACTTATTATTTAAGCTTATCCGCTAGTAATTATAATTTATACCTAAAAACTATTAATAAAATTTATAGCCTAAAGGTTTCCCTAAAGGTTAAAGTCTTTAGGGCCTTAAGGAATATTACTTAAAATAAAATTAATAGGAAATAACTTAATTAAATTATTAAAGCTAATCTTAATAACTTAATTAGTATTAGTAGATAAGTTAAAATAAATTTTATAAAAATAATTATTTTAGGTATTATATTTAAGTGCTTTAATAATATTATTAGAAATAATTAGGCTGCTATTTATAAGTAATTTAATTAAAGTTTTTTATATAGTAATTATATAAATAATAGCTGAATTAGTAATAATATATAAATATTTATTATTATATATAAATAAAAGAGGGGTAGCTAATACTAATACTAATATTAAGGTAGTAAATAAGGTTACTATTAATAATACTACTAAGGATAATATTACTAAGAATAATACTACTAATAAAGAGCTAAATATTATTAAAGAGCTAGATGCCGCTAAAGAGCTAAATACTGCTAAAGAGCTAAATACCGCTAAAGAGCTAAAAAGTACTAAAGAGCTAGAAAGTGCTAAAAAGCTAAAAAGCACTAAAAAGCTAAAAAGAGCTAAAGAGCTAGATAAGGTTATAGGGCTAGATAAAATAATAGAGTTAAATAGTATTAAAGAGCTAGATAATATTAAAGAGCTAACTAATATAATAATTACTAGGGGTAGGAGAGTATTTAATATAATAAGGGCAAAGCTGCTAATTATAAAGCTATTGCTTATTTTTAAAGAGATAAAGCTAAATATAATTTTATTTAAATTATAAATAATAAGAAAGATATTACTAGGGGGAGATTAATAATAAAAAAGATAAAAAATACTCTTATTATTATTATACTAAGGGTTATTATTATTAAGATAAATTCCTTTATACTTATTAGTATTAATAAGTATAATAATAAATTAATTAATAAAATTATTATAATAATAATTAGCTTTATAAATACTAAAATATACTTAGCTATTATAAGTATTTAAATATATATTAAGTATTATTTACTTAAATAACTAAGTAAGTATAAAGCTTAAAAAGTTATTTATAAATTTATAGTAATTAAATAAAGTAAAATTACTAATAATAAGTAGGAAGGATAAGTTAATACTAGTAGGGCTAATAATACTAGTACTAATACTAATACTAATCTAAGTCCTAATTACTATATTAATAATAATAGTTAAGATTATATTAATGCTAGTATTAATCTTAGTAATAAAGCTTATATTAAAGCTTATTTAAATCTTAGTTATAGTTAAAGTAGTTGCTATATTAGCAGCTAGTATTTAAATAATAATAGTTATAATAAAGTTTATAATTATAATTAATATTAAGTAATTAGTAATAAGTATAAGGTAAGGACTAACTATTATTGTATAAAAGCTATAATTATTTAGTTAGTAGCTAGTATAAATATTATACTAAGGCATTTCTTTAAGAAAAGTAATAATAACCTTAATAACTTAAATATACTTTTAGTAAACTAAGGTATTATTATTAAAGGTTATAAGCTAATTATTATAAGTTATTTCTAAAAAGATATTAATAGTAGTAATAGAGATAAGGTTTAAGCCTAAAACTATGCCTTAAAGCTAGGTTAAAGTAAGCATAATAGGATTATTATATTAACCCTTTTAGTAGCTAGTTAAGGCAATAGTAATTTATTACTATTATAGTACTTTTAATATATAAGTATATTTAGCTATAAAGCATCTTAAAGGCATATTAACCATATAAGCTATTTAATAGCTAATTGCGCCGCATTCTTTATATTCCTTATAAATAGCTAAGATTAGGGCTAAGGCTATTATATAAGGTAATTTATATAAAATCTTTAAGTAAGTAGCTTAATACTTATTTAAATTTAATTAATAGCTTACTTAAATTTAGATTCTTAGTATTATAAGGACCTAAAATTAAACATCCCTTTATAATAATTATAATAATAACTTAGTATTAAATTCCTAACTTTATTTATAAAGTATATTTAAATATTATTTATATTAGAAAAGCAGACTAAAAAGGCTAAACTTAGTATAAACTAAAGCCTAAAGTTAAGCTATACTTTAAACTCCTAAGGATAGTACTAATATAATTAACTAAAGCTTATAGTATATAATCTAAATGCCCTTAATAATAAAAGGAATCTTAAATATTAGATAGGAAATGCCTAAAGTTTAATTATACTTTAAACTCCTAAGGATAGTACTAATATAATTAACTAAAGCTTATAATATATAGTCTAAATGCCCTTAATAATAAAAGGAACCTTAAATATTAAATAGGAAATGCCTAGAGTTTAACTATACTTTAAACTCCTAAGGATAGTACTAATATAATTAACTAAAGCTTATAGTATATAATCTAAATGCCCTTAATAATAAAAGGAACCTTAAATATTAAATAGGAAATGCCTAAAGTTTAATTATACTTTAAACTCCTAAGGATAGTACTAATATAATTAACTAAAGCTTATAATATATAGTCTAGATGCCCTTAATAATAAAAGGAACCTTAAATATTAGATAGGAAATGCCTAGAGTTTAACTATACTTTAAACTCCTAAGGATAATATTAATATAATTAACTAAAGCTTATAGTATATAGTCTAGATGCTTTTAATAATAAAAGGAACCTTAAATATTAGATAGGAAACGCCTAGAGTTTAATTATACTTTAAACTCCTAAGAATAGTACTAATATAATTAACTAAAGCTTATAGTATATAGTCTAAATGCCCTTAATAATAAAAGGAACCTTAAATATTAAATAAGAAATGCCTAAAATTTAACTATACTTTAAACTCTTAAGGATAGTGCTAATATAATTAACTATATACTTCTTTATTTTTTATTTGAATACTACTTACTATATTAATCCTATTAAGTAGACTAATTAGGTAGCCTATAATAATACTACTTAGATTATAAAGCTAGCAAGTACCCTAAACTACTAATTCCCTTAATAGTTATAAGACTTTAAATAGGAATTAAGAGCAAATTAGCCTCTTAATTCAGCTCTATACATCTAAATTAAGGTTAGGTTAGTTAATAAATAAGTATTTTTTAAATAGCTAATAATATACTCTTACTCTTAATAATTCTAGTTTAAGGTAGTATTGATTATCTTAGTTACAGACCTCTTTACTAATAGGTCGCAAAGTCCTATAACTACTAAGGGAATTATATATAATATTTATATCTACTAAGGTCAATAAGTTCCTACTACTATATATAAAAGGCTTAACTATAAACTAAATATTAAATAGAATTATAATATATTATTGCCTTAGCTAGTTAAACGCTAATGCATTATAACATCTCGCACTATTAAGATAAAGGGCTAATAGCATACTAGAATCGCCTATAACTACCTAAGAGCTAGTAGTTAATATCCTAATTATATTAAATATGTATATAATCTTATCTTCGTTCCCTATACTTATAATAGTTAACCTAATCTTAATAAGTATTATTAGCTACTCCTAATAATATATCCTAAGGTAACTATGCTTAATAATAATAAAACCTAGCGATAAAGGGTTAAAGAACCCATCCATAAGATTACTACTTATAGGGTTAAGATTTAAACCCTAAAATCCTATACTTATTAATAAGTCACCACCATATACCTAATTAAGCATCTAGAGGCCTCCTCGCGCTAATATACATCCTTTATTTGCTACTAGAGCCTATCTACTAGCAATCCTAATTTATACCCAAGCACTATTAAGATAATTTATAGCCTAAAGGTTTCCCTAAAGGTTAAAGTCTCTAGTAACCTAAATTATACTATATAAGTTAAGGTTAATAAGAAAGCTCTTAACTAAACCATTAGGGCTAATCTTAACTACCTGATTAATATAAGTAAATGATTTAAAGTAAATTTTATAAAAAAAGTTATCTTAAGTATTATATTTAAGTGCTCTAATAGTACTATTAGGAATAATTAGGTTACTATTTATAAGTAGTTTAATAAAAGTCCTATTCCTAATAATTATATTAATAATAGCTAAATTAGTAATAATATATAAATATTTATAATTATATATAAATATTATAAGGGTAAGTAATTTTAATACTAATATTAATATAGCAGATAAGCTTACTATTAATAATATTACTAAGGATAATACTATTAATAAAGGAATAGGTACTATTAAAGAGCTAGATACTATTAAAGTAAATACTACTAAAGAGCTAAAAATCTTTAAAGAGATAAGTATTACTAAAGTAAATACTATTAAAGAGCTAGGTCTTGCTAAAGAGCTAAATGCTACTAAAGAACTAAATGCCGCTAGAGAGGTGAAAAGCGCTAAAGAGCTAAATACTGCTAAAGAGCTAAAAAGGGCTAAAGAGCTAGATAAGGTTATAAGGCTAGATAAGGTAGTAAAGTTAAATAATATTAAAAAGCTAAATAATATTAAAAAGCTAATTAATATAGTAATTATAAGGAGTAAGAGGGTATTTAATATAATAAGGGTAAAGCTGCTAATTATAAAGCTAATAACTATAAAGCTAATAACTATAAAGCTGCTAGCTATAAAGCTACTACTTATTCCTAAAGAAATAAAGCTAAATATAATTTTATTTAAATTATAAATAATAAGGAAGATATTACTAAGAGGAGATTAATAGTAAAGAAGATAAAGAATGCTTTTATTACTATTATACTAAGAATTATTATTACTAAAATAAATTCTTTTATACTTATTAGTATTAATAGGTATAATAATAAATTAATTAATAAAGTTATTATAATAATAATTAGTTTTATAAATACTAAAGTATACTTAGCTATTATAAATATTTAAGTATATACTAAGTATTATTTACTTAAATAATTAAGTAAGTATAAAGCTTAAAAAGTTATTTATAAATTTATAATAATTAAATAAAGTAAAGTTACTAATAATAAATAAGAAAGAAAGGTTAATATTAGTAAGGCTAATAGTGCTAGTATTAGTGCTAGTGCTAGTTTAAGTCTTAGTTACTATGCTAGTAGTAGTAATTAAGATTATACTAATACTAATATTAGTCCTAGTAATAAAGCCTATACTAAAGCTTATTAAAACCCTAATTATAATTAAAATAATTACTATATTAATAGCTAATATTTAAATAATAATAATTATAATAAAATTAATAATTATAATTAATATTAAGTAGCTAGTAATAAATATAAGGCAAGAACTAATTATTATTATATAAGAGCTATAATTATTTAAGTAGCGATTAGTATAAATATTATACTAAGGCGTTTTTTTAAGAGAAATAATAATAATCTTAATAATATAAATATACTTTTAGTAAACTAAGGTATTATTATTAAAGGTTATAAGCTAATTATTATAGGTTAGTTTTAAAAAAGTATTAGTAGTAATAATAAAAATAAGGTTTAAGCCTAGGATTATGCCCTAAAGCTAGGTTAAAGTAAGCATAATAGGATTATTGCATTAACCCTTTTAATAGCTATTATAGGTAAGGCAATAGCAATCTATTATTTTTTTAATGCTTTTAGTATGTGAATATATCTAGCTATAAGGCATCTTATATATGCCTTAACTATATAAGCTATTTACTAGCTAATCGCACTATATTCTTTATATTCCTTATAAATAGCTAAGATTAGGGCTAAGGCTATTATATAAGGCAATTTATATAAAATCTTAAAGTAAGTAGCTTAATACTTATTTAAATTTAATTAATAGCTTACTTAGATTTAAACTCTTAGTACTATAAGAAACTAAAATTAAATATCTCTTTATAATAAGTATAATAATAGCTTAGTATTAAATTTTTAACTTTATTAAAGTATATTATTTATATTAAAAAAGTAAATTAAAAAGGCTAAACTTAGTATAAACTAATACCTAAAATTAAGCTATACTTTAAACTCTTAAGGATAATACTAATATAATTAATTAAGTATAATATTAAGTAGTTTAATGCCCTTAAGAGAAACCTAAGATATTAAATAAAAAAGGCCTAAAGTTTAATTATACTTTAAACTCCTAAAAATAATATTAATATAATCCTTTTCTTCTTACTTATATATACTTATAGGAATAATATAGTATATAATCTTATTATAGCTACTTATAAGCTTTAATAATCTTAGCAATTTTTCTACTAATTATTATTAAGTTAAGATAAAATATATTCTCTTATATTATAAAATATATTAGCTATATATAAAACTAAATATTAATTAATAAGCATTTTATAATTAAGTATAAGTTTAAAAACCTTTTTATATTATTATCCTATATACTAGAATTTATAATTACTTAGTAATACCTTTTTATTATATATAATATCCTCTTTTAGCTAATTCTTTTACCTAGCTTAACTTAATATATACTTTTGCCTTTAAACTTTAAGATCTTTATTATACTACTACTTGCCTTATAAATCTATATTATTTTATAGCCCTACTTAGCTTATAAGCATATATATTCTTATATTAATCCTTATATACCCTTTAAAGCTAGACTCTTAGATATATTAAACTTTAAATACTTACTAGCTATGCTTAAAGCTTATATTATATAAGAGATATAGTATTAGGTATTATCCCTATTATATTATAAGGTATAATTTATTTTAAAAATATAGAGGTAATTAAATTTATATAAATATTATTAGAATATATTTAGCTTTAAAGAGTATTACTAACCTTACTTAAATTATAATATATTATTATAAGTATTATAATACTTAACCCTAAAGGTTAAAAGCAAAGGCAAAGCTTAAATATAAATACTTATAATTTAAATAACCTTAAATAAGTACTATTATTAATAACTTAATCTTTTATATAGCTAAGCCTTTTGCCTTTAGCTTATATAATATGCTAGGTAGTAATATAATCTTAGCGTATTATTAAAGTCTTATAAATAAGTAAATTATATATATATTATTAAGTAAAAGGACCTCTTACTAAATATTATATTACTTAAGAATAGTATATATAATTAAAAGGAGGGTATATTAAGAAGAAAGGGGGCTAGTAGGATATATATAATAAATCTTATATATTATAAAGGATATACTTTAATAATTAATTATTATTAATAATAATAATTAGTATTATTATAGTATAGTAGGAAAGGTAATTAGGATGGGTAAGATAGGCTTTATAAGGATAAATAAAGTAGGTAATAATAAATATTATAAAATATATTATAGCTATTAAAATAATAATTATAAGAAGCTTTAAAAAATTAATTATAATAAACTCTAGGCATAATATAGCTAACTAAGTAGGATATAATAAGTATATAATAATTATAGTAGGTATATAATTAAGGGTAGTTAGGATATCTTAGTATAAGAGTTAAGAGAATTTATATTATAAAATTAGCTACTAAGACTTTAGGCTTATTATATAAATAAGTTTATATTATTATTTATTATATTATTATTTATTATATTATTATTTATTATATTAGTATATCTACTTATTATATTATGAAATATAAACCATAGCTTTGCCTTAGATTATTAAGCGCCTCTGCGGTAATAAATATAGCAGCCTTTAAGTGTGATTATAATGTGTTAATTAAATCCCTATATAAATCCTAGAATCCTAAGCCCTTTGGTGTAGAATTTAACTTTTTTTTAGTAGGAGGGTGCATGCCCTACATAATAGCAGGGCATTTCTCGCCCAGAACGGTATAGTCAGAATCCGCCCACAGTGGAGAATCCATTCCCGCTGGTAGTCAGGATTCTTATTACTGCTTAGTAGGAGACAGCCTGGCATAACTATTAGGACTGGTGTTAGCCTAACCTAAAGCCGCCGGTCCAGTTATCCCCCTTTACATAAAATTTCTTAATTTAGTCTAGCTAGTAACTAGGGTTAACCCTAATAAATAAACTTAGTATTATTTTTAAATTAACCTAATACCTTTAAATTAGCTTAATTCTCTTAGAGATTTAAGAAATATATTTACTTTATTATTATATAATATATATTTAATTTATACATATCCTTTTAACCAAGAAGTTAATTAACTAAGGCTTTGTTTTTAATTAACTAAGACCCTTATTTAATATAACCTACTTTGCGTTTATATAGTGCTTTCAATTAACTAAGCCCTTAGTTCTAGCAGAATAAGAGATAGGGTTTTTATTTTAAGTAATTAAGGTTTTCTCTTAAATTAGCTAAAGATAAAGGTATTATATGCTTTAGTAAGCTAGCAGCATATAATAAATAAATAAATAAATATATATATTTAATTTATATATATGTTTTAAGCTAAAAAGTTCTTCAACTAAGGGTTCTTTTTTAATCAACCAAGCCCCCTATTCGGCATGACCCACTTTGCGTTTTTATGGTGTTTTTAATCAACTAAGCGTTTGGTTTTAGTAGAATAACTGATAAGACGCGCATCTAATAGAACGTGAGGAGCCATCGTGAATTCGCTAAGGCAACTATCCTGTACTTCAGTTTGCGCGTAGCATGGCCTCCAGAATTCTCAGACTTTTGGTATAACTCATAGTATCGATACTCTTCATGCCTGGCGGAAGAGTCTGAAAGCCCTGCTTTTGGAGAACTTCATCCGTCCTTCCAAGTAGATCCTCAGCGCGAGCAATATCGAGACTAGGTGATTGATCCAATAGAAAGTTCTTCAAGCTACCCATAATCTCGACAGAGTCAACGACGGATTCTCCCTCCCCAAGTGGACTAGGAGGTGCTGGGATGCTGCTTTTGACTCTGATGAATGAGTACCTCACGATGTTGGTCTCGTCTGGAACCGTCTGATATGGGCGTGGCATAGCGCCATAGTGTGTGGAGCAATGGAGGAGAAGAATCCAGTCTCCCACCATCAGAGTCCTCCCTTGCGAAAGTGCAGATAGAATAGCTTGAGTGTTGGTGATCTGGGGATTATCACGGTCGTACTTCTGTGCTTCTACTTCCGCTTCCGCTATCAGCTGGGTGAAAGGTTCTGTAGCGATGGGGCCAACAGCAAGCTCCCCAGAATCATATGTGGCCAATGATGTCGGTCCGCAAGAGAAACGAAGGAATGCCTTTTCGGAAAAATGGGCGCAACTGAGGTACGAAATGAAGCCGATGACAAACCTTTCGGCGCTGAGCAGAGCATCGCCTAGAAACCAGCGGCGGTCCACAAATTCGGATTCAGAATGCTTCCTGTTATATGTGCTGGCCTGCCGTCTAATGAACACGTGTACCGGAGAGAGAGAGTTGGGGCTCGTGTGAGGAGGTGCGGAACTGGACGGAAGCCAGGTTTGAGTGCGTAAAGGCGATGAGAAGGCGCAAGCCGGGTATATTCTTGTTTTCCTGTTCATCGATTGGTTTTCGGTCTTGAGCCATCGTGCATAAAAAGCAGCACTAGGTTTGTCGCTCTCATTCTTCGGCTGCTGGAGCAAGTAGACCTCATCAATTCGACAAGAAGCATCGTCGAGTGCAGCTGCGAGAGCGCCAAAGTCCCCCGACAAGCCATCAATGCAGAGACTGAGAGCCAAAGCATCTCTTAACTCTTCCGTAGCAATTCCGGCAGCGATGGCTTCGTAGGTTATGTTGGAAAACAGTACCCAGTTCAGGTGCGTATATCCCTTGTATGCGATACGAAGCAGGTGTCCAGACGCCAGCGAGGGTCCGAGTCTATCCGGGACCTCGAGGAGGCGTTTACGGAGAAAGTACTGGAACTCGCATAGCTTCTTAAACTTTTCTATTGTCGCGTTGTCGAGGGTCGTATTGTGCATGGTCAGTGCCAGAATATCATCCACGGCCTTGTTTACATGGGCTTGTCGTGCTGCCTTGACCTCTCTTTCGCGGCGGTGAAGTGCTGCTGATGTCTGTTGATCTTGCGGCGTAGATTGCCGGGCCCAGAGGTCTAGTATATATTGGATCGTCAGAAACTGTCAATACTATCATGTGCTATTACGTAGAGTAGAGGCAGGGCCTTACATTTCGCCATGCTTGAGATGGTGGCCCCAATCGAGGTTTCCTCCTCGCCTTCTTTATCGCTCTCAGGCTCATGCGAAGCCTTTAGAGGCCATATATCTAATACATGTACATGCTAGCATAACGATGCAGTTCTTTCTGAGGGGAGATGATGTACAGATGGCTTACAGTCCAAAATATCGTTCCGAACGACTGCGTGAGCCCTTAAAGCGCGAGCCTCAGGGTTATCTGCATATTGCTGTCCGTAATGGTAGTCGTTCAGGAATTGGTCCACTCCGAGCATGACTCGAGGTCGATGCGGCCGGAGAACTATGTCGGGCTCTCTTGCAGGCCAAGGATCCTCGATGCGATCCCATGAATATGGATTGTGATGGCTAACCTCGGCCATATATAAGACCGGGAAGGCAACAATACCGTATGTAATCTTTTCGAGCCTCGTGATATCAATAGCTACCATACCATACTCGAAGCACCCTCCCGAGAAAATCGTGGTAAGCGGCTGAAGCTGAATATCGCAGAGGCGCGTCGCATTCTGGCTATAGTCGCTTAAGAGACCAAGCAGAAGACATGTGGATATGAAGGGGAACTCCCTCTGATCAGCATCCCAGACCAGGCCAGGACGAGGCTGTAGACCTGCAAGGATCTCGCTTTCTTCTTTATAGCGGTATAAAGGCGGCTGCGGATAGTCGTCAATCTCGGGCCGTTGCGACGGGGATAGCTCCTCGCCCGCCTGTCTATCACTGCGATACCATTTTGATGCAAGAGCGATTTCGGCATTGACTCGCGCACGGTTCGCAGCATCTGAGAACAGCCTAGTTAGTCGCTGGGTGTCTTTTAGTACACGCTTTATCCGGGTTGATCCATGGTAGTCGCGGATGTCGCCCTGGCGAAAGGCGACAGCAACAGGGCGGCTAGAACCGCCAGGGCCGACATCAGCGACAATATAGAATAGAAATGATGTCGGGCTCCTCTCATCCAGGACCAGATAATCAATCTCCATCGGTGAAACTCAGTATATCTGTAATGGTGGTCTGTGTGCGTCTGCGGTGGGAGCGGGTAAAGAAGAGAAGAGGACTGAGTTGACCCGCTGTGCTCAAATCGCAGAGGGGGAGCGACAGGCCTTTATAACGACAGGCATTCATGTACACGAGCACGTGCACGCACGCAAATCCTCGACCAACACCCCTTCGCGCTGGATCCGGGATACCTGTCTATTTGATTCTCATTCTGGAAGCTTGAGTCACTAAGACGAGCGTGCTATCATCGATATGCATAGGCGGGCGTGTGCGTATGCCTTGTATAATAGTTGGAATAAAGCGTCAATACGGTTTAAATACATCTGTACATTTTGGATATTCCATAGAAAAGGGATAAATATCCTCAAGAGCTTTTACGTGGGAAAAGGAAAATCACTTCTAGCAGTCTCTGACCAGCTGTTCGAGAGGCGCAAGCCGAACGTAGTACTTTGCTTCATGGACTGGCTAGCAGAAATGCTTGCTATTCTTTCAGCTATACAATATAAATCAGGCGGCCCCAGGCCAAAGGAATACTGATCGAGTGAGGATTTTCACTTATGAGGCCTTGAAGCCTTCTCTTATTTGCATTTTCCAGCTTGTCCATCAAACTTGTACTCGGGACAAGGCGGATTCGTACCTAGCATGCCCCATCGTTAGTTATTGGCCAGAAAGCCCCATAAAGATTTGCATGCATGTAGTGCTTACTAAAACGACATTCGTCGTTAAACTCATAGCTCTCCAGGCGCTGCTCCTGGTTCTTGTGGCCCGGGTGCGAGAAGACGACATCAACATACGTCTTGGTAGCGGTTGAGGAGTCGGACATGGCGGCTGAGAACGCGAAGCCGTCCTTGCACTTGAATGTCATATCTTTGCAGCCAATGCATCCTTGACTCTCTGTCTCACAAACCTTGCCACCGTTGTAGGTGAGAGATGCGCCCCATGTCCTGTCGTCCGCGGGATCTGCCGCAGGGCGGAAAGGGCCGCTGCTATAGAGAATCTTGTACCGGACGTAGAACTCGATACAGTAGTCATTAGGCTCAGGCTCAGGCTGAGGCTCAGGCTCAGGCTCTGGTTCAGGCTCTGGTTCAGGCTCTGGTTCAGGCATGCCGTGAGGGTTATTCGGGTCCTTCGGATCGTAATAGTCTGGGGGGTGTTTGTACTTGGGCTTGTGCTCGCAATAGTAACCTTGACAGAGCTTCCCACCACAATTATCATCAGCTTCGCACTTGGGAGCACTGGGACCATCGCTCCAGTCGACGCTCTTCCCAGGACCGTTGTCGCCTGGTATAAGTGGACAACTCTCGCCGCCACCATCCTGGCGCCTTTCCGGGTTGCCCTGCGAGCCCCCAGCACAGGGTTCTACGGGCTGTCCAGGGTTGTCCGGCTCATCGTTGAGATTCTTCTTGATGGTAGGGCACGCCTTGGCCCAGTCCTCCTTTGAGCCATATTCCCGCAGGCATGAATGTTCACCAACCTGGCCGTTCCAGATGACCGGTCTCCTTTCCGCTGCATCAACTGGATGTCCGTTGATTGCGAACCGTCGTGCAAACAATTGAATAAGCTTCTTGACGTTGCTTGGATCTCCCAACTGATCCTGCCATGGAGATGGCACAGCTCTGAAGTAGCCAGCCAGCCCGGCAACTTGAGGGGAAGCTAGAGATATAACGGAACCTGATCAGAACGAGACTATCATCACGTGAAGAGAGGAATGAGTGAAAACATGGGGTCTTGGTCTCGGACATCTTACAGAATGAAGTACCACTGTTCCTTACATAATCCGCAGAATCTGTAAAGCTATCACCAGGACACCAAATATCCTCTCCAGGAGCAAACGCCGCGACAAACGGGGAGTAATTCGCCCAGTTGGCTCTTGTCGTCTTCCAATTTGTCGCAGAAACAGCCATCAGGTTTGGCAAGTGGCCATACATGTTATTTCGTTCGGCAAAGTTCGTAGGAAATAAGTTTTTGATCGGGATGGTTTCTGGTTTGTTTTCTTTTGCGTAGTTACCAGCGGATGTGACCATGACCACGCCCAACTTGTCAAGCTTGTCAAGCAAGCCCCCTACAAGATGTTAGCTTTTTCTTCTTCTTTTTCTTTCCCTTTTAGATAAGGAGCGATAAAGAATAAGTCAAATGGAGTTGAAGTGGGTTACAAAAAGAAAGTGTCGTGTTAAGTACTCACAAACCCTATGCATCAGCTCTCTTGGCCCTGCTGATGCGATTCTATAAGTAAAGCTCATATTGATTGCAGCCTTCCCCTTTCTTTTTTTCCTCACAATGTCGTCATGTGTGTCAAGAAGCTGGGATATAATCATCTCCTTGGGGTATTTATGCGTATTAACGAAATATCGGCTTGGGACCTTTGAAGTTACGAGGACCAGCGTGCAAGAAGGACATATGCCAAGTTGGTTGCCTATAATCTGGGCAGCAACTTGTGATCCATGCTTGTAGACGGCGCTACCAGGGGTCTCGGGTCCGAAGCTATGTTCCGAGTCGAGGTATTCTATCCTCCTCCCTCGAAATTCCTACATGTTATCTATTAGACATAAGCTGGACAAGCAAGGGATAAGAAGAAAACTCACAGTATGTGTGTTGTGAATGCCCGCCTCGCCTATCACGTATATGTACGAGTCCATCGCATTTGCCACATCGTAATGATATGTGAATGATTCGCTTGGCGACCCGTTAGGGTCAAAACTCTGCCCTGAGCCCCATTTCTTGCCCTTGGGCAAAGAGACTTGAGATGGGTTCCAGTAACGATTGCTCCTGGGAACATGGTACTGTGTTTGCCTCCTATTGAGCTGGTATGGAGACGATGAACTTGTGTTTTTATCGTGATCTCCGTCCACGTATGGAGCTGGCTGCGCAGTCTCATCAAAATCGTCGGCAGGTGGCTCAACTATATTCCCTTGCATGCTGACACGCTCAGCTGGCATGTCTTCATATTGTAAGGGCTCTGGCTGATGAATTACACCGTCTAGATTTAGAGCAGGGCCAGTATTGTAGTTGTGCTCCTCATAGTAATAAGCAAAATCGACATCATTCTATATCACGGCACCAGTTAGTAGCTCTTCTCGCTCAATAATTGTCAACATCTGCGGTGTTTCGTATGAAGGAGGGCTTACTGATTGTCTTAACGCGTCCATCGTGTCCTGGCCAAGCATAGGCACCCAGTAGAAGGCTACCCACCGTTCCTGAGTGGAACCGACCTCAACGTAATCTTTGTACTCGCGAAGGAGAGACGGGATTTCTCCAGGGTCTTTAGGGTCTTTCGGATAGACTATTGCGGGAGCAGGACAGCCAATCTCAGGAGGCTGGAACTGACCGTCACTAGTAGGCAAGGCGCAGACAGTAGCGGATGTGGTTGTGGCGGAGTCCCAGTCCGTCAAATGACAGCCATAGATAGTCTCACAGTCTGAGGAAACGGATGTAACTGTTGAAGTACTCGGTCCCTGCATAGTCTCTGATTTGTAGGTTGTGGTGGAACATAGCTCTGCGGACTCTGTTTCACAGCTTGGGCCCTCGGAGTATGTTGGCTTGTTATCTCTACCGATTCTGTAATACCCGTATTAGACGACTTCAAAGCTAGTTAATATGTGCGTACTTACGTGATAGTGGGCCATGGCGGCAATGGAGGCTTGATCGTCCATTCAGGGAAGTCTGGTCGCGGGCCTATGATATCGGGAGGTGGCCGGCCGCTGGCATTAGAGCTAATGTTAGCACGCAAGCCCACGAACATGATGCGCCGCTTCCTATACGCCCGATGTCACACTTACATGGGATAAATACCCGGAGGGACATTCCACTCAAGCCCCTCAATACGAAAGTCATCTCGATTGGCGCAGATCTATGTCCAGTCAGCACAAGGTTATACCTACCCGGCTCACATCGTTGATAAGAACCCACGTTGAAGAACCACAAGTTACATGGTGTGCGGACCTTCCCCGAGTCGTCCTCAGGGTCCCATTTCGGTATAGGTGTAATGATGTTTGGGGGCCATGTTCGCCATGTAGGCAGCTCGGTCCTTGTTGGCTGCGTAATTTGATGTATCAGAATCATTCCAGATAGTGGGAGAGAATAGTCAAAAGGCCTAGAAATGACACTAACCTCAGGGTCCTCTTCAGGGATTCCCGAACCAGTGGGAACCGGAGGGATCCAGTCATCATCGTCGTCATCGTCATCGTCATCGTCATCCTCCTCCTCCTCTGTTGGGGGGCCATTCGTGACAGCAGGCCATGGCGGTAGTGTGAGCTTCCGAGACGTCATCCCGCCCTCGCCGTCTGGAACTTTGATCGTGACTGGACTGATGGGAAGGCTGTATTCGACCCATAATGAGCTTGTATCCTGGCCCTTGGTGACGTTGACATTGGAGAAAGACATGGCGGTGGCTGTGATGGCTGGGATATCTATGGTGACAACAGTAGTTGAAGTCAAGAACTTGGTGACAATTGAGCCGCCGCTTGTGGTCTTGCCCACCGTGCCATAGGCAAGCGAGGTTGTATATTTACCAGGCTTGATGGTTGTTGCCGAGGGCATTTTACTTGGCGGAAATACCAATATGCAAGGCGGTCCACAGTGAGCGTCTGGCTCTTTGTAAACGATTGGATCCAGGTAGACTGGGTCGCCCGAATTGGCCCGAGCCCCTTCCTGTGGTTTAAAGAAGTGGTTAATATAGAATACAATCTGAGCTTCGAAAGGGTAAGTGAAGCAGGGGAGACAAGCAAAGGAGAAAAAAAAGGCAAGACTCAACTCCTTGCAGATCGATGGCCCAGTCACTGGTACCGCCCATGTTCCAGCCTTTGTATCGTCGCATGCGGCGGGACTTGGTGACCTCGGTCATATATGCAACCCATTCAACGGCCTTGTAGACAAGATAGTCCGAATCTGTCTCTTCGTCATACCAAGTCTTGATAGCGCCGCCTTTGTTGACGATTTCAAGGATCTCGAAATTGGAGATGTAACCGCCAGTCTTTGTACATCTGCCCTTCATGGCAGGCGATTGGTTTCTCTCGCCCAGGAACGTGCCTATGGATGCCGTGAATTAGCTCCGGGCTTCCTTTAAAATTAAACTTCGTTTTTCCTTTTGTAGAGGGAATTGAAATCCTTACACATGGGTCCACGGCAAGACGCATCAGCCATCTTGAATGAACGACCGTAGCTGGATACACCAACAACAGCCTTGTGAGAAGGAACTCCAGCCTTTGTTACCATGACTAGAGAATTGAAGGTCTGAGTCGAATTGATATGAGAGCGAAGACAGTTGCCAGCCGGGCAGCCTTCCATAGACCACTTCCTTCCCACGTCCCATTGACCTTGGTTTTTCAGCGTCAGCAAACACAACACAGCCTGGTGATATACATATAGTAGGTCGACGGTTTCAGACTTACCATGAAGATCGTACGTCATGAAGATGATATAATCGAGAACTTCAGCCATCTTCTTAATCGGAAATCCCCTGAGGTACCAGAACGAGGCTGCCGCAGCAATAGACAGACTTTTCTTCTCCGACATCTTCTTCCGGACCAACTTCAGAAAGGCCAAATAATTTTCACCATCATCCTCTTGCCCTGGCTCCGAGCCCTCGATGTCTGTAGCACCGGGATACTCCCAATCAAAGTCGAGGCCATCAAGGCCATTATCTTCGGCGAATTGAACAACGTTGGTAGCAAATGTTTCGCGGCTTGCGGACGAGACTGCCTTCCGGAAGAGCCCGGAAGTCTCGGGAGCGTTGGAGAACTCCCAGCCACCGAATGATAAGATCTTTTTATAATCAGCCTTGGCGTTGGTAAAAGCTTTCCATTGCTTCTGTTGGTCGCTCTTAATCACCACCTTCATATCCGTTGAAATCTCGCCAAACGCAAAGTGTATATGCGTGTAGCCCTTTTTGATGTCATCGACGTGCATGTTGAGGCATGGTCGATTATAATTCCAACCCTCAAAATAGCCAATCTTCCTGTATTGATCTGGCGCCTTATCATTGTTGATCATGTCCATACCACAGTTTGCCACGCACCCATTTGCGCCAGGCTGAGAGGTACCAGGATTCCCCGTCTCGGATTTGGATTTGATGCAGAAGTCCACTGTAGTCCCACACTGACCCCAGATATTGCAGCAAACATCGAGAGGGCAAGGATTCATATCGGCGAGCTCCTGACCATCTTCGGGTTGCTTTGATTCCGGGACAGTAGGGCCGCATACTGCGTTCCATACAGGCGCGGGCATTGGCGGGCGGCCGGAACTAACACAAATACGTTGACCAATCTGCAATTTGCAGCCAATCCATCCGTACGTCTTCTTATTGACTTGGAATAGGTCGTCCTCCGTGAGCCCGTAGCTTGCTGCAATCATGAAGCAACCCTCGTCTTCCTTGACGGTGTGATAGGCGCACGTACCATCTGCATTTGGCTTGGGTCTCACATCAGGAAGGGTACCTGCTGAGCAACATACTGGCTGCCCGGGCTGCATAGTATTGTCGCAAAGATTCGAGACACCTTTGTTGAAGCTTTTGAAGGCTGTGAGGCCTATGCCACATCTTGACGCGAGAGAAGGGCAGTCGTCACCTTGTGCAACACGGATGCTTCGACATTCTGCTCTAGTATCGAACATATTCCGAGACTTTCGTTCTTCAACGATAGTTGCATTCCTTCTCTCGTATGTCCATATAGATGATTTGTCGTGCGAGATAGGACCGCCACGAGGCGTCTGTGTCACAAGTTTGCCCTCACTCCACGACTTTACAGTCTTTTGCACGCTTGCAAAATTGCCAGTTAGATCAGCCACGATGCCGAGCATGTGCGTTGATGCGCAAAAGCCTGTGCAAATCTCCACTACCTGAGCTGTGCCCGCGGTACTTCCATCTTCGAGTCCCGCAACCAGCCGTTCTATAACTGCTTCCGAGCTGCGCCGAAGATCAACCTGAGCCCCAGAATAGAGGCCAACAATTGTGCCATGGAAATAGATAAATCTGATTTCCTTGGCACAAGGATCTAAGCCGTTATTGAGGCTTCTCTTGAGAGCTTCAATGGCAGATACCATGTCACTTGTTGTGTTCTTTGTCGTCTCCATGTCGTCTGAGGCTAATTCCGACCTGTACATAGCGACGTGAGATTCTGTCAGGGTTCCGCCCTCACATGTTTGATTCGGCACGCTGGCGCGGCGCTCAAGCGCAACAATGAAATCGTTAGACTCATGAGCATCAGGAGCGACATAACTTGATTCCTCAAGATAATTGATTTCGCTTTCAGCATTGCCTAGAGTGCAGGCGCGGACAGTGAGGTGGGTATCCGGACTATCTACTGCCGTGAGTAGGTTGAAACTGAACAGGACAGGTTCGTCGCAAACTGCTAGATCGTCGGTATCATGATAGAAAAACCAACGGGTCTGGTTGCTTTGGGCTTGGCAAGCGTCGGGGCACAGCCGTTTGTTCAGATCTATTCGTTCGAGCTGGGACAAGGCTGATATAAGAGGTGGAAGAGTCAGGAAGCTTAAAAGACTCAAAGCCAGATCAGCTGCAGACCACCACATGGCGAAGAGGTAAACTTGAAGATCAAATTGAGCGAATATTATTTGAGCACCCAATCCTCCTGCAGCATGTTTCTAGTTTATATAGGATAGGGTGTCCAGTCTTGCAATACTAATTATACTTTATGCATTGTCATCCTGGCGGAGTCAACCAGCCCAAAGAATAGCCGATGGAGGGATCTCTGAGATGAGAGAGCAAGTCCACGCTCTGATCAAGAGCTCCCTCGTTGGCAACTCCGGATTTAAACATTTTGTTGAGATTCGTTGTGTCTTTTCTCCATTTTCCAGGTAATGGTTGACCACCCCTTTGCCTCGGGATAATATTAGAAACAGAGCACCGTGTTTACGGTTGTGTATGCCCGTGCCGTGTCTTAATCTAGTAATACCGCCGGCGACGCTGTACGCGATGGGACGCAGTGTTGGTTCGAGGCATCCAATACTGATAAGACCTAGTGTTGGTTGCGAAGCACAGTGTTGCAGCGCAGTTAGTCGTAATCAGATGTAACGCACCGTTGGTCTTGAGCAAGAACGTAGAAATGCGAGGCCATCATTTATTGCCACACCTGAAGATAAATCACCCTGGCGCATGGGGACTTTTGTAGATTAGGCACTCCTCTGGAACTTCTCCGATACCATACTGAGGGACTTTGATGCTGTATCACCAGACTATCCCGTTAAAACAGGAAAAGAGTATTGCGTGGAGCTTGGATATTTTACGATGTTATTTTGAAAAGTGACTAGGATCATATTATTTGAACCGCTCTGGCTACTCCCTGTTAATGCCGATCAATCTTTTTGAAGTTCGCCGTATTATTATTACTGCGCTGACTGTCGCAAAATGCAAATATAAGGAGATTTTTGATGTGATACCCTGTCCTGCTCGGACTCAGCTAAAGTTACGCACAGAAAGAGTGGCAGATTCAACTTGCGGGGTTCTTCGTCTTCCATTGTACTTTGCCAATTGGGGAGTAGTGAGGAGAGAGCACGGTCTGCCATCATTTAACCTTAACTTTAGGCCCCAAGTAGAGCCTAGAACGCCTGATCATTATGGATCAAGCTCAGTTCGCCTTTCGGGTGTGGGACTCACATTTGCTCACCTGCATCCGGCCAATACGCGGAACGCCCCTGGTCAGCACTCAACCATGCATGAGACCAGCATACGCGGGACTACTTATCGCTCAGGTCGGAGTTGCGAGATGGTTGCATTCATGCAAACAAGGACCGATTGGCAGTATGCAATCTAAGAAAGTAGCTGTTGGTCGACTTCCCCTATTCCTTATTACTCTTATCCTATTTATAATGCGCTCCTTTTTAAGGAGTTCTAGATTCTTATACCATGTCATCTAGCTTTATCTACCCTGCATACCTCTTTTTCAACCTATCAGCTATTTCGATCCTGCTTTTGAAGAGGTCCCTACACTGAGTTGAAATGGCCAGTCTTTCGAGCATACTGGTACTCTGCCAGCTCTCGGTGGTTTTTGCAAGCTTGAGTCTGGCCTTGACGCCTATCTCGACTGTAAGGACGTTGGTGGCCAAGACTATCGTGTCCTTCTCCAGCGAGCACACCAGTACCTTTGCGGACGATAGCATCCACATAATGGATGAAACACCTAATATGCCATTCGACCCGAACACGGAAAAGACCTGCGTATGGTGGTGGGACAATGATGGCTCCATTGCGTGCAAGGACATGCCTACGGAATGGGGTATCAGCATGGAGAATTGGCTTCGATGGGTAGGTGTTGAGAAACTATCGCCCTTGTCTCCACGCAAGGGACGCCACCCCCCTCCTTAACCCCCCAAGAAAAGAAAGTGGAATGCTAAGTCGTCTTTGGGTAGAATCCGTCCCTGACATCTGACTGTGGCAACTTCATCAACGGCCGTTCGTACTGCGTCGAGGCTCCAAGCTCAGGTGACGATGACCCTCAGGAGTCTTCGACTACGTCTAGTTCGCAATCCTCATCGACAACCACCAGTGGTAATGGCATAGCCACCCCGACTCCTACACAGTCCGGTATAGTGTCCAATTGCAACAAGTTTCATCTCGTCAAGGATACAACTACCTGTCAAGGCATTGTTGATTACAATAAAATCAGCATGACGGATTTCATGGCATGGAACAATGGCGTCAATGCAGAATGCACAAACCTTTGGCTAGGGACATATGCATGCGTGGGAGTCCTAGGAGGAACTCAGACGACCAAGACCACTACGTCTAAGCCATCATCTACCACTAAAGGCAATGGTATCGCCACACCAACTCCTACCCAACCAGGAATGGCCGGCAACTGCAACAAGTTCCATTTGATCAAGGAGACTACTACCTGTCAGGGCATCGTGGATTATAACAAGATCAGCATGGCTGATTTCAACAAGTGGAATCCCACTGTGAATACTGGCTGTACGAACTTATGGCTCGGGACCTACGCATGCGTTGGAGTACTCGGCGCCACCTCAACGGTATCTACGACTAAGACGACTACTACTAGCAAAGGAAACGGTGTCACTACCCCTACGCCGACTCAGCCTGGCATGGTTAGTAACTGTAACAAGTTCCATCTTATCAAAGAGGGAACTACATGCCAAGGCATTGTGGATTATAACAAGATTACCATGGCAAACTTCAAGAAGTGGAATCCTGCAGTTAACGACGGCTGCACGAATCTCTGGCTCGGCAGTTATGCTTGCGTCGGTGTTATTGGTGGAATAACTACCTCGACGACAACGAAGAAGCCAACGAGCATGCAAGCGACGAAAACCACTGGCATCGTTACTCCGACACCGACACAGACTGGCATGGTCAAGGGCTGTACACAATTCCATAAAGTGTCAACTACGACAACCTGCCAGGCTATTCTTGATAGGTACAGTTTGACATTGGCCAAGTTCGTCAAGTGGAATCCGGCCGTCAAGAGTGATTGTAGCAACTTATGGGCGAACACCTATGCCTGTGTCAAGGGACCGTAAGCTACGCAATTCTTTTACCTAGCCCAGCATCGAACTTGATCAATCGAGAACTTATGCAAGACAGAGAGCGTGAGGCGTGGCTTGATCCAAACATTCAACACAACCTCGCAATTCTTTGCAGTATAATTAGTATCCTCAACTGGTAAGAATAGTATCGTCGGATACTAGGTATCTAATTGATCATTTTCGCTTTTACTCGATATATTCTTAGTCCTTTATTGTTGCTTTCCACGTCGCAAACAACACAAACTTATAAATGGCGCTGGCTACAAATGAAGCAGAAGGTGACATCACATAAAGATGGCCGCGCTGCCTACCAGGCTAACGAAGCGGTGTTCGAATACAAATACACAGGCAGCGTTTCAAGACTTCAGAATCAGGTTAAAGAAAAAAGAAGTACCTCGCATGATGCAGCCAGAACCTATTATATAAAATGAACACATTGGCACTCTTTACCTTAACAAACTCCTGGCGCTTGCATATGATGACTGATCTAGTCTCGTCTAACAGTCAATGATAAATCTAGTTCTGGTCTTTATTCCATCTTTTATGTCCCAATTCTCCTGATCCTCTAATAATGATTGGCATGGGACCGGGATCAGGTCACAGCACAGTGTGCTCTCTTTTACCGACTTGATGCCATGAGGTGTGACTCAATGCGACTTGGCAGATTTCGGTCGGTGGAGGCTGAATTGCTCTTCGTTCGTGTTGACAAGGTCAAGACTGTAAGGATTGCCGTCGTATAGCGAACCACGACGTCCAGATTCACTTCCCCGACTAATCGCTCGTGACCCTCGTGTGAATGACCGACGGCGGGAAGCGTGAATATCTTTGTAGGCTGCATGACCTCCTTGTAACACGTTGTGTGGTTTATTAACAATAGTGTCGTCATGAGACGAAGACAGCTCAGCCTCTACCTCTCCTTCTCCTCCTCTCTCCGTGTTTTGCTGCACTCGGGTGGCCGTATTCCATACGTGTGCTTTACACTAACGGGTTGGCAGAGACCCTCTAGAGACCCTCTGAGCTGTTTCAAGTAGAGTTACCTCCAAACCTGAGCAAAGCAATTTTGAGCTTTGCCATCCCTTTCTCTGCTTTTGCCCTTCTTCGCCTGTGCATGCTTCTGCACTCAACGCAATCAGCAGGAGGAGAACGACGATTGACCTTTGCAATTCGCCGTGCTTGAGACTTTACTGCTCTCGCTGCCCTTTTGCACGCCCTTGTACTCCTGGCAAACCTTCTTCACGCTATTCCCACAGGAGCCAGAAATGCTGGCGGTATCACCAAAGTTGGAGTTGATGCCGACAAGCTCAGAGACGCCGGTTGCCTTGACATTTTGGATGACGACGTTACGGGGGCCGCCGTTGTTAGAGCAGTTGCCACAGCTGCGGTAGAGCTTGCCGGCGGTGACTACAGTGAAGTTGCGGATAGTGACGGTGCCGCGGCCGTTATGCTGGACGACCTTGTCCTTGGCTTCCTGGGCGCCGCCGCCCTCAATCAGGACGTTTCCGTTACCAAGGGCAGAGATGGCGTCTGTTTTGATATCAGTATCAGTTACATGTCTTGCAGAACGTAGTCGGTGATTTGAACTAGGCACAAGCTCATACCTTCGCAGACGTCCCGGAACCATACGTTCCTGAGAGTGCAAGCGCCCTTGCAGTGGATGCCCTCGAGCTGGTTCTTGCCGATGATCACGTTGCTCAAGGTGGCGCCGTTCTCGAGGATGAATACGGCGTTTTGGCTGCCAGTGTCCTCATCGCTGTTGCAGGGGCGGCCACGATCATATTCCCTGTTTCCCATGTCTTTGGATCCAGAAATCACGCTTGGCGATGGGAGAGAGATGATGGAGCCCACGCGAGAAGGGATGTTAAGTGATTGGGCAGAGACTGTGGCGGCCATTGCCGCGACAGCGTAAACGGATTGGAAGAGCATGATGAAAATGAGAGAAAGATTGACGAACAAAGGTACGTTGAGACCTGCGAGAAGGTTTTTCTATTGTAGAAGCAGCGTGGGGTTCGCATAGTCATACGACAAGGAGAAGACGACACGATACTGTTTATATAAGGTAAGGCCATGTCCCAGAAACCAAGACGAACCCTAGCTGCGTTTCGAGTCTACAAGCTCGTTAAGCTTAAAGGGCCTAGAGTGGGTTGGTATTACCACCCTTGAACCAGGGTGTTTGAACAGAGGCGAATGGTGATTGGAGGAGATATATGATCCCGTGGATCAGGAAGAGTTCACCCTCGACATTGCCTCCACGGACTTCCACCTCATGCTCATTTGTAGGCTTGTATGCGAGGCTTGTATGTGGATGGTAATATCTTGAGGTTTCAACAGGATCTTGCCAATGACTTTGGTCACATACGGGGTGCGAATGCGGAGGGGGGCAGAGTTTCAACTGCCGGGCTAGGTTCATATTAACGCGGCGGATCATTTGTTTCCACGTATGGGCGTAATTATGCTCTCTCGGCTGAACACTTGAGGCAAGCATTTCCATGCTGGCGCGTAACTTCAGCGCAAGGTTCTCGGCTCTATGGAACGACAAGTAGCACCGGGAAGAGCATGTTCTCCGTAATTATCATTCGAATGGGCGCCGATGAGGATCATATGAGAAAATCATATAGGCCTCCTATCCACAAGTGGCATGTGTAGCAGGTATATCGGACAAGGGTTCGAGCCTGTTTGGGGAGCTCCAATTTTTGATTGCGAGGACTCTGGGTGTGAATGGCGATGGCTAAGATGAACAAGCTGGGTCAGGAAACGATGAGATCCTTGCCATCTTTGGTTTGGTCCCCCCCCCTCCACAGTGTGCACAAGCGTCGTACGGTAAAAACCAGTAAAATGAGCGAAGGGGTGTTGTGCCGTATGCGACTGAGCAAGCCGAGAAGTTTGGAAACATGTGATTGGCATTATTACGAAGGCTTGAGTCTCAGGAAATGCTGGATGAGCCATCTTGGACAGCCAGTTTGACTCCAGCTTGATTGTAGGTGCACTCGCGTCACCTCCCAGTTGTCAGCCAAGTCACGTGAAGACGCACCTCGCTCGCGTTCCCACTTTGCGTATCACAATACGTCCCCGCTCATCGCGACACGACAACGATCATTCATTGCGCCGCACGTCGACCTCAGAGACACACGCCTTGTGACGGCTATGTCAATGTAAGAAAACAAACGAATCGATGACCAGACTCATAGATCATGCACATTCAGAAAACTTTCACCATTGTCCCCCCTGTCTCTCGCGATGCCTCCCCAATCCCCGGCTTCACCGGCGGTCGCATGACCTCGAAACAAGTGAAGGATGCTTATAAGACGGCGAATAAAGGCCCCCGCATGTCTCGCGCCGAACGACTGCAGATGGAAAGGGCAGAACAGCAGCGCATCCGCAGGGAGATGGAGAAGGAGAAGGCTTCCGCCAAGGCTCGTCTGCTGAGGGACAAGAAGAAGGAGAGGGAAATGGCCGAGAGGGAGGTCAAGAGGCGGCAAGGCAAGCCTCTTGTCAGTGTTAGACCGAGTCAAGACACAATAGCAAGGTTCGTCAGAGGCAATGGGACGGACAGAAAAAGAGACTGTCAGGGCTCGACAATCACGCAATGTCCGTCACCGCAAACGATACCTCTACAAAAAGACCTTCCCCAGCCCAACGCCATCCTCGAATCAGTGGCAAGTAACGTCGATTCTTATAGGCGGACAACGGAGCTCCATACGTCTGCAAGGTCCGTAAGCTCAAGTAGTGGGCAGAAGGCCGTTCCTAAGCCCACCCCCGATCCATCGGGCCTCGACGAATCTGGATCGAATACAAGACTGGGCGATAACTTGCTCTCGGACTCTCCTCAAGACCAGCAGAATTCGGTATGGGAGTTGAAGGATAGCTCCAGGGTCGAAGAGACTAGGACAGCCCCAGTCGATGCTACGCTTGCGGCCGTTATGGACGAGGATCTGGATACGGATCTCTCTCAAGAGGCATTGGCTGGGGCTCAACCGGAAGATCGCCCCAAGATTCCCGATCAGCTACCACAATTGAACCTGGACCAATTGGATCAGTTCTTTGATGAGGACCCTGAGATCGATACCTTCGAGGAGTTGCATGAGCTGAAGGACACGCCAGTCGACGCTGGGCGATCTCGTCTCAGCGGCTTCATGCAAGGCTCAGCGGCACAGACTCATACTATGGATTCGAATAGTGAAGAGTGCTGTCCTGGAAAACGCATTTGTCAGGTAGTACCAGCGCAGGTTTTGCAACCGGGAACAGCAAGTGTGGTACAAACAGAACAACGCCAATCACAGAAGGTGCCCGACAAGCAGAAGCCCAACCAACCGCCAGTTTTTCAAGCACCTCCCTCGAGCACACAGGTGATCATGATGAACCCGGACGACTTCTTTCCCACCGCATCGCAGCTGGCCCGAGAACTTGATCAAGATACGTTGGCACTTGATGCCCTGGTCGACTCAATGACGCCCAGTCAGTCGATGCCACCTCCGCCACCGCCGCGGATCATGACCCCTTCAGCGCGAAAGACCGCAGATCAATCTCCAATAACACCGATGACACCGAAGATGACAAGAGCCATGATCCGAGAGCCAGGGTTGGACCCAGCCAGGGATGTCGTTCTACCTCATCTTCGAACGACATCCTCACCGTCCACACCGCCGAGATGGTTCACGGCATCTGGCTCGAAAGAGTTAGAATCCTTGGCTCTGCAGAGAAGTCGACGTACCGCAGCACTACAAGAGCTTCAACTAAAAGAAAGGCGACGGTCAGGAGTTTCACCAAGCATGGGTGAGGCCAAACCAAAAAGTTCTTCACCAGCCACTTTGGAACCCATATCAAACTCTTGCGCGCGAGTATCGCCCTCGAAGCGGGAAAGCTGCTCTAATCCTCTGGAGAAAGAGAACATTCCGCCCAACGCATCGCAGGAAACGGACTATGGCGGTGGCTGGATGGAAGACTTTGAACTTTGATCATTTGATGGGTACCGTATGAGAACATGGCACCGTACGTTCCTTGATGGGACTTTGTTACAGGTACTTGGGTTACAATGTTGAATTGGGTAAGCATGGCGCAGGTTGGAAAATGCGGGTTGCAATGCTTTGGGTACAACAAGACCTGTTGTTAACAGGCAGCCTGGTTTACGGGTTCGTCATGTTATGTGCATAGCCACGAGACAAATGACCAGACGGAATAAAGGTTAAAAGCCACAGCGATATATGGAAACCCTTTCTGCAGAACGCTGAGCGACCTCGTTATGAATATCAACCGGGGAAATGCGAAACCGCATTTCCAGCCTACTACGCCGATGTATGCTCCAAGGACGCCGCCTTGTACAGAATCCCTCGTGATTGGAACACGAAGTTCAGAGTCCCCTTGCTTCGATGAACATCAAAGACTCATTGCAGAATAATCATGACAGTGTTCCGCAAAAAAAAAAAAAACCAGTTTCCCTTCCCCTTACCTGACTCTGAACGCCATGGAAATGATGATCTGCAGCCAAAAGAAAAAGGCACGCAGATCAAAGAAAAATGCCAATCCACTCGCCCTTCTGCGCAACTTTGGTCTCGCATCCCTCAACGGCGCATCTCATTTCTTGAAATGCTGTATTGCCGGTCTTGTCGCTCGGAAGTCGGAACCCGACTCCAGCAGGATTGGCCTTCGATGGCTTGCGGTTCTCGAAACAGTCGGCGCAGTATACCTGATACAGACAAGTCAGCATGCTTGAAGGTGACGAAGAGGGGCGCCACTGCTAAGCAAAAAAACTTACGTGACCGCATTTCTTCAGCGCCCAGAAATGGTGTTCACCAGGCGCTCGTTTCCGCTTCCGCCCTGCTGCTCCTGCTGCTGATGAGGCACTGCTGGCGGGCTTTTGCGCTGCTGCTACCTCTGTCGGGTCGTAGGCAAGCTCGTCGTTGCAGGCGGGACAGACGGCAATCGTGTCTTCCCCTCCCGAGTCGGACTCGGCGTGGGTGTCTCGTGTAAAACCAGGACGAACGGGAGGAACAGGGTCCATCGGGGGCTGTGGGGTTTCCTCTCGCGGAGCGTAGGCATTTCTCGTCACATCGAGCTGTGGGGGATTGAAGGCTCTCGCTAAGCCGGAAAAGCCGCCGGTGATGAAGCCATGGTAGTGCCGGAGGCTGTTTTGCACGAAGTCGCCGACTGTTCCCACGGCGGTGACCACCTCGACGATCTCGTCCGTGGTGGGTTGCCTTTGAGGGGGGTGCACAGCTGGATGTTGGTGGTGGTGATGATGATGATGGCGGTGATGATGGCGGGAGTGCAGGTGTGTGAGGAGTGGGCGATTGCCTGTGAAACTCGGCAGGGTAGTGTTGGCGTTTGATTGGCGTGATATGCGCGGTAATTGCAGAGTACGGCTTTCCTCGGGTGAGTCATCCGTCAAGTCTATTATGCTGTGACGTCCGCTCATCAGGGTGCTATCGCTTCGTGTGAGCATCGGCGGCGAAATGCGTGTCGAGTTCGTTCGTCGAGGGTTGCGGCTACCGTCTGCACGACGGTGCCTGCTGGATCCAACCTCAGGCCACGGCAAGGGCCTGGATGCGGGAGTATCTGCTGCTGCTAAACTTCGTTCGATGGGCGAGTCGGGTTCTTCTGTCAGGTCTATCACATCTGGCGGTGGTTGCGTGTTGACTTGAGGAGGCGGCACACGCCTTTGCCGTAAACGCCCGGCTCTTGAGGCTCGATGCTCGGCGTTGAGGGGTTCGTTGAGGAGGAAATTTATAGAACGACGGTCGATCGGGGGCGAGTCGGGCAAGACGATAGGGTCGTCGTCAGCTCCAGCGCCGTTTGAGGTGTTGGTCGTAGCCATGCCGGGTGGGGTGCGGATGGTCTGAGGGAGGAGGGATGGATATCGACGGGCAGAAGAGATGATCCTGTGAGACAAAGGACCGTGAATGACCTCTCTCCGTGAGGATGGCGAGGCCTCGTAGTGGTGGTGGTGGTGGTGAACAAGCGGCAGCAACGCGGATGGCGAAATGGGCTGGATGGCGGTTTGTGCACGACTGTCAAACACTCGCCACAGGTGCGGCACCGGTGGGCAACATGCCACTTGCGCAGGTTCGAAATCACGCCTTGGTTGCCGGGTGTCAAAGTCGAGCTGCACGGTGTCTGTGCGAGAGGTCAAATCATGTGCAGAGGCTGCAAGGCTGAAGCCAGCACGTAGCCAGGCGGTCGGAGGGGGGTTGTGCCGCGAAATGGGGTTAATCTCAAGAATATTCATCAAGGCGAAGCGCTGACCTTGGCGGATGATGACAGACGACCCACTGACGGCGCTATTGATAACATGCCGCCACCGGGAGTTCGTGCTGGAGTCAGCGGGGTACCACCGCACTGTGGTCGCGGCTTCACGACTCTCGACCAAAATATTATGATGTTTGTTTGTTGGAGTGCTGGTACGGAGAGGTCGAGACTGACTGATTGTTGGTAAAATGCGTTCACACAGTACCGCCTACGAATTTTGAGTACGTCATCAACTTTCATAACTTGCGTATCTACACTGTCTTCAGACTCGAATCTAGCGATTGCCTCTCACTATCCCACCTCACTCATGACCACCAGTCGGTACGGCCAAAGCCCTTGTTGGGGTTTTGACCAATGTGCGGTGGCAGACGAGGTTCGAATGATCCATGCCACATATCAGATCGAGTCAGTCTCGTAGTAAGGGTCATTCGGTGAGTATGGCAGCTTTCGCACAACGACGTCGCCCTTGTAATCCCAGAGGTCAACGAACACAGGCTCATACTGGACGGCACAAGTCTCGTCCGACGACCCGAACGAGATGACATCCGAAACAACGCCCTTGTCGTAATTGACGCGGACCATGTTCACTGTCTCGCTGTTGACGCCGACTTCGAAATAGTTGCTGGGCATCAGTTGGATGCCAGAGTGCGCCGTCGTGAAGGCTGTGTTGGGGAGATCACCCTGATGGTAATGTCAGCTTTGTCATGATTTAGAACAGAAAGTCGCAGGTAAGGTGGTCTTACAGTGTGTGGAACGTGGTGCATTCCAAGATTCACCCATAGAACAAGATCGGTCTATTCCACGTTAGTTTCCAATATCTTGGGAGGCTGGCACAAGCACGAGTGTCGAGTACACAAGACTACCGTGCTATGGCGGCCGCGGCGAAGGGTGGACTAACCTGGTTGAGGCTTTCGCCGTCAAAGAACTTGCTGAAGTCCACGGGTGGGTTTTCCGTGTCTTGGTTATTGAAGGCATGTGTTCCTCTCGGCTCTGTGTCTTTGCGCTTAGAGACCATGATGTCGTGCTCAGCCCAGTGAGCAGAATTCTTGATGATCGACGAGTTCTTGATGGCCAAGTGCGATGCGCCAGTGTACGGGAGGACACGGTACCCACGGTACTCTCCGTACTTGTTCTTCTCCTCCTGGTTGACGATGAACACTTGCTGCTGGTTGTTCTCTTTCCAGTTGAACTGTCCCTGGTCCTCGTTCTCCAGGAACGAGCGCTCCAGCTTCATGGTGTTGAAGACCTTGCCCTTGGACCAGGGATAGGTCGTAGTGGTCGCAACTTGATCCATGAACTGCACGGTATTATCCGTACCTAGGATGTCGACATCGACCTTGAAAAGCAGGACATGGTCGTGCATCGAGCCTGAAAGAGCATCGTGAATGTGGAATCCATAGTCCTCGTTCTTGGCGTAGTATGCGGACTGGATGTATCCGGACGCGCGGACCTCAACGGCCAGTGATCCATCCATGAAGAAGGTGTAGCTGAACATGTAGTCGTAATTTCCGACCGTCGAAACAGACCTCACAGTGAAGTAGATGTTCTTTGCGGACGCGACGTAGGCAGACGAGCTGTGGCGTGACATTGGGTAGTCTGCGTCGCCTTCAAACAGACAGATACTGTTGAGATGTGTATGCGTGGTTTCATCCACATAGAAGGATGTGTTCAGATAGGACGCATACGCGGGGCAATCGTAGCCTTTAAGAAGCTCAAAGGCGAATGGACCGAAGCCGTAGTACGTGTCAAGGTACGCGACATGCGACTGCACCGGATCGCTGCCTAGGGACACAAGTCAGTATCTCGATTCAATCCACGGATCGGGGACTGTCTTACCGGCGTAATGGGCAAGGGCTTCCATCAGGCCGAGCTCGTAGACCAGCCTTTTGCCCTTGTACCGAATGTCGAAGAGAGACATGCCACTGTCTCTCTGGAAACCAATGTAGAAGCTCCATCCCATCCACTCGACATACTTGTTCTGGGGATCAACATGGTATCGACCACCACCGGGGGCAACCATGACTGGAGGTGCAGTTGTGTCGAGCGGAGGAATGGGTCCCTGCTGGTCCGTCTGTGCCCAGGAACCCTCGATGTTGCCCGGGAGCTTCTCAACCTTGCCGTCCCAGTAGGCATCACGGAACTCCTCCGTGGTCTCGTAGAACACACCATTGTAATACCAGCCTTCCACGGTCCATTTGGAGGGGTCTCTGCCCGTGACATCGGACATGAAGAACAACCCCATCGGCAGCAGGGTCATGCTCTCAAACACGTCGGCAGGCTGGCCCCAGAATGTGTCCCAGCGCTTGACACGTCCTTCATCCTGATAGTAAGGGTCGATGCCCCAGACTGCTAGAGTGTCGTTCTCAAGTCCGAGTGCGCTGGCATTCCACAGATCCATCGTAATGTCCGCAACAGATGTGCTGACCTGAATGAGCCATTCATAATACGCGTCACTATCAGCCTCGAGGCTGCGCACTTTGCCTTCTGTTTTACGCGTAAGGGTGTACTCCAGAGGTGTCCATGTGGTAGTGCCATTGACCACCGGAAGAGGACCGACGAGGATATCTTGAATATAGGGCTCCTCATCGGCCTTGTGGTCAATCACAGCACGTGCATATCGCGGGGGCGCTGGGCCTGAGCCGTCCAGATATGCCAATACGTCCGTCTTGTTTGGGTGTTGCAACTCGACGAGGAGCCTGCCAACAGAAGTCAATACCTTCACATAAAGAAGTGCCCTGGGACGGGATTGATGGCTTGGGCTTACAGTGTATTATCCCAGCTTCCCGCGTCGTCGGCCTTGGTCAGATTAAGGTCCGGCTGAGCAAAGAGCCAGTGCACGACGCCGGACGCCTCCTCGCCTGAGAGGCTGTTCCAGATGTTACCTTTCGGTGCGGTCGTCAAGAGGGCTTCTCGTACGGCACATTCACTTGCATTGGCTTCTCGCTTCTCCATGGCAGCAGAGAGCGCTCGTCGAGCCTGGCCTTTGGCTCTTTGTTTCACCCATGGTGCCTTGGGTGCAGCAGCCGCAAAGCCGATGGTGTCTGCCAGAAGAAGCAGGACGACGGGAGCTGAGAGCACGAACTTGGAAGAAAGCAACTTCATGCTGACCGACTGACAAGATGATGAATAGGTTCCTGGCAAGTCTCCCCTCAGAGACAATCGATGCAACCACACTTCCAAATACAAGCACGGGCCATCAGGTCTTTATGTTCTACAGCCAACAGTACATCTGTATTGCTTACCAACAGTCCATCCATCGCGAAACCACCCGTCCGGTTCGTCCGGTGTCAAGCATGATAACAATGCAGCCTAGAGAAGCAGCTGTGGCGGTTGCGCTTCGATAGTGCGATGAGCCGAGGATGGACTTTACCAGAGTCGTCAGTTGAACAACCTTTCTTCCATGTCCATCCACGTGTGACTTGGCAGAGTTCCAGCAATTGAGTTCCCATCCAGGTCCCATACATACATAACCTTGACCTATGCATGTTCAACCGAGCTCTTATCAAGCGTGGGACGGTGGGGGAGGTGGCTGATGGAGGGGCATCCTTATCTTGAACCGTCGGATGAACCTGGGTTCCCCTCATTGAGCTGAACACAAAAGGCATAGAACTAGGAGTATCAGGAGATAACGATTGATTGACGATGATTCCGATATCGCGCCTTTGACAGCCAAACCGGGCAATCCGAGTCAGTCACCCACGTCCTGCCGCTAACAGCCACTCCATGCGGTGATGTAGCATTGCGGGGGAAGCTCTTATCGGCAGACTAAGCGAGCGAGCTCTGGACAAGACGATCTTGGACCCCAAAGTGCGTTTGTTTGCTGATAAACATGGCGCCAGTGCTGCTGTGTAAACGTTACACTGTCGGAACAGGACGAGGTCGGGGTAATCTAACCGTTATTGATCAATTCGATACGTAATGAATTGATGATGTCGTCATGTCCCCTCTGGTTTCGACGTGGACCTTATCCTTGATGTGTATTGCAGATGTGATGGATGTTGCTCTGGTCATCGAAGTTCTCCATATCGGGATCATGCCCAAACCAACATAACATGTCTAGTTGAGACAGTTGGGTCGGGCGAAGTACCTAGTATCGACATGGCCAGACACTTTCCTGTGAATGTCTTGCGATTGCACTACAAGACTGCCGGTGTCACGGGAAGACATCAGATTGCCGCCTTATCGCACGTCATTGGCTGTTCCAAAGAGGCCATCGCCAAGCCCTTGCAATCAGTCCTGGTTGAACGCAGAGTTTCGACTCCACTCCGTATAGTTCCGCGTGTAAATCCATGTGTGAATGGGCTGTCCCTTCGTGCTGCGTTTCCAATTGCAAGCTCATGCTCTAGGGGCCGATGTTTGCCAGCAGCGCTGGGACCAAATCCTGGTCATCTTCGGCAAAAGATCGTCAATTGCTGCATGTCCTGAAACATGCAACTCTTCTAAGATGTGGGGTTGGCTGGCAGAAAGAACCGATCTTTGCAATTTTGCTGGATGAAGCGATGCTCTGCCGCGACTTCAGACGCCATATGCATCTTGCAAGCTGCGGAACAGACTATCCCATGCAAGTCGCTACAGCAGCTGGTATTCGGTATCATGGGGATAGACGAGGAGACTGTACAGTTGAAAGTCAGTGAGGAAGTCCAACGTTGCAGAGTGGTCTCTTTGGACACTTCGACTCACATTGTAGCCACATGTCGCAACCTGCAAGAACACGAATCAAGTGCGTAAAACCATGACCCGTTGGCTCTCGTTCACAGCACGAATGAGGAGCCGATCATGAGATGACTCACTTTCCCAAACAAAGATCGATCTCACTTCTGGTCCGGCGGTTGGCTGGTCGCTCTTCATGTCACAGAGACAGCAACTAGCACATGCATGTACATTCTGGACTCGTCATTCATATTTTATCATAGGGCCACTTGATCTGGATCATGACCACGACCTCCATGTCCTGTTCGGGTGGTAAGTAAAGCGGATCTTGGCACCTCAAGGAGCTGCTCGACGTGCGCTGGAGATCTTGTAAACTCGCGAAACTCGACGTGGGCTTCGTCAGTGCCCGGAACAGCACTGGCCGACTTTCGGAGTTGGCTTGTCGTAACCTTTAAAGTAGGGCCCAGAGCCGAAATCGATGACCTATCAGCGGTGTCTCTTGGAGGTGTATCGTGACCAGTTCGGGGGCGGAAACTATCAACAGAGCTGCTAGCTCTTGATCTCGACGGTCCTGCGGGAGTGACATTTCCATTCTCGTCCCTTGGTTTGTTGTATTGAATCCGAATCCGTGATAGATCTCGGTTCCTGTTTGGCTCGCCAGGTATCTCAGGCCAATCCTGAGCCCGCCCGCGCTGAAAGTCGCTATCATCAGTCCATTCGCGAGCGGCCATTCCTAGAACCTTGCTTGCTTTCATAAATGCTTGCGCGACTGTTCTGCGTCTCCCCGCATCTGATGTTACGGGTCGGCTTGTTGTTCGAGAGAGATCAACTGATGTATCCACATGTTCAAGGCCGTTCGTGGGATTCTGAGCGCTTTCCGGAGGCCTTGGGCGATGCTCATGGTATCTATTGTTTGCATCAAGACTTGCACTTGGGCTCAGCAAGGTCGCCAAAGGATGCAGAACATGGCAGTGAGCACACTCGCATTGCTCTGTGTCAGCCTCTTTGGCCAGTCGATCCATATCCTTTGCCAGCACGAGATACAATGATCCTATAACGGCAAGACTCGCTGCGGCAATGGGTGCCCACTGGCCTTTGGTTGCGGGACCATGTCAGTTTCTCGTAGGTCGAACGTACGGAATGTCATCTGAACTCACCCACGCTGCTAATTGGTTCTGTTTGGTAGGACATTTGTTTGCTGAAGAAGTTGCGCTCTCCCACGATCAAGATCGCCAAACCCGCTGCCATGAAGACAGGCACGGCTGCCACATTCAAACAGCGCTTGACCATGTCATTGATCCTTTCCATTCCCGATCGAGTTGCACCGTTTGTGCCCTCAATCGGGTCATGGTCTCCACTAGACGGCCTGGTCCGTTTCCGATACTTGCTTGAGCTTTCCTCCAGGATTTTGTCCAACATGGATAGCAACCACAAAATAGCATGTACACAGAGCGCGGCGTTTAATAACGTGGCGGTCCCAAATGTTAGGATGACGGGTTCCGGAGTGACGTAGATATTGTCAACACTGCCTGTTCGAATAGGCGATTCGATCAAGGAGCAGTTCAACCCGCAACGCCATACTTTGCCATACTCGAAACTCTCTCGGTCACCGCACGGTTTCGGAACCGCTCGGTATGATTCGATGCTGAGGCTCATCAGTCCTATCATTAGTCAGAATTGCTTGTGCTTCTTTGTCACAGGTGATGCATCTTTCACCGCTACTTCAGACTTACCAGCCACGATAATTCCGGTCCACAAGAAGATAGCGTTGCGGCCAGGCTTGTCGAAGTACGTTTGAGACAACCTAACAGTCACAGGAGCAGCCAAAATCCCAATGGCGCATAGCTGAAAGGCTCCATAAATGTCCATGTCCACGGCACCTTGGATCGTCAACAGGGTGGACTTTACTCGATACATGGCATCTTACCGTCCTGGTGAACTGCCGCAATGATGATGCCGTGCAGAGCAGCCACTGCCGGGAGCAACAGGACTGCAGCCAAGCAAGCATCTCGTAGCCATTCGTACTTTCGAGCTACGATACAAGCGGTCACGAGAACATAGAACCTGTTGACTCGTCAGTACACGGCAGGGGAAAGACGCCAGCGGCTGAGGACGGTCTTGGTGCCCCATTCGGGCAAGAAGGCACGCGACACCATGCGGAGGCCATCTGAGCCAAGGTGCATGCGGCGAAACTTACAGAACTCTTGATCCTGTACCGTATTGTCCAGAAAGAGGCCAAGCACACACGGCCTGGAGGGGTTCCTGGTTGAGGTCTGCATCCATTGTTGCATCACGAGATCCTCGATGGGAGCGTATCTGTTTGACTAGGATGGGAAGGGGAGGAGGCAGGGTTCGGCATCAAATTGTTGACGATCGGTAGGAAGTAGTCCTTGCTATGAGCATCGTTTGCAATCCCTATGTTCCTTCTCCATTGTAGTCGACAAAAGTCATAGGGCTTCTGAAATAGGGATGTTGACTGCAGAAGGCGACATGGTGACACACAGATGAGATGAACGCAATCGCAAGGTCCAGCCTCATTGTCAGCCCCAAGGTTAGGAGGACAGTGGCCGAGCAATTGTCGGCTGACAACCTCGGGGATCAACAACAGGCTGTACCACCCTCCGATGACTACGCCGCAACACAATCTAGGTATCTCCCTCTCTGATAAGGCAGTACTGTGTGTACGGTCTGTACTTGATGAGCCTTGCCGCTTCAACAGCTGACTCTGGAAGCCATGTACTCGCTACTGCACGGCAGCGCGTGCCCTGCAATGGCGAGACGGCAAGTAACGACGGCGATGTGACATGTCGCGGGCTGTGACATATCGTGGGATGCAGTACTTTGGGAGTGGACAGCAATTCGTTCTCTGCTGCACAGCATGCCGACACGACATTTGGCTGAATGATCGGACTTGAGCGTCGACCGTGCGCTAGGCAGAAACATTTCTGTCAATCCGGCGAATGGGAGATACAAGCGGCCACCCACTTCGGGAGGCTGAGCAACAGGGAGTTCGCCTCCGGCTTGAATGTGACGGCCCTACGTCTGGTTGGGCCTAGTGAGAGGCGGCAGCTAGAGGTCCACATCGTGCCGTTGTGCGAGAATGTCCCTGAAGAAGAAACATGGTGGCCACGGGGGAGCGGTCTGACTCGAGTCAGCAGCCCGAAGGAAACCAGGCGGTGATGTGTTTAAGACCCGTTGGGCTATCATGTACTCCGTACTGCTCGCCGAACTCGTGAGGCAAGGGCGTCTTCATACGCCAATGTGCGAACATGGCTAGTGCCGATCGATGGTCGGGATCCATGTAGCCAAGGATCTGTTTATGGAACTGGCAGGAAAGCCAAGCTGCCAGAATGTGGATTTGACCCTAGCATGGAAGATTGGAGGAATCTTGTTCTGCACTTGTGGCGTGCGTCATGGCACCCGTCGCCAACTGAGACCTGGAGGTCAGATATGCGATGAGATTTCCCTACAGGAGGTACCTGTAGTGCTGGTCATGTGGCCATCGGAATGCATGCCATTTCATTTGCACCGCCAAATGAACTGCCCAAGGTAGAAAGCCCAGCGATTCCCAGGTCCCAGGTCAGACTGCTCAGCACTTTCTCAATATATACTTATCAGTCGGCAGACCACGAGCCGTCGACATTGACACGGTCCGAACGTACCTGCCAGCCTGGCAGACCCTTCAGGTCACAGCCGCCATCAGGCAGCCAAATACCGTCGCTGCGGTCAAGCGAAGCTAGAGGTCCTGCAACCCTCGTCGTGTTATTGTGGTAATATAAGGATTGGCGAAGGGATAGCACTGACCACCCTGCCCAACAGCTTGCGGGAGTGCTGCAGTCGTCGAGCCAAGTGACCGAGTTCCTCGTAGGTGGATTGACGACGCAGGAAAGGGCACACAGGACAAGGCCTCTTCAAGCCTACGAAACTAGTTGCAAAGTATTGGGCACCAAATATCCATCTGCAAAACCCTGGACCTTGCAGACTCTGTCGTCATTGCCACAGGCCCCAAAGCTTAACGACAAGATTCGGATTCACTGCCGTTCCTAGGGCAGAAATTTGGGTTTTTCTGGCGCAGCCTGCGAAGCGTGACCCACGTGGACTGACGCTTGGCCCCAGCGAACGGAGGCTCAGAACCCACTGGAGAACCTGACGGTCCAACGGCAAGGCCCTGTCTCGTCAGGCCCCGCCAATTTATCGACCTCGACACATCTTTCACGGACATCCCTTCGCAACAGCTTGGGCCGGCAGTCGATCTGCTTTCTGTTGCTCTTCGGACGCTACTCAGGTCGAAACTCTTCCAATGCAGTCAGAGATTTGGGTTTTCACGAATGACTTGCCTTTATTTATGACCGCGACCGCGAGCGTAAAGTCAATGGGCTACACATTGTGAAAAGTTGCCCACCTCCCAGATCTATTACTCTACGACCAGTCGGATATCTCTTCTCGCAATCACCACTTCTTGCCTTTCCCGGTGTCCAGGTTACTTTAACTGTTTCAGAGGGATCCGGCTCCTTCATCATGGCCGACGAGGGTGTGGATATCACGACCAGTCGAATCAGAGAATGGAAGTCGATTGTAACTCTGATTGTCTTCGTGCTGACGAGTGAGTGGCACCTGTATCCCTTCTGCTTCGGTGTTTATATTGACTTCCGCACAGATTGCATCGTTCTGTGTCCCTTTCCGGTTCCGATCTATGTACCTCGGACATGGGCGGACAAAGTACACGACCTTTTGGTCAAGTGGCGTATCATAGTGTCCCGCCATGATCATCCTACACATGTAGCCCGACGCACAAGTCGCCTTACTGGGCTACCCAGACGCTTCATTCGGTACAACTTCCCCATGAACTTCATCACCGCGCCACTCATTGCCGATCTATTTCTTCTCGCTGTTGGAGCCATCGGCAGACGCGAGGTGAAGGAGGGCACCATCGGCAGCGACAACATCAAGCCTTACGACATCATGATCTTCTTCATCACGCTTGCCTACATCGCGATATCCATTGACGCCTCCGGCTTGATCCGATATTTGGCTTTCAAAGTCCTCCAGTGGGGCGGCAGAGTCGGACACAGGCTCTTCTTCTATCTCTACGCTCTGTGGGCGGTGTTGAGCGCGGCCGTGGGCAATGACCCGGTCATTCTGTCAGGCACCGCATTCTTGGCCTACATGACCAGGGTCTCGAGTAACATCGTTCATCCTCGAGCCTGGATTCATAGCCAGTTTGCGCTCGCCAACATCGGCAGTGCTATCCTGGTCACCTCGAACCCTACGAACTTGGTCCTGGCAGGGGCCTTCGAGATCAAATTCGTCGAGTATACAGCCTACATGATTGTTCCTGTAGCACTGACAGTCATTGTCTTGTTTCCATTTCTTCTCTACATCGTCTTTCAAGACGAGGCACTCATCCCACAGTCCATCAAAATGCATGACCTCCCCGAAGAGGCTCGTGCAAGGAAGCCAGTCAACCCCAACATTCCCAATGCCAGAGGCGCAGCCGACGAAGATCAAAACACCGACGACAATGACCAGACTAAACTCCTGTCTCTGGAAGAGATTATGAATCCGTTCTTAGACAAGGGAGGAGCAGCCTTTGGTGGCATCATTATGGCCGCCACGTTGGCAACTGTGTTAGGCATCAACGCATCAGCCAGCGACGACAAGGAGCATTTTGTCTTCTATGTCACTCTCCCGGCTGCCTTCGTCATGTTCTCTTGGGATATGGTCTTTGGTTGGATTCATCGACACGAGACGAGAGAGATTGCGGCGCGAGGAAGGCAGGAGCTCGAGGAGGCCAGGCGCGAGAAGGCTGCGCGCAGAGAAAGGGGTGATCAAACTCCCGGACATGCTGAGAACTCCCTGCTTGCAGGAGCTGTCCAGAACGCGGAGGAGTCCCATAATGGCCCCGATAAAGCGACCGAACTAAAGACCCTCACACCGAATGCCACGAACAGCCTTTCCCCCCCAACGCTCGTGATTTCTGAAGACGGCGATGGGCCTATCAACCGGGAAAAAGTCCCTGATGAGAGTCAAGATCATGATAGAAGCACCCGCGACCGTACGGACACAGATCTGCCAAGGAATACTAATATGGAAGCGACCTCCACAGACTCAGCAGAGCAGACACGCGAGAAGCAAGGCATGTCGACACATGTTGGCTCGGATGCTATGGCCACGCGAGAAGATGGACCTCAGCGCACCAGTATTGACTCACTTCTCCGCCGTGGGCATCGCTGGGCCCAAGAGACCTTCCCAACCCCCGTTGCCGTTTTGACACACCTGCCCTTTGCCTTGGTTCCCTTTGCCTTCGCCATGTTCGTCTTGGTCCAAGCATTGGTCACCAAAGGCTGGGTTCCGGTGTTTGCTCATGGCTGGGACCACTGGGTTGAAAAGACAGGGACCGTGGGGGCCATTGGGGGCATGGGCTTTCTCGGTGTCATTCTGTCCAACGTGAGTTTGTGCAACGGCTCAGTCAGATTTTGGAACTTGTGCTAATTCATGACCCCGATCCAACAGTTCGCTGGCACCAACATCGGTACCACAATCCTCTTGTCCCGTGTCATACAGGCATGGGTCGAAATCCACCGCAGCGGGAACAACAACAGCCCAATCACAGAACGTAACTTTTGGGCGACGGTCTACAGCATGGCCATCGGAGTCAACTATGGTGCTTTCAGCATCGCCTTCAGCGCCTCTCTCGCCGGCCTGCTGTGGCGCGACATATTGGAAAGGAAGCACATCACCATTCGGGCCTTGGAGTTTGCTCGTGTTAACCTCCCCATCATTGCCATCTCAATGACAGTGGGCTGCGTGGTGCTGATTGGCGAGGTTTATATCATGTATAGCGACAAGAAGTACTATGTCGTGCCCGAGTTATAGAGCTCATGAACGTGGAATTTTGCTGGGAGGCGGTCGACATTCTATCTCAAGTATACCCTATATTAATCAATGCGCAAATGAGGCATTCCAACTTATCACATACAAGCAATCCACAAGTTGCAGAGTTTCTGGCACCAGACTGTGAACCTCAAAGAGGTCGCGCGCAAACAAGTTTTGTAGGAAACATGATCTTTAGTTTGACATGCTTAATTGCACATGCCCTCTAGCTAGAGGCAACCATGGTCTGGCCATAAACCATTAATAATACAACCGAACTACCTTGATCGTCTCTTCACTTGACAGATGGATCCCTTGATCAGTTTTTGACGCCCAAAACAGTAACAACACCCTCGCCATTTGCCGCGATCAGCTTCTTGCCCTCCACACCCCAACGGACCGCCACGGCGGGCACAGAGTTCCTGAACGGCTCACTCCATTTCTTGCTGCTCTTGGTGTACTGTTGTACTGTGATTCCCGAAGCGCCTCCAGTAGCGAGGAACTGCCCAGTGTAGTCCCAGGATACAGATTGAACCGCGCCACCAGTCTCGAGAACCTTGGCAACGGCGGCATCACCCTCCTTCCGCAGATCGAATATAGTGACAGTAGTCTGGCCCTTGGCTGTCGCTGCTAGCCAGAAGCCATTTTCGGAAAAGGTCAGAGCCTGGACTGGGGCACCAAGTGGGAAGGTGGCAACGTTCTCAAGGGTCTTGGTCATGAACAGCTTGACAACACCAGATGTGGTACCAGCAGCGAAGATGTGCCCATCTGGGTGGAAGGCGCAAGCAGTCAACGCTTGAGAGAAGACCAGTCAGCGAGGGAAAGAGAGCACGAAGGCGGGGTATAAACTTACATGCGTCTGTGTATGCACGGCTTACACGCTTCATCTCTGAAAGCGAATAAAAGATAACGGCCTTGTCCGCGCCAACGGAACCGAGAATATCACCTCCTGGGTGAATGCTGAGTCCTGTAGCAGGGCCAGAGTGTTCAGTGAGCGAGCCTGTCTCCTTGCCAGCCTCGTACACCTTTATAGAGCCCTGGCTTGTAGCGAAAATGACCCGCGATCCGGTCCACAGAGTATCCGTAACAGGCTCTCCGACCGGAACCTGACGCTCGACCTGATCAGCGTCCACTGAGTAAATAGCTGCCTCGCCCTTGAGGCCGCCGAGCGCAGCGTATGAGCCTTCGACATCAAGGGACGATGCTTGCGCGACGGGCACAGAGTTGGATGACTGCGTGTCGAACGCGGAAATGTCTTCTGACGTGACCCATTCGGGGGGCGTCGGTCTCTTCTTGCGTCCTTTAGATAGCCTGAGATATGGTCAGTTCCGTCTCTCACATGGTGTCTTGAGCGCTTGACGTACGTTTGATGGGTTTCGTCCACAAGCGCAGCCAATGCCTCCGGCAGGCCCTCAACCGTATCTACAGCCATCTCTTCTCCATTCGCAGTAGCCTCAGTCACCGAGATCTTGCTCAAAGCATCTCTAGCCTCGTCTCTTTCCCTTGAGAGGCGCGCAATGACGCGCACGGCAGCGTCATGCTGATACAGGGCCGTCGCAAGCTCCTCACGCGTCCGCGCAAGTTGCTCTTTGAGATTGTATGTTTCGAGCGCAAGAGCATCCCACTCGTTCTGGAAGGTAGCGAGGAGGGCGGGAATGGATGTGAGGGTAGGAGGACGTGGCCGAACGATGCGTGAGGAGTGGATGGCGAGCAGGTCGTCGGTTGTCAGCGCATGGCCAGAGCTGGGCTCGGTGCCGTGCTCATTGATGTACTGTTCGATGAGTCGCTTCTCATAGACGACGCCTAGACAAGTGTCAATTACATCCAGCAAGCAAGTCATATGGAAGATACGAACCAGATTTCTTAGAGACAACAGGCTCTTGGGGTGCCTCGCCCGAAACTGGGTAGACAATTAGCATCTCCACCCCAGCAGCCGCATGACAGCGATATCACTTACTTCCGCAAAGCATTGCGACTAATTCTGAGGCGAGTCCTGCTCTATATCGCGTTGCGTGGTCGAATTGAAGGGGAATGCGCCGGATCTGGATGTTGTCGTCGCGACGTGAAGCTCCAGCGCCCGAGATTTTGCAGCAAGACGCACGGACCACCGACAACGATCCAGCGCCATGCAGGTCACGGGAGATAAGCTGATAAGAACGTTTTATCGCGGAAGCTCTTATCTGAAGATCCCCAACCCGCAACAGATTGACAATGTGTACACTGGCGGGGCATCCCGCGATGCCTGCGCTCACCTCCGATCGAGGCTGATAGCCTTAATTTCTCTGAACACACCTCTCAATGACTTTCAAGCTCAGGGCTAGTGGACGGTTCTGTTGAGTTGTCCATCACATATTATCTCGAGCCCCTCCCCTCGCACGATTGCTTTCTGCCAGACTTGCTTCTGCAACTACATCACCACCACCCCACAGTCTGGACGTTATCATCATGGCTGTCACTTTGCCGCCAATTGCAACCTTGGGTTCAACACCAGAACAAACGCAAGTTGAGACGCTCGATGCCCTGTTTGAACCCAGCCCGGCAATACACGAGACTTTGCTACCAATCATTCGAGACCGCATCTACGAATCTTACTCGGTTCTAATAGACGCGTGCTACGAGCAGCTTCTCACGCTCACAGGGCCGTCGACCTCGGAGCCCAGCCAAGCGTTACTCTCGGTCTTGGGCTCGCATCCGCGCCTAGGGGCCAAGAAGGTAGACTCGGCACAGTCGACAGCAGAGCAGGCCAACCTCCAGGGCCAAGGTGAGGAGCTGGCTCAACTCAATGAAGAGTACGAGGCCACGTTTCCTGGTCTTCGCTTTGTGGTGTTTGTGAACGGGCGAGGTCGTCCAGAGATCATGGACAACATGAAGACCAGAATTGCCAGAGGAAGATATGATCTTGAAGTTCAAGAGGCTCTTCAGGTTAGTTTGTCCTTCCTCTACACATATCCTATACTCACACCTACTAGGCAATGTGTGACATCGCCAAAGATCGTGCAAGGAAGCTTGGAGCCTGAAGTCACAGTCAAGGATCCAAAGCGGAGTTACGGAAGATACCATCCCCACAAAACCAGATCAGTCCCTCTCAATTGACACCATCCAATGATTCCGACCCTCGGTGAACACAATCAGAATGTTCATGTAGTCATATTTCCCACAGCTTCCCGCCTGGTCAGCGCCGATTTTGACTATTGTACACCTTTATTTTGGCCACGTTGATCTACAAATCTGTTCCTGGCGCCCGGGTCGATGGCCTGAGGCATCACCTCACAGTCGTACGGCGACCGCAGACGACTAGGCGGTCCTGGAGTCTCTTCATCTTGTGACCCACGAAATCCCATCGAGTTCATCGAGATACTCCTCGTATGAATGGTCATCTCCAGTATGTGCATCGGGCGAACCCGAACGGAATATAGCGCCAAAGTCGGAGTATACATGCTCGGGATCATCGTCACCATAGTCGTCAAAATCAGGGTGAAGGAACGCGAAACTGTCCTCCTCCAGGTCGTCGTAGTTGCCTTTGTCTGGACGAAGCTCTGGAGATGGCACGGAATGTATCCTCGATGCGGTCCGTTCCTTTGCAGCAGCCAGGTCTGAAGCGGGCATCGGCAATGCTGCTGGATTTGATACACGGGGCACTGGCGGTGATGACTTCGGGTTCTGTGGTAGGCGTCGATCGGCCTGGGAAGTGAGCGTGGAGCCCGAGGTATTGTCGCAGACAACTCCTGACGGTCGCCAAAAACTCGCTCCGGCTGCGATCTGCAAGCTTTGTGGTTGCCAGGGAGCCTTCGAAGTCGCGTCTACCTCTCGAGGCTGGACGTTCGGAGGCTGGAGCCCTTGTTGCATACGTTGCTGCTGGTAACCCGGTCGTCCAATACCTAACCTCTTGCGTATCCTGTTCATGACGGAAAAGCGCAAGAAGGATGTAGCGTGCAGGTGAGCAATCCGTCTTATCGTGTCGACAGACGTAGCCATTTTGAGAAAGCGCTTGTCGCCAGATTCTGCACCTTCACGGTTCAGGATATGCGTAGCTGGTTGCGAGAAAGGCTGCGAGAGGCGACTGGTGATGAGCTCCGCCCGGAGACGCCGCTTCTTGCAGCACAGCCCGGCTGTGTTGGGACCATCAACATCCTGCGTGTGACGCCGTCGCTTGATGCCTCGTGTCGGGAAGTCAAGGCTATGCGGAAGTTTGAAGCTCCAATTGCTTCTCACGTCCTTCTCAAACCGAAATGAGCAAGAAGAAGGTTTCGGGGTGTTCATAGAAGGGTTATGATGAGCCAGTCCTGCACCACTTTGTGGCAGGTCGTCTGTTGCCAAAGCAGCGGAATGATACTGACCACGTCCCAACATGTCAGTGAGACGTAAAGTGGGCGGCGCATAGCGAGGCACCTCGGCTATATGACGAATTTGGTTGTGCACTGTTGAGACCGACGTTCTGTCAAATGAGCGACCTGCAAAGCCGTCTCTCTGTCGCGCCGAAAGGAATTCCAAGGCTGGTCGAGTATCTGTCTCGAGCTCCATGTTCATGACGTTGAGGTCAAGCTGGGATCTATCCCAGCCACCAAATCTGCACGAGTCTTTCGATTTCAGTGCTTCCCTGCCTGTTGCACTGGTAATAGGTGTTTCGTTTCCCAGTGGCTCGAAGCCATCTAAGAAGGCAAATGGTGAGGCGGCATGCGGCAAGGTTGGCAAGCGACGATCCGACCTCCAGTGCCACGCCTCCTCGGAGATGGTGAGGAGATGCTCCCGCTGGGAATAGGCTGCTGAGCTTAGGAGTGGCCAATACCGACGCCGAAAGTTCTACCGGATGAGGTGTGCCTTCTCGTCAAACACTGCCCTGCAAGAACACCGCCGCTGAGCCAGACCAAACACCGAAAGAGGTTGGAAGATGAGGAGAGAGGTGAACATAGTCATGAAGTCACGAACAGGAAGCAAAGCTGTATGTGTGCACAATGGCAGGGTAATAACGAGCAACCCCAGGCCTAATGGAACAGGCCCATTGGTCTGGAGAGAGCGGGGAAATGCAAAGCTGCAGTACTGCAGCCCAGGCTGGTCCTTGGAGGTCTGGGGAGTGAGCAAGGGGTCGACCAGGGGTCTCATCCGCCATGCGCATCGATTGAAGCATCCAGGCAGTCAGCTGCAACAGAAGTAACAGCGAAGACTTGGGCGCTATTAGCGATTAACTATTACGGCATGGAGAGCCAGGGCTCGACGGCACGGGACCAAAAAATGAGGCAAGCTGGGCAGGCTCAGGAGCTGAGAGCCTGAGACCGTCTGTGGTTGGTGGCAAAAGCTAAACAGTCCGAATGATCACAGATGGTCGCAGGGCCTGGAAATCGGAAAGCCTGGCGGAGGAGCCCGAAGGACGCGTCAAGCCCCGCGAAGCGAATTCTGCATGCTGGCGGTGGTGCAGGTGCTGGTGGTTGGTGCCCCTTGCAACAGGCAGTGTGGCATGATGACGAAGAACACATCCGACATGGGCGAGGAGGAGAGGTACTGTACTGTAGGACACCTCCGACCCTCCCTCGTCTGTTCCAGGGATGGACGGTCCCTCGCAAAGCAAAGCGCAGCAAAGCGAAGCAAAGCACTGTGGGGGACACGATCCAGCCTCACGTTGAAGTGCCCTACTTTGGAGCGGCTCACGAGACCACCCTCCCTGGCTTTTCTCACCTTTGTCACTTACAACTACATATGCACACCACAGGGCCAGCGTGAAAGACACCAAGGGGCACCGCACCGGTGGTCTGGTGTGGTGTGGTGCGGTGTCCCGGAACACCTCAGACGGTGGGGACGGGCATCAGTTGACAAGGAACAAAACCAGACTACCGAGCGGCGCGAGGCGAGACCGTGCTGTAGCGCCTACGATCCCGGTCGTCATGCCCCCTTCTTGGGCGCCACGCCTTTGCAACGCACCTCCAAGCCACATGCCGACACTCACTAGGCACACAATACACATATCAAAACAGACCAGCGCTCGCTCGTGGTTGTGGAGGATCGTCGCGCTACGGAGAGACAAGACGTGCACCAGAGACACCAAGTGGGGGGGCTGGAGGAGAAGCCAGTGATCCCTGGCCAATTCATACCAGGGCCACGGTGACCAAACAAGGATAGTGAATGCAAAGGCCAGGGAATCGCTGACTGTAGTATATGACTACTCTGCCGCACTTTGGTGATACTGTATCGCTGTCCTGGGGCTGGGATTCTGGGGCAGCAGGGTGAGTGCACCCTCGCCGGCGGCCAGTCGCGGAACAAGGCCGTCGGCGGCTACACGGGGGCACCTCTCTCCCACTCTCTCGCATCTCTGGGTTGAAGCTGCCGAGTCATTCTGTCAATTGGCAACTGTACTTCACGGAAGCTGTGCCTTGTCCTCATCACCCGGCATGGCGTATGTAACGCGACATTGCCGTACTCTCGAATCGGCGCTTACACAACTTCACCCACGGCGATCCGGCGTTCCGCAGCCGATGGCAATGATGAAGGAAATGCGTCTATGAACGCTCAGTCCCATGGGTGATGTGAGCTGAAGGTTACGTGACTTGTTCCTGAACTTCCGGTTTGCGACAGCCAGGGTCCTCGGATGCTGAAGCGACAGTCTCCGCAAACCGAAAAGACTGTGGCGGCTCCAAGGCTTCTTCTCGCTGGGAAACAGAAGGAAAGCAAGAAGTAAACGCGCATGAGAACGAGGTCATTACGGAGTACACACAGAGGGAGCCAGCTCGATTGGCGAAGACCCCCTCAAAACCAGGTCGAACTCGAATGCGGAATCCGGGCTTGATGAGGTGAATCCCCCCCCGGGATTCTTGGAAAGGCAAGTCATAAACGAATGCACAGACATACACAGGTCCATCGGCCAGTCACGGCTCAAAGTGCGGAAAACTCGTCCTCAGCTCGTGACCACCTTCTGCATAACCTTTGATTGGAGCGGGGCGCGTAGCCGAGATGCAGGCCAGGAACCTTGCTTCCAGTTCCATATTCGTCGACCTGCCCAGATCTCACAGATGAAAATGCAGTATTTGTCTGCTTTGATGCAAGAAATACAGAAGACAACAAGAGAGCAAACACGCAAGAGACAAGAAGAAAATCAGGAGCAGTAGATGTGCTCTTGGAAGTCTCCAAGGTACACCGACGAGGCAGTCATTGCAGCAAGATCCATGTCTGACACTATGCAGAGTACGGACTTTGAAGTTCCCATCTTCTATCCTATGTATTTCATCTCATTTTACGGATTAACTCTTACCAGAATAGGCATTACATGTGGCTCCTCCTCCAGCGCCCAGGTATGTACGCCCTCTAACCTTATCCTGTGCAGTAAGAGCTCCGGCTCCTAAGCCATGCTCCCCAGCGCCACATACCCCAGGGCACGACGATCCCCAAAATGAAGGCGACCCCTGCTAGGATGCCGTTTCCGGCAAGGATGCCAAGATGATTGTACAAGCCTGGAGCGAAGAGCGGAAAGCTGAAGCCCGCCATCGTCCGCACGAAAGCTGCAGCACCTGTTGCGCTCGCCGCGAAGGTCTCGTAGGTATCGATCGTGTAAGTCTGGACACATTGGAAAGAAAGGATCAGTCCGGCGGCAAATATGGCAGCCCCAATGTTCGGTACGATCCAGTGTGACCGCAGGTGTGCCGCTGCTCCATACACGATCAGCCCGATCGGGACGATGATAGCCGTCGGATACATGAGTGGTACGCGGAACTCGGGCAGTCCAGTGTGGTTGTACTTCTTCTGGAAATGGCGATACGTCTGCGAGAGTCAGCTAACATTCGCGGTTCCCCGGATTGGCACGCACCTTGTCTATCAGCGGTCCAGATATCTGCAGGCCAATCACAAATCCCACGCCAAGTGAAATGTAGTTCAAACTGGCTGCTCCAGGCTCCTGATTGTATTGCTGGCTCCAAACCATTGGGAAGGAAGCAAACCTGAATGTTTTAGCATCTACACATGGTGACAAGTTTCGCCTGATGTTCCATGTCGACTTACACTAGATACATCAGGCCGTACAAGTATGCCCTGTAGAATGCAGTGATCTGCAGTGCCGGCTGAGTGAAGAGCATTCGGAAAGGGCGGACAAAGTTTGTTCTCAATACCTGGCCTAATGTGTGGTCCGGCCTCTCCCATTTAGTTCGTAGGTCCTGGTTGCCCGTCTCCTTGCGCAGTCTTCGGGCTTTCAGAAGCAGTATCTTCGGGGCATACGTCTCTGGCAGAAACAAAAAAGCCAGGATCTGCACAACAGCATCTGCGATACTGACAGTCCAGAAAATCCATCGCCAGTTGAGATGCTGCGTGAGATACCCAGCCGCTGGAGAATGTAAGCAAGACTGACCAACAATCTTCTGGCTTCAGGTTCCGATGCCAAACATACCGATTGGGCCTACAGCCGGGCCCAGAAACGGGGCCAAGGAGTACAAGGCATGCGCAGAACCTCGCTCCTCGGGATTCCAGCAATCACTGAGTACACCTCCGCCAAGCTACATCATTAGCCATGATCGGAGCGGACAAAGCACGTTGAGACGGAAGACTTACAGCTTGAGGGGCACTGCCCCCAAGGCCACTCAGGAATCGCATTGCCAACATCATCTCTTTGTTAGTCGACCAGCCTGCAATGGTATTAAACACCAGGAAGAACATGTTGGCACTCTGTAACACAATCACTCTGCCATGCATCTCCGAAAGCGGTGCCAGGACGAAGGGGCCAATGGCGTAGGCCAACAGGAATATCGACATCAAGAAGTACGTCTCGATGTCTGAACGCGTGTCCAGCTCTTTGGCCAGCACAGGCAAAGCCGGTGCCAGCATGGTGCTCGAGACTGGGGAGATGAATGTAAAGCACGATACCAAGAATGTTGCGGTCCACTTGCGCTTGCGAGTCCAATTCCTTGGATTCTCTGAGTCTGTCGTAGAATCCCAAGTGACCTACGATGAAGTCAGTGTGCAGGTTGTTTGAATGCGTTTGAGGATAGACGCACGAGGTTAGGATCTTCTGACTCGGCTTTCTCACCAGCGTAACCTTGATTCGGAACGTCTCCATTCGAGGCTTGGAGAAGCCCGACTGTATCCTGCTGAGATTGGGTTTGTGGAATAGCTTCCTCATCATGTCTGAGAGGATCATAGAACCCTCCTGCTGTGAACGCGAAAGTGGGCAGACCGACTCTATTCGTTCGATGCAACCAAGGAAACTTATACAAAGACCTCTCATAGTCTTGAAGAGGGGGGAAATTTGTACTCCAAGATTTGTGAAGGGTAGGAAAGGATCTGGTCGATTGTCGCTGCATAGTCCGACACGAGTCTGGAACCGGTTTGCGAGGGATGGCGGGGGTTTGGGTCAGCTCTGCCATCTTTGAATCAGCAGGTGAGGGAACACAGTGCATATTCATCTAGGCACCAAGACAAGATCTGAAATGTTTATCAATCACTAGTGCTGGATGTGAAGCGGCCATTTCGTAGGTTTTATCTTGCAGTTTGGTGTACTGGGAATCCTCTCGAGGCTCATTTGCGCCTTGGCAGAAGCTAGCCACCTGTAGGGCTGTGTCGTCCGCAAGCCTGCTTCCTAAATAAGGCACACAATCAAGAGTGTTGTGCATTGCAGAGGCGGTCTGTGGTCTGATGTAGCAGTCTTGCTTGGCATTATCATCGACTTCATCGCATCTCGATGCCGACTTACTCTGATCCTTGTGCAAAATAAGCTCAGGAATAAGGTTAAGGTGAGTGGGGTTGCTTTGGTGCCACATCCATGCTCCAAGCGTGGGGAATCAGCCAGCTTGCTCCCGCCAAGTGAGGCAGGGCTGATAAGACGACCTAAGAGAGCACCCAGAAATAGATGCAGGCTGTGCCACTTAGTCTCAGGCCCTATCCTTGAAGCTATCCCATCATGTTTGTCTCATTTGCCTGTGCCGCAATGTCGACAGTTGGATGCCCTATGGCTGTGTTTCAGCCGCTCTGGATACGAGAAGGTAGACCATTATTGACAAGCTTGGCTTGGAATAAGATTGGCTCGGGATGTCTTGCAAGATACGCGTCATGGATGGGGCGAAGGTGGAAGCTTCTATCGTCAACTATGTCATTCACTTTCAGGTCCAAGCAGAAGCAACTCGAGCAGGAGGCTATGTTCATTAGTTGATTCCCGTAGGAGGAAATCAAGGTTTGGGATAGGTTGACTTCGATATCTCCTTTCTCACACCTGAGCGCGTGACTTGTTACCTGGTTTGTGTAGTGAAAAGACGGTGTGTATCTTAGCGTGCCAGATCTCTTCACGCAATACTCTATCCTCAAAGGATCTCATGAAGTCTTGGGCCGATCAGCCTTCCTGAGCAATGCCTTGAAGATGTACTTCCAGAAATAGAACCCATGTCAAATGTGGCGTTTGTCCAGATGGAAGCGTGGATGAAGGAATATAAATTCATCTCGAGAGATCGCGTAGATGTGAAAACGGATTCATGATCAATCACTACCACTTCAATCGTTCACCAATATTCTCAACACTCGCTTGCACTTTGTTCACTTACATGATCCTTCAGTCTTCCTTGTTCTGATAAAAAACCACTGAGGAATCTAACGAAAGCAATCACCACGCAACTATGGCTAGAGTCACTGACATTTACACCATGGGCCAAAACTCTATGAGGATCCTAGTTTGTCCCTCGGGCTTCAAAGGGAGCCTGCAGCCAGACCAAGCAGCCAGGTGCATCGAGGAAGGGATCATGGCTGTCGATCCGAGCACCCGTGTCCGTCAAGTCCCTCTGGTGGATGGAGGCGAGGGCTTCACACATGCTCTTGTGAAAGCCACAGGCGGCGAGATTCACCACGCCACTGTCACTGGTCCTGTTCAGCAGCCGGTCGATTCATTCTTTGGAGTCCTTGGCTCCGGGAGCACTTCGGGCACAAAGACGGGGGTTATCGAGATGGCTGCCGCTGCTGGCTTGAGTCTTGTGCCTGAAGCGATGCGAAACCCAGGCGTCACCAGCACCTACGGCGTCGGCGAGCTGATCACTCTTTGCCTCAACGCGGGTTGCCAGCGCATCGTTGTAGGCTGTGGCGACTCTGGAACCTGCGATGGTGGTGCTGGCATGCTTCAAGCCCTGGGTGCTGTCCTGCTGGACCGCAATGGGGCTTCTCTGCCGGAAGCAGCTGGCGGCGAATCTGTTGTGACTTTACACAGCATAGACCTCTCCGGTGTCGACAATCGCCTTCTCACCGGCCAGGTTACTATTGAGGTTGCTGTGAACTGGATCAATGTTCTGTGCGGACCTACCGGCGTTGCTCGCGTCTTCGGCAAGCAGAAAGGTGCTTCAGTGAAGCAGATGGACCGATTGTCTCAAGCCATGGACGCACTGGCCGAAGTTGCATGTCGCATGCTTGATGACCAGAATATAGGCCTCGCACCTGGAGGAGGGGCGTCTGGAGGTCTCGGGACAGGCTTGCGCTTGATAGGAGCGAAGTTGAGGCCGCGTTACGAGGTTGTGGCGGAGTACATCAATCTGGAAACACTGTTTGACGACTGCGACCTGGTGGTCACTGCAGAGGGGGGTTTAGATGACCAAACGCCACGAGGCAAGATCCCAGCAGAGATCGCGAGGCGGGCGAAACGATTCGGTCTTCCCGTTGTTGCCATCGCCGGCACAATCGGCGTGGGTGCAAGGGTGAACTACGCGGCCGGCATCGATGCATACACTTGCATTCTGCAGCGTCCCAGCACGTTGCAGGAAGCTGTAGTGGAGGCCGAGAGGCTGACAAGGGAAAGCGCCGAGAGTGTGATGAGAATGATTGTAGTCGGTCGGATGCTGATGTCCCGCCGAGGGAACAGGACAACTAACGGTCAATGGGGTAATGCAGCTTCCGCTCTTTGCAATAGTGCGTCATAAGGTCTTCACGATTATGCTCACTTTATCGTATACTCTGTTCGTGAAAGCTCACTGCGTTGCTCGTGTCCTATAGACTCCTTGCGCCAATCGAGACACCCAAGTGACAATGCTGCTCTGATGAAGTACTTCACCCGGCCTGCTTTTAAACTCAGACAGCAACAGTCGTCACATCAAAAATATCATTACGCCATCCGTCCCGTCGGTACTCAAACACTCGCTGTTCTGCAGCGCGCCCCTCTTCTTCCCATAGCTGCACCAGACTTCCTGGAGCGTAACGGCCCCGGAACACACCACTTCCAGGTTCGACTCCGATCCTGGCGTCCACATCAGGGTCAGGTGCAGGCGTCAATCGCGCCGCAACGGCCTTGACAAAGGTCCACAGATCATCTGGGTTCGCAATTCGTGTCGCTCTCAGTCGCTCCCTGGCGAACAGCAGCTCTCGGTTGAGAGTATGGAGCGCTGCAGAGATGCTGTTCGCGAGCTTGATCTCCAGAGCCGCCTTGATGATCGGTCTCACGAGGGGCTTCAGAAGCCAGGCGAAGAAGGAGAACTTCGACTTGCTCAGTTTGTAGTTTAGATGGTGAATGCGGACCCGGACGCGACGGAGCGAGACAATCTGGTCAATACGATCACGCCCAATCTCCAGATCAACCATCACATCTAGACCCCGCTCGTCCAGATAGAATCCAGCGAGACCTTGGTCAGTCATGCGTAGCAGTCCTGAATGCAACCTCAGCCAGTATCCCAAGTCGTCCGCAGCCACTGAAACACCGGATATTTTGACAGTCATCAGAGACTTGAGTGACGACGTAGTGCCAAATCTAGCCTTGCGGACGTCGACATCGTTCTTTGTGGATATCTGCAATCGGTAAGGCAGGAACGAACTATTGTTGACGGTCCGGCCGGGTTCGATGATGAGATTCTCCACAAGAAGATCGACTGCAGGCGTGGATACTTCCAGGCGAGGGATGGGGAAATGCTGGATGGCCTGCAGTGCGAGGGGGACGAAAACATTGACCGAGTCTTTCACAAGCTCCCCATTTGCATATTGCCCTCCGGGTGATAGGATGTGAGCGACACGAAAGGTCGTTTGAACGAGCTTGTTGAAATCTGTGTCGCGGCCAACAGCACCGATAGCCTGACGAAGATTGGTGATCAAGCCATCAAGATCGTCGGCCAGGGATGATTGACCGGTGAGCTGCTTTGCCTTTTCGCGCAATTTGTTGAATCGGTGCTCGGAGTTCTCAAAGAATTCCGGGTCCGATAGCATATCCTGCAACGCTCGTGACAGCTGCTGAACGAGATCGTGGAATTCCGGGTCCGATTTGCCGTCTTCCACCACCGCATGGAACGAGTCCTCAACCCTTTTCCAGGCATCCTTGTCGCCAACGGAAGAGACAAGCTGCCAGAAGTTCTGGACGGCGCGATCGACTTCTTCATTTGTGTGGACGTCCTCCTCGGCTGCATCCACAGCCTCAGCTGCAACCTTCGAATATGCGAAAAGATAGCGACGAAGAAGGAGTGCCAGCGTTGAAACCGACTCGGAGTAGTCTTTGCGGTCTCGGAGGTTCATGACGGTTTGCTTCAGACGACGTACGAGAACCTGTTTCTCTTCGCCGGTGAAGTGCTCAGCTACACTTTGCTCGGCTTCCTGGACAACCTCTCCAGCCCCTTGAGCGACAACCTCAGCGACCTCACCAGCTTTGCCTTTCAGATCAGATGTGGATGGCACGTCCTTGGTTTCCCCATTAGCTTGCTCCACAGCGAGGCCTTGATCGTCAAGCTGCTCGCCAGCCTTCTTGGAAACGTCGGCCAAGGTGAACGCCGTGTCGCGGAAAACCTCTTTTCCAACAGTCGTGAGGTCTGACAAGAAAACACGGAAGTCAGGATTAGACAGCAGCAACGATCCTACGGTCTGCAAACTGCGATATGTCGCTTCAGCATCTGCCTTCACCTTGGCTTTGGAAACTCTCCTTCCGATGTCTCCAGCATCCACGTGCAGACGAGCCTTTGCCAGGCACCAGATGAAGTCCTGGATTTGATCTGCGCTATTCTTGTGCTGGAGGAAGGCGATGAACTGTTGTAGCCAGAGCTTGATCGTACGCACAAGAGCGCGTCCTGAGTCACTGAGAGTCGACATATCAGGGTTCAGCACGTCCGCCGAGAGGAGCGATCGGAGATGCACGATAGTCTGCTCGTTGGAGGGCATGTAGCCCTGACCAAGGGCCCGCAGCATCTGATATGTGTGTAACTTCTCATGCAAGCGAGTCTGCAGCGTCGTGTCGTCGTTGTACCGTGGGAGCAGAGGCTCTCGCTCGGCAGCATTGCCAGATGGCTTTCCAAAGCCAAACAGCGACATTGCGGCGGTGCTTGTATATGTATTGACCTTAGGTCACGTTCGAGGCGCGGGCAGGGTTGTCCAGGTCGAGAAGCATCCAAGTCGGAAGCAGATCACTCTTTCCTAAGAGAACGATGCTGCGAATGGAGACCAAATGCAATTATTTCCCCGAAAATGCGCGAAGCTCGAAGGCCAGATTGCCCTTATGACTTCTCGACGGGAGATTTCTCGACGGGAGAAGAGATCGTGGTTGGGAGGGAGGATATAAGTAGCAAACAGAAGAACGAGCTTGGTCCTACCCCAGCTGTGGCCGCCTATGAATCCATGACGTCGTTTCCACATAAGCTTCCATCAGTGAGCAGCCTAAGCTTAGCGCACCGGAGCAAAACCAACGGGGGAGTTTCAGGGCGTATCTCTAGACTAGTAGTAGGTATGATAGGTAAGGTACGTTCGCCAAGGCAACTTCTGAACTTGGCTATTCCACTGCCATACTTACCCTTAACCTTCGGTAGCATCCACACAGGCAACACCCACTGAGGCAAGCAGAAAAGGTCCGTCATGATGACAAGAGGAATCCTGTAGCTCTGCTACTCGGGTGAGACTTTTTCGATTGAATGTAGGAGGGAACAGCGATACTTTCTCGCGAGACTGGCAGCAATGAGATGTCACCTGGTGTATATTTTGACGACATGGAAAACCAAATGACAAGTGAGGTAGGCTACGAGGATGAATAGTCGCCGTGAGCGACGGTTTGCAAGCTCAGAAATTCCAACGGAGAACGCGACTCACCACCCAAGAAACATAGTTATGTATGTGCGCAACTTGGGCCAGATTTCCGATCGACACAATCCCCATCCAAGTCTGAAGCTGCTTAGGTTGCGAATGGGGCAGCTCTGCCCCAACTAGGTACTGAAAGAGACGACGCTTGGTTTTGCCGAGGCTCGCTCGGCAATTGAGAGGCTGACTCCACGATTCGGCTCGAGGAATGCTCACCTGGACGATACAGTAGTCATTTATTTAAGAGGCGAAGATCAGTTGGCGGTCACGCGCGGTCGCCAATGGCCAATATTGAAGGTTTCTACAGGTGAGAGCATGGTGTCGGAAATGATGCACCGAAAGTCCTTCGCGGAGGCAATGTCGCTTCTGCCCCTCCCAGATTCCGATTCGCCAGTGCAACGTTTAGTCGCCGAGCAGCCAGCCTGGTTTCCAGGCAAAGGCCTATTCTTCGAGAGAACAGCTGTAATCGGTGATGACCCGAGCGGGGCTGGTAGAAAGATCAACGCAGCTGGCATCCATGTTTATGCCCAAGCTCCGTTGGCTGCGGCTCGAGTTGTCGAGAAGGAAGAACGACTAAACGGCAAAGGACGCAAGGAAGGGAGGATCGGTATCCATGTCAGTTATCCCCAAATGCATAATTGAGTAAGCGTTAACAGCGGCAGTCGATCCAAGGCGTCTTCACGAATCCCGGAAAAGTCGATCGTCCATTTGTCTACGAAGTCTCCAAGATTGCGACCGGTCGATCGTTCTCAACACGACTGGTCAATGTGAGGCAACCAATCGAACCATCCCACAATCCCGACGGCCCTTTCACAATTGACGAAGCGCAGCGGCCGCTGGGAGAAATATGCTTCACGTGCTTAACGACATTCAAGCGGCATCTTGATGGACAAGATGACGTGCAATCAACAGCGCCGCCCCAAGTGCGGTTTGCAGACATCCTCTCGCAACGAGCGCCAGACGAATGGCCCCCCTGTCCACAGATAGACCTGGACATCGTCAGGAGCTTTCATACAGATAAGGACCATGGCATGTTCCCCATGTTTGACATGTACAAAGTGGATATGACAGACTACAACAAGGACAAGCATGTCACAGAGCGTCGAGAACTCATCTACTATCGGCCGTCTCATCCGATTGACCAAGATGATGTCAACGCGCATATTGTGTCTCATGGCGGGGAGTCAGATCGGAACGGCCTTCTCATGTTGGCAAACTATCTGGGCTATGGCCATAGCTTGTCGGTAGTGGCAAGCCTCAGCTACTCCTTCTACATCCATGTCAACCCCGAAGAAGCAGTGATGGATGGCAAAGGATGGTGGATCCAGGAGGTGGAATGGCCACGTACGAGCGCTGGTCGGTGCATGATGGAAACGAGGACATGGAGTCCTGAGGGTAAACACGTTGCCAGTGGCTATCAAGATGGGCTTCTCATCCCAAGGAGCAAAGCCAGCGCGGGCAACAAGTTATAGGCAACGGACTTATGACAACTTGCTACATCCAGCTGTGTATGCCTTCAAATCTTCCGTAGCGGTTAAATACTCTTTGGCAATCACATCTGCATGCTCCTCGGATCGGGCTGTGATAGTGCAAGGGAAAGGCAGCGGACTCGAGTTGAACCCATCCGAGTACGCGAAGCTGTGTGAACAGGTCAGCGCAACCTCTCGCCAAGGGCATGGGATCATTGGACGTACATATCAACATCAACATCCCGGTTCTTTTCATCCTTGGCAGGCGTGACATCGAAGCCCCATAAAATCCGAGCAATGTTCAAAGTCACAGAAGAGGCACCAAGATGCATCCCTGGGCAGACACGCCGTCCCCAACCGAAGGCACTGTGGCCCCAGGGCCCAGGGTATGGCCGTTCTTCCATGAAGCGCTCAGGACGAAATTCGTGCGGCTCAGGGAAGTCCGCCTCATTTAGATGGACTATGATGTCAGAAAAAGCCGCCGTGAAGAGAGTGAAAGGTCATCTTACTCGTCCAGAGAGGTGCGATAATAGTGCTTCCCTTGGGGATGAACATGCCCTTGTACACATGGTCGGCGGTGCTGGCATGAGGTGTTCCCCCCAACACGGCCACTGGTCTCCAGCGCAATGTTTCTGAAGCGATAGCTCGAACGAACTCCAACCGGGGGAGATCTTCAAACTCGGGCAAGCGACCCCTGCCTACTACACGGTCAAGCTCCTCCTGAGCTCTAGGAATGAATCGAGGCCCAAACTTCACGCAAGCCAAGAAGAAGCTAGCTAGCGAGCCAGCAGACTTCTCCCAGTTAGCACTGAGTCTTTGACAAGGAGAGGAAGAACCCACTGTTTCAACACCCGCTCCAAACGGTGATCCGGCCGTATAAGCAATCTCGAGATCGGACATGCCCAGGTCGGCTTGCTCCTCCAGCAGGTGCTTGGCAAAGCAGTGAGGAGATGTTCCATTGGCAACCTTTTCCCGCACCTCATCCATCAATTGAGTATAGAGCCGGATATCCTGCTCTCTCTGCTTGAGAACCTCGGCCTTCCACGGCGCGAGGACCGCTGGCACGTACTTGAGGATGGGATACCTTTCGACAGCAAACTTTCCAGGAATGCTTCCAGCAATCAGTTTCTGTCGACGCTACAGCTTCATACCATACTGACTTACTTGACTGAAGTTAGTCTTCCCATCGCTTCCGCATTGCGCTGGACCACAACATCCGTCCGCACATCATCGACGCGCCGTCCATACGTGATCGTAACAATCACAGAAGCCGCGTAACGCTCCAAATGTGTGCGGAATTGAGCAGGCGTTGACAGAAGGTCCCACATGAGCACTTTCGACTCGAGGCTCTGGATAGGACGATAGCTTTCACTTGCGCGCTGCATGAAGCCACTGTGTAGAAGCTTGCGCCATCGTCGCCAGAAAGCGTTGTATGGTGCCATCAGACCTCGCAAGCCCCCCGAAAGAAGCTCGCCACCCATGATGAAGCGAGGTCGGGACGAAAAGACTGAACCGCGTTTTTCGAGAAGGTCCCATGCCGCCTGCGCAGATCCCAAGATGATGGTTGGCGTTGGCCCAAGCTGGAGGTAGACAACATCGCCATACTCCTTGCTAAGCTCCTCAAACCACAACCACGGCTTCTTGATGCCTGTCTTGATTGTCGAGGGTCCAGGAGGAAGTTCTGAGCGGTGGTTCCAGAGTTTCCATTCTTGTTTCAACTTGGCACTGGTATTAGTCAAAGTCTCGCCAGAACTATCTTTGCTTCCCACTTACTCGTGGAAACACCAGAGCTAGGTATCCCAAGATCAACAATCCACACGCAACTGCAAAGAAGGTGAAGAACATGGCGATGATATTTCGAAATTGTGTTACAGAGTTGTCTCTTTCCACAGGTGAGTTGCCGATTGACCTTGAAGTTGCCGGCGTCGGCACCATGAAGCCGATGGCGGGGGTTAACATCCGACAACTCATCGCAACATCGGATGCCGTCTTTTCAACCGCAATTTGCCGGACACATGCCAAGCAATTTTTTGTCCCGAAGAACCCCGGACTAACCACAGATTTCTCGCGCTGAAGAAGGGCAAGGAAATCGAGTAATGCTAGGGCGGCGCTCTAATAAGTCCGACCGCGCCCGGCCACCTAGCCTTAGGAGATAACCTGATGTAATAGGCTTAGGGAAGCATGCCTTACGTAGTCAATAGACATAAGGCTATCCAGGCCTTTCTTCTCCCTAGGTAGGAAAAGAAAAAAGAACGTCTTCTCTTTATAAACACGTCTTTCGAATCCGACCGCGCCCGAGCCCGGGCTTTAAGGTTGCCAGGTTGTGAGGTTGATCGCGAAAGGTGTCGAACCAAGAGGTCGGATTACATAAAAGTCCTTCGAGTCCGACCGCGCCTGTTGAACCGTAGAGCTGTGGATAACCGAGAACGAGGTCGGGTTACATAGCCCGAGCCTCGGGTGGTTGACTTTCTTCACGAAAGAACCAATGATCCGGGAGATCACGGGAAACCCCTTACACTCTAGACCAGGGGCAGGCTTAGGCTTAACCTGAGGCCTTACTAAGGAGGAGGACCCCTAAACAGGGGTATATCTTTTATATATAGAATGACAAAGGGGAAACCCCTTTTATTCTTAGAGTATCTCAATTTATTCTTTTATATTGGCACTCTATGGTCTGCGACTACGAGGCTAGCCCATAACATGAATCAAAGTTGACAGCTATATATCATCTTTAATTTTAGCTATGTATCGCAAACTAGTTCCAATCCTGTATAATCTATAGAAAGTATGTTGAAAAGTCCTTCTCTTACAAACACATAACATACGGATCTCCTATGACTAGCTGATGCTTCCTATCTATACGTACAGCAGTCAGAGGAATAGCAAGGCAGCCAGCTAAACACCTAGTACAAGAAGACTTAGATAAGAACAATGCACGACAAGAAGATTAAAAGCTTGATGATGTATTTGACTGGCAACAAGCTTTGGGTGGAATTTCAAGTATTCTAGTTCGAATTAAATCCCGCTCTTTGTTCTTGAACCATTTAGTCCTTGACCCAGCAGTTGGAGTCACCAGTAGCGCCGTGGTTATTGCACTGCTCGCGGAAACGACAGTTGTTGAAGAGCAGGATCTGCGAGCCGGCCTCTCCTGCATCAATGTTGCGCGCGTGGCAGTAGTGACGTCCGTCGTCGAATTGCTCGTAGTAGCCAGCAAAGGCGGAGCAAGCCTGCTTCGTAGCAGTGTCATCAAAGCTGCCGTCAGAGTTCTGGCAGAGACAGTTTTCATAAGAAGCACAAGACCAGACCATGGTTGGGAGGAGGCCAACCAAGGCGACAGTGATGACCTGGTAATGATTAGCTTCCAGTTATATACTCAAGGATGCATTACATAGTAGCCTGGTAGCCTACCTGGAACTTCATAGTATCAAAGAGAGGGAATGATCTGATTTGTGTAAAGGTGTAGAGTGTTGGAAGTGCTGATGATGGTGCCTCTGAATGAACAAAAGACATCTTCTCGAGCAGAATAGAGGGTTCTTATAGAAATCTTCATTTCGTGTAAGGACTCGTTCATGATGATAAGCTAAGCAGAGCTTGGGACACATAAAATCATCTATCCTGAGGCAAAGTATTCCCACGTATCAACGCTATTCATTATTGCACGTTTTAAAACACAGTTTAGAGATCGAGTCATGCGTAGTCATTCTCTACAAGGGTTCTCAAAGCATGTAACCATAAGCATCGCCAATACGAAGCAAGCAAGATAATTTGATGTACTGCAGTTCAAACAACAAAGTTCCTATCAGAGTTGAATCTAGTAAATCCTAAGGTACCGCCTATTCCGGGTTAGGATAGCATTTCATAGTGATCGGGAACTCGGCAGGCCGCCTGTGCTTCTCCGCATATAGAGGATACACGTGTAATCATGGGAGGTTCGTCGCTATGACACTTGTAGCATGCCCCACTTAATACTCCTAAATGCCGATATCGCTGTCAGCGCTCAGTATTCCTTCTAGTTCTTTGGTAAATTAATTCTTTCTATGAATGCCTTCATCGCTCGAGGTATATAACGCAATGGTTTTATTTGAGAGTAGTAATTAGTATAACGCTGTTGTTTACTGCACTGGACTATTCTATTATAATAGCTGTGGTAGGCTGACCACGGAGGTGCGATAACTTACTAGACGCAAGGCGAAGGAGTTAGTAAACTAGCCTCACCGGGTATACGGAACATATTAGTTCATATTATAGTTTCGGTTGTTAACAGAGCAGATTTATGACCTGCTTGTCTCGACTTAGTTTTCGGTCTTCTTCTGGCTTTGTAGTTAGTAGGAACATGTCAGCAGGGCCGAGACATTCAAACCTTCCTTTGGTGACCCACTTCTATTTACAGTGCTCGTGTTTCCCTTGTCGGGGCGGGCAAAATAATGCGGGCAAATTAGTGCGTCGAAATTGCCCGCCGCCTTGTAACACTATCGTGACCATTTGAATTTCAGGGGTTTGGGTCGGGCTAAAGAAATAGGCTAAGTTTGAACATTCTTGGGATGGTCTTCATTTTCTGCTACTCTGTGTATCTAGCAATACGGGAAATGCCTCGCCTTGATGATTGAGTGTTGTGTAAATTGAGGCTAGAGTAGTAACTTGCTATTAACTCGCTAAGACACCCACATTTATACTTTTTGCCCTTTATAATAATGTTTATAACTCAGTCTCTTATAGCAATGCGAAAAAGACGTAGTTAGCCTTCTACTTCAAGGTTTGTCTTATATCCTTATTAGCGATTATATACATAGCGCGAGGTAGCCATAGGACGTAGAGAATAAGTCCAAAGCATCTAGAAGAAAAAGGCCCTATATGCTATTGCCTTATAGACGTCCTATAACCCGTGCTAGGTTTTAATACCCAGACCTATGCCTACTATGCCCCTAGGATAGCAACCTCCTCTGCAAGCTATAGTAAACTATTAAAGCCAAGTTCAAGTGGAAATATAGGGAGAAGTATAATAACAAGAAGTAGAGGATTATGCAGAAAATCAGGCCACCCGCCACCGTCTGCAAGGTCGCAATAACAATTTTGTGATCAAGCTTTACTACTGGAGAGCGATGGCGATATCTACGCGGATGTGGTCTGTAATGTTCTAGACACTAAGAGAAGAAGTGGAGTACGCGTTTCAACATTCAAAGGCTTAGGCGATAAGGCAAGTTCGGTTAGGAACGAGGCATGTGCTCAAAAGATAGGCAGGCAGGAGAGATAGCTTTACGACAGTAGATGGCCTAATCCTAGTGCCTTGGGCATCCTTAGGCCCGTGCCTTATCACGGCTAACTCCGTGCCTCGAACTCAAAGGTGTGCACTAAAGTGCTGAAACCAACTGACCTGCTGTTATCACTAATCTGGCGTGAAGCAGAATCTTGCGAGGAACTATACTGAACCTTGAGAAGAGATGCACCTTAAGCTGCGTATTATAGATCGAAGTCGCAGAAAGCAGGGTTCAGGGAGCAAAGAGCGGTTATTAAAACGATCCTATTGAAGGTAGGTATAGCAAAGATGTATGTATATAGTCTGAGTTCTGTAGTAATTATCAGCAGCTCCCAGTCACTGTAGTAGGTTCCTACGACCCTACGTAACGTAATATTGCATCCCTGCAGGACAGCCCGATATGTCCTAGGTCCTAAAAGGGGTGTCGATGACATAATAAACTCCTATTTTATCCCATTCTCTTAAGCGTCAGCAATTATTTTGGGTTCTATAAGTGGAATGGACATTATAAATATAAACCCTATAGCCTCCATTCGCTCAGCTTTGTTTTTAAGCGCAAACTCCTTATACCCCTATATTCCTTTAATTGTCATTTAAGCGTCACTTTTCACTTGCTCTAGAGTATCCATCCTTTACGTGATTCACAAAGTTCCAATCAAAGTCACCTTAGTTCGTGATCAGGCACTTGATTTCCTTCTCCTAAGTATCATTACAACAAGCATATCATCATAGCTTACTACAACTCTAGACAGACAGGCATTCCAACGTCCAATGTGGCTGGGGCTATTTGAGAAGCTCACCTTGGCGTTGTAATTGGGTTGTTTAAGACATCCTGAGGATGTTCATGTCCTTCTCATTCACTGGGAGCTTGGCATCTTTGAGGTGTACGTCTTCACATCGCCAAAGATCTCATCAACCTCCTCGAGGGATTTACCTGATCCGTATTAGTCTGCGCTTTGATACTGTGCGTAAAGGTTTACTGACCTCGAGTTTCAGGATAAAAGAAGAAAAACACGCCCGCGCTCCAAGCGTTAGTCAAGATGAACATGATCTGAAAACTTGAGTCAGTTTACGGGACCGGCCAGTATAGATCTCTAAAGTCACGTAGTATTTCCATACAGCAGCCTGCAACGCAATAGGAGAGCACTGCGTGATTACCAGACTGACGGAATAGTGGATGACCTGGACAATAGCGTTAGCCTTGGCGCGAAGCTCAGTGGTGAAGACCTCAGGCCTGTTACTCGACTCAGGGAATGATCCAAGTCATTGGCCCCAGTAGGGCTGAGTAGTTGGCAGACACGGCGAAAACGCATGCAATGAGACCTCTCTGCGCCGCAGCGTTTGTAGGCTGACCTGGAACCGCGGGATACGTAGCCGCGATTATCGTCATGACCATGTAGCAGAGAGACAGGAGAGATGCGCTTGAGACAAGAATCTTCTTGCGGCCGACCTTGTCGAAGAAGAAGAGCGAGGCGAAACAAGCGACCGGGGCCAATGAACCATAGAGGCCGCTGATGAGCAGCACCTGATTCTGATCATATTGAAGGGCGGCATAGATACTGTTGGCGACAAGTAGATTAGTATGCATGATCTCGATTTAGGAGCAGTGACATACGCTGTCTGGTAGTACTGCACGAATGAAATACCGGACAACATGGCTGCTGCCCAAACGAAAGATCCGACGAAGAGACGCTTTTTGAAGGCTTGGGTCTTGAAGAGGTCTGCCCATGACAGCATGCCCTGCGTCTTAGACTCCTGCTGAATATTGACCTGCATAATGGTGAATTCGGTATTGCACCAGTCGTCGTTTGAGCCAGTATAGTGGTAGTTTCTGAATGCCTTCATCGCATCTCCGTCACGGCCCGTAAGGAGAAGCCAACGGGGAGATTCGCTGATGAAGAAAACACCGACACCAAGGACGAGTGCGGGAATACTCTGAATCGCGAATCCTACTCGCCACTGGTTAGGGTTCTCCCAGCGGCCTTCGCCAACGCTAGTCCAGAGTGCCACGAAGAATCCCCAAGCGACCACTAACAAAATAAGTATTGAGCTCGGCGATAGAGGGGTGGGCAGCGCACTCATCTGGTTCACAGCAGTGATCTTGGCTCGCTCTTCAGTCTACTCATGTTCAGCAAAGTCTATCGTGACGCATTCTCGTTCTTCTCACCTTTGCTATCTCCGCTCCAAAGACCGGAGCCACACCGGTAATTGTGCCAACGGCATACCCGACAAGAAAGCGGCCGACAATCACTGTTCCTGGTCAACGGATTAACCGGGCGAACTCAGTGGAAAACTCACGCATAGCAACATGTGTAGCACCAGCCATGATGGCGCCGCCCATCACCCCCCAAATGCATCCGAAAGCGATGGCCTTTCGGCGACCGAATCTGTCACTGGTAATACCGACAGAAGCGCTGCCCAACCACGCTTGCGAGTGTCAGTAAGGAGTAATTTGACAACCTCCAGAAGCATCTCACCTCCAGCCTGGTACACAGAGACGATTGCGCCGCGCAGAGGGGCATCTGGGTTGCTAAAGTACGTGATGAACGTTGAAACAGCCAAACTAGGCGTGATGACTCCAGAGTCGCTGCAGACAAAAGTTGTCAGCTGTATGTCTCAGGGGCTCAGAGAGCAAACGTATTATCCGTGAAGGGAACCTCCTATGCCCAAGAAGAGCGAAGTGAGGAACGTCTTACTGAGGAAGCCTTCTCTCTTCATCGTTGCGATATTGCTAGAAAGATGTCAGGGCTGAGAGGCACCACGAGGCAGGATGGTAGACAGCTGCGACTGACCAGAGAATTCAAGATTCTTCATTACAAGACATCCCAAGCTGAAAGCTTTGGCCCACTCGCCTCACGTACATGCACACGGTCATGTCACAAGGGTATTTCTCCTTGAGAATCCAATGTGTAACCGTGACATCCTTTGACAGCCTGCTACGACCCCAGATATGGGTCTTTCAATGTTTCCCACGTTTCGGGTGTCTGGAGTTCAGCATGCGGCGTCGCCCAACCGCCATCCCACGGCCTTTCGCAACTAACCTTGCGACCCGACATTGAAGCCTAGCCTAGGCCCGAGCAACCTATCTAGTCCGCCTCTCCAGTGCAAACAACCTGCTCCACAAACAGAGTCAGGAATGCGGCGCTAGGCTATCATTATAATCATGGTGGCACAGAATCCGGTTCTACAACTAAGTATATGCCTAGGTATATAAAATGCCATATAAGCAGATGTATCCATATCTTAGGAAGAGAGTAGAACCAACGTACCACTATCGCCTAACCCAACTACTAAAAGCATTCGCAACTATTACAATATGCTTATATTGACCTGGCTCCAAGGGGTAGCCTTATATTCTAGCCTCGTCTTTGCTAGCACCTCCAATGCTTTCCCAGACCTCACCTGCAATAACCAAATTACGACCTTTAACGACAATACCCTAATCTGCCGAGAGCATATACGAGTTATTGAGGTTATTATTACCTCTCCCAGAGAAACGCCTCCCACAGAAACGCCGCAATGTAATGTCTGCACTAGCCGCCGCCCGGATGATTGTGGCTCTTGTGTAACCATTGTTGGTCCTTGCCCTACGCCTATTACTAGTTGCTTAACATCAACTATGGTTGTGGACTCAATTACAACTGTTATCATTCAGACACCAGCTAGTACGGTGACTATTCCGACAACAACTGGGGCTCAAACTGGATCTGCTCTCACAAATAGCATCACCAATACCTCTCCTATGGGCTCTACCACTAGAACCGGGACTGCGACTGAAATCAGCAAGAACTCTACTACTATTACTACTCCTACTAGCACTGGTACGGAGACTGGCACCGATACCTCTAGCCCTATTAGCACCGCTGTCCCCTTGCCGACTGATATTGGCAACTTTGCTTTTTCTGGATGCTATAAGTCTACAAATAACTTCCCAAGCTTTACACTTAAAACATCTTCTGGGCAGATGACACTGGATTTATGCGCGAGTGCTTGCGCTAGCCGTGCCTATTTTGGTGTCTATCAGACTAACTGCTATTGCGGTGACTTTATTGATGAGTCTACTACGCTTGTTAGTACTGATGAGTGCAGAGGCACCTGCCCTGGTAATAACGAACCTTGGTGTGGTGGTAATAATAGCGTCGAGCGTCTTCTTCGCCGCCAATCCCCCCCCAGCAATATCTTCCTCACAATCTATACTCTCAATGGGGCTGCATCTAGCTCTCTCTCTATTTCGGGGACAAGCACTACCACAGGAACAAGCACTACTACCGGAACTAGCAGCGGCACTGCAGTTAGCAGCTCTTCTATTATATCGTCCAACACCTTCCTACCCACAGACACTATTATATCGGTCAGCTCTTTGACATTATCCGGCTCTACAGCATCATCTGGCTCTTCAATGTCGTCTAACTCTCCTACCTCGTCTGGTTCTTCGACATCTCCTGGCTCCTTAACAACATCATCTAACTCTTTAACATCGTCCGGGTCTCCAACCTCATCTAGCTCTCCAACCTCATCTAGCTCTCTAACCTCACCTGGCTCTTCAATCTCGTCTGGTTCTTCGACCTCGTTCAGCTCTTCGGCAGCGTCCAGCTCTTCATCTTCAGCGGTATCCAGCTCTTCGGCAGCGTCTAGCTCTTCGGTGGTGTCTAGCTCTTCATCGGCAGCATCATCCTCGTTGGCATCATCAACAGCGACAGCAACCTCATCTGCTGCGTCAACATCAGCATCAGCATCAGCTACCCCCATTCCATTTTCATGTAATGGATATTCTTACGTTATTACCACCCAGAATATTCTTCATATAATTACCGCAAAAGGGAGCCTAGACAAAACACTTCTAAATAGCAACCCAATTCTCCCCACTTCAGGCTCTATTAGAGCCCTTGGATACAACGTTCAAGATGACTATCTTTACGGAATTTATAATATACCAGCCAATAGCACAAACCAGGTGGTCAAGATTGGCGCTAATGGTTTAACCGAGCTCTTTCCTATTATGCCTAGCCTAGGAGCTGATGCTTGGTCTGCTGGAGACTTTGACCTCTCTGGAAATCTCTGGGCTATGGATGTGAATAATATTGGTTGGGTATAGGTTGAGATTGCTAATGGACAGGCTCAGTTAGCGGATCAAGGATATGTACCATCGCGGGGAGGCCCTCTGATGTTGGATTGGGCATATGGTACTGACCCAGTATCATATGACCCGGGATTCTGGGGTCTCAACGACGACCCTGTTGCTGGCAATTTAATAGACGGGTTCTTCAGCACTTCATCCCCAGGTAGCATCAGAGCTAGGCACACATACTCTGGGATGACTAGTCAGACTTGGCCAGTAGCACTCGCTAATGGGCCGTCGACTGTTGCAGCCATAGGCGCCTCAGATCGTACGACATACCTATTCTATGTGGCGGTTATGTCGTCAAGCATGGTAGTTGATTTGGGCCCATCTGGTGCACCACCAGGCACTTATGCTAATGGTGCAAGATGCTATAATGCACCGCCGCTTGTCTAGTTAAGGCGATAATATATTACACTTTTATTTAACATTTAGTTTATAGGAATAACCTAGCATGCAGCAGTGGAAAGTTGCCAACTTTAGCAGATATATATATTGCATATAATATGATAGGTGGTTTAGGGGTGCTCGCTAGCTCTATGACTCGAGCAGCGTCATAGTGGGCTAGCTAGCCTCGCGCACTGCAGAGGATGCCGGTGAACCCCGCAACCTGAAGGAGATCCTGATCAGGTCCTGCGGGGAACGCAGCAGCCTGTGTGAAGATCCGTCGGTACTCAGGCATCCTGGATTGCATACTGCCGTAGGGATTGAAAGCAAGCAACTGCACAAATATAAAAGCGAAGGTCTTGCCAGGAACTCGAATTTCGAAACTGTGCGGTTACAATTTTAGCCGTAAATTTAAAGCTTATTTGGTCGAGATGTTCCATATTCTTCCCTTCGTTGCACGCCTACCTCAAGCATTGGGGAACACCATCAGTGCTCGTCAGGGCAGCAGCAACACTGCTACAGTTGACCTGTCGGTCCAGCGTGGAAGCCCACAACACTTGGCTTCTGGTTTTATCTACGGCATTCCCGATGACGGTTTTGACGAGTCTGCGACGCAAATTCCTTCTCACTTCTATTCTGACATCGGATTCAACTATGCACGAGCTGGCGGTGCGCAGATGAGCGCTGGAGGCTGGATTGATGGCACTACCGCATACGCTGCCAGGTTTGCCTCCACCAAATCCAACTACCTTACAGCGCGACACTACGGGGCGAGGTTCCAGCTCCTCCCCCACGACCTCTGGGGCACTGATCACGCCAACTCCTCCACTGTCTGGCCTGGTGACGATGACGACTGGACTGACTATGACAACTTCTTGGATCGCGTGCTTTCCGACTTGAGCTCCAACAACATGCTGGATGGCCTAGACTTTGACATATGGAATGAGTATGGGGCAACATCCGTTAAAAACAGCCAGAGCATGAACAAGCTGACTGGAAGACAGACCGGATGGTGGCTTTTTCTGGAAACGGTCCCTGTCCCAATACTATCAGCTGTACGTCCGCACGCATCAACGTATTAGGAGCGACGCAGCCTTCAATGATGTCTTGCTTGTTGGTCCATCAAGCGCTAGCCAGCCCAACGGCGGTAACACCTTCTGGCAAGATTGGCTACAGACCGTTGTCAGTAACAATGTGATTCCCGACCAGTACACATGGCATGACGAGCCCGGAGATGTCGCGAACGATATCGCCAACCTCCAGCCCTTACTGGTTAAATATGGCGCCCCGAACAGGACCATCAACATCAACGAATACGCCGTGGAGTCCCAGCAAGTCTCGACGGGTGCAGCCTGGTGGATCGCTCGCCTTGAGCGATACGACGCCCATGGCCTGCGGGGCAACTGGCTAGGCGGATGCCAGCTACACGACTTCATGGCAAGTCTGCTGGGGAAAAGCAACACCTCGTCCTGCACCAGCGCGACTGGCTATTACGGAAACGGCGAATTCCAGGTTTACAAATATTACAACCAGAACATGACCGGAAGTCGTGTACAAACCACTGGCAGCGGCGACGGCGTCCTGGACGTGTACACAACTGTCGACTCGGACAAGGTTCGAACCTTGACTGGTGTGAATCTGAAGACTGGAACATGGTATATCACAATCAAGGGCCTCACAGCAGTTGGCCTCCCTGCGTCGGGAACACTCGACATCCAAACGTGGGGATTCGAGGACAAGGGCCACTATGGAGAGGTGACAGGGCCTTCCGACAGAGGTGTGGTAGCTCATCAGTACTCGGGTGGCAGTATCACGTTCCCAATCTTTCAGACCACACAGGACCGGTACACTGCTTGGGCCTTTGAGTTCGGGGTTGCATGAGTGGTTCTGCATTGGAAGGTTTACCAGACCTTTCTCGATTGGGCAACTTGAGTTCTGAGAGAACTGCTTGTGTTGCTGTCACAATTCAATTTCGCCCAGCTGAATCGTGCATCCATGGCGAGAACACCGGTGACCCCATGATAAAAACAAAAAAAGGCATCGTAAGACCCAGAGAATTTTAGTTCGCTTCGTCTTACATTAGCAATCCTGCAAGTCTCTCTAGGCGCGGGTAACGGAAGGGATATTTTGACTTCTCAACAACGCTCTAGCTTTGAGGTCAGTCTAAGAGCGTTCCAAACAACTTCAGAATCGCAGACTTGTCAATGCCAGAACTTCTCGGTGTCAGCTTAAGGTTGTCGGAAACATGAGTGATCGTCACACAGATTTCTTTATCGCAGGGAGTGCCCTCCTTCGCCACGCGAGATCTCCTCGTTCGGAACGCCATGCCATCGGGGTACACAAAGTTCCTCGACAACTATTACTCTGTCTATAGAATGAGTGCGCTCTCTCCTGCCCATGTCTCCGCCGGGTTGCTTGAGTCTGAACCACGCCACTCTAAAATAAGAAGTTCGGAATGTAACCCCACGACTGAACCCTCTGAAGACACGGGAAGCACTCTTATTATTTCGGGTCTTTTGAGTCGCGCTGTAGAGCGTGACAAGCTTTTGGGGGGGGGGCTTTGTCTTCGCGATCTGCATATCCGGCTTACACGGCAATGGCATAGTCATGGGTTGCAAACGCTATCCACGGCTGTCCCCAGTACATGATTCGCTCCCCTGCAGCCAATGCCCTTTCCCCCCTCATGGCGAAGCTTTTCGCTGGGCCCTCCCCGCCCGCTGGGACAGTATGACTTGTCCCCGATAACCTCACGATGAGGGGCACAACTCCCCTGAGGCTAGCCGGTTGGGCCGACTAGACCGAAGCTACCTTATTCACCTACCTTGATCAACCTAGCCTGGTCATTTCCCGAGTGCCCCGGATACTGATAACCCAGCAAGATGGAAGCAGCCAAAGCCGTCTTAACCGTTGCGCCCATGCTATCCCTAGCATATTTATACATTTTCGTTGCCGAAGTTCCAGCCATTGTGAAAGCATAACGAGCCGACTTAACCGTTATGCCAGCATCGTCAAAGGTTCCATGGTAGCATCAATCGCGCATGATCATATGGAGTACCGAGTACGGATTACAGCCGAAATAGAATACAAGTCGGATCAGAACAATGATAGATAAAAAGGTAGTTAATAGCAGTCCTGGCTGCAGGTCTTGTTCGCTTGTCCTTGGTGCACCGCATTCCACCTCCGATTTGCTTCAGCTCCAAAAATGCGTGGACTCGTGTGGCTTCCTATTGGAGCTCTTCTGGGCTCCAGCCTTGCATCGAACCATGTTGTTCATGAACGGCGCCACAAGGCGATTGACAACCGATGGGTGAAGAGGGAACAGCTCAAGCGGGATCATGTCCTGCCTATTCGCATTGGCCTGAAACAGTCGAACCTTGAACATGCCGACGCTTGGCTGATGGACGTCTCTGACCCCGAAAGCCCAAACTTCGGCAAGCATTGGACTGCTGAAGAGGTCCTCCATGCCTTCAAGCCAAGGTGATTTGCACTCCAGTGTCTCTGTACCTGTTTCTACAGTGAAATAGCTAACCCAGACAAGCCATGAGACCGTTCAGGCTGTACACTCCTGGCTCAATGAGTCTGGTATCCACCCTGACAGGCACCAGTTCTCAGAGGGTCTAGGCTGGCTCCAGTTCGAAGTGAGTACAGCAGAGCAATGATTCGAGGCTGCGCTTTGATTTGCTGCGAAACTAACGATCGTGTTCCTAGGCTAGCGTTGAGGAGGCAGAATCGCTCTTCCAGACGAAGTATCACGTATTCGAGCATAAGAAGTCCGCGACGGCTCACGTAGCTTGCGACGAGTATTCGGTTCCCGCGCACATCAGCTCACACATCGACTTCGTTTCGCCCGGCGTACACTTTGACACCAAGGTCAGGGCTGATGACACCGAGTACTTTGCTGCTGACGGCACCCGGCTTAAGGCAAGAAACTCCATCAGCGAGCGAAAGAGCAAGCCAGGCAAGAAGAAGCCCGGGCGGCCATGGCACAGGTTCCCCAAGGCCCTTAAACACCTCTGGGGCAAGTACGATCAAAATGTTTGCAACACTACATTCGTAACACCTGTAGGTTCTTGCGTCCTAACTCTTGGTCTACTTATTGCTTACATTGCACAGGCATGCTTGAGGCTGCTCTATGACGTGCCAAAGGACGTCCACCCTGGTAAGCAGAACCCGCCATTAAGTCGACCAGGTCGCAGCCTGTCAAGCTGCCTATGGGCCCATCTGTTTCATCCTTTTCGCCAACAGAGGGTCTCTGCCATCTGATTTGAATACGTACTGACTTCAAATCAATTAGTTCCCGGCAACACCTTCGGCATCGTGGAGTACACGCCCGAGTCATATCTTGGATCCGACTTGGACTTGTTCTTCAAGAACTATGCGCCCGATCTTGTAGGCAAACGCCCAGTTTTCGACTCAATTGATGGTATGGCGAAATCACTCGATTGTATCGTCCCCTTTGCTGACCATCACAGGGGGTTTCCTTTTCGACACTGGCATTAATGACACCAATGCGTTCAACTACCTTGGGGAGCCGAGCCTCGATCTCCAATATGCCATGGCTCTTGTGGACCAGCAGGTGCGTTTTTCTGGGACCTAATGATTCCAACCTCTGCTCTGGTGTTAACGAGATGCAACGTCAGGATGTCATTCTATACCAAGTCGGAGATCTCGCAGAGTCAAACATGACCTCGTTCAATACTTTCCTTGATGCCATTGATGCCTCATATGTAAGTCTTTCAGTGCACACTTTTCTTTGACTGTGCAAAAGCCTTGGCACTAGTGGATGTTGACTCAACATATAGTGCACGTATGACGGCGGTGACGACCCAGCCTTTGACGCTGTTTACCCCGATCCCTACCCAGGGCCAAACAGCTACCAAGGGAAGCAGGACTGCGGGACTTACGCGCCTGCGAAAGTGATCTCCACATCCTATGGATAGTAAGCTTCCATCCAGCCTTTCCTCAAGGGCTTCATTCATTGATGCTCCAAATTTGTGGAAGCAGAACTTTACTGACCATTAATGATAGCAACGAGGTCGAGCTGACTCCTGCCTATGAGATTCGCCAATGCAACGAATATCTCAAGCTGGGTCTGATGGGATCCACGATCGTGTATTCCAGCGGCGATTTTGGCGTCGAATTCGATGGCGGCGGTTGCCTCAACCCTGACGGAACAGAGAACAACGGCAACTCCGGCATCTTCGTGCCAACTTTCCCTGCGTCCTGTCCCTACGTGTTGACTGCGGTTCGTGGCAGGAAAGACCCCGAACTCCATGGGCAGTGGACGCTAACGGTTCTTTAGGGCGCAACGCAAATCAAGAACGGGACCTACAATGTTGATGAGGCCATTAGGGGCAACAAGCAGGTTGAGGTGGTCATGGAGTTATACTTGGAAGATGGTGGAGTCAGCAACGACGTCCCACAGGGTGCCGACGTTTCCAACCAGGTCATCTTCAGCTCCAGCGGTGGCTTCTCCAACGTCTTCCCTATCCCATCATACCAGAAGCACGCCGTCAAGGACTACATGAAGAAGTACGCTCCTAACTATCCCGGCCAATACAACAATACTGGCATGGTCCGCGGTAGGTTCTGTCCTCGCCCATGATACAAAGGCCAACTTTACTGAGCCCCGAAATAGGTTTCCCCGACATCGCAGCGAATGGTGCCTGGTATAGCATTGCCGTGTTTGACGAGTTGACGCTATCCTTTGGCACCAGCTGTGCGGCTCCTGTGATTTCAGCTCTTCTGACTATCATCAACGGAGAACGCATGAAGGTGGGCAAGGGTTCTATTGGTTTTATCAACCCTGTGCTCTACGCCCACCCTCATGTTCTCAAGGATGTCGTCGAGGGCCAGAATCCTGTATGAATACCCTCCTCCTGATTTGAAAGTTTGCCGCTTGCTGACTCTATGATAGGGATGTGGAACAAATGGGTTCAGTGCTGTGCCAGGATGTAAGTCTCCTTGTTCATTTCATGGTTATTATCACCCTGAGACCTGCTATGTGAAGGCTTCAGCTTTTCGATATGTGACTATGAATGCAAAGAGGCAGGAAATGCTAACATATTCATAGGGGATCCTACTACCGGTTTGGGAACACCTAACTTCCCAAAGATGCTCGAGTTGTTCCTTAGTCTTCCATAGAGGATTGCCATGGAAAGAGCAGCAGACATAGCATCTTAGGCCCTTTAGATTCGGCTCGTCATCTCGAAATAGATTAGTCAATCTAATATCCTGCATCCATATAACAAGGATCAAGCAGTACAAATCACGTGCTATGTCATTCAAGCGTGATGTGACTAAGTTTGTAATTCTAGTCCTAATCAGGATTCTAGTCATGCTTGGTTTCTTCACCAACTTGAGATGAACCTCTATAGAGCTGCAATGTTATAATGGTTGGGCTGCTCAGAGTCAGCGTTGCAGGATTTATAAAGGCCACTAGCTGTTATAGCAATCCTAAAGAGTAATCCAACCTCTCTACAAGTACGAATGTGGTACTTCATGCTTTAGGTATCATATCAGAACGAACCCCGTTTCTATATAATTAAACCTCTACGCTTTATAAATAACACAATGGCGATAGAGAGGCTGTGAGTGCAAGAAATATATATAGATGCATAGCTACCCCTAGATAATCGTTTCAGGTAAACCATCATCAGGTTTGAGGTCTTAGACTCTGGTATAAAAAAAAAAGAAGGTCTCATAGTTCTCTTTTACATCCAGTTTAGCTGAGCAGGCTAATCGAGCAACTTGAGAATAGTGTTGCAAGAGTATGCATTCCTAGATATATCTGGTCACTGAAGTGCATCTAGAACCAGTAAGCTAATACTTGAGGTAGCCCGACATCCAGTACCAAGATAGCCTATCTCACTGCCTAGGAAATGCTGTACTACGCTAAGCATGTGGATAAGCCTCCCAGGCACACTTCATGAACAGATTAGCGACATCGTTAACGTGACGTTTGAGGGGCCAGAACGAGGCGCCAAAGAGCATAGCCACCCCCCTTTCCTTGTTCAGGCAGAAGAGAACATTTCCCATGCCCTCCCACGTTACTGTTCCAGGCGGAAACCCTGACCTCTGAAGTTCCTTCTCAACATACAATAAGCCTCCGGCGGTCCAGTTCACCTCGGGAGGTGGCAGGATCAGGGGACCTGGCTCATGCTCGGTCACGAAATAGAAATTATCAGTATTTTGCCGCAGGCTCTCCCGCTGAACAGGAGTTAGCTGCGGCTCGAGCAGGAGATTCATAGACTCTTGGCTGAGGAGCTTGGAGCCGGACGGCGATAGCATATCGGCGAGAAGCACGGCCATGTCCGTCATCGAGCATGTGAAGCCTCGATTGTTCTCCTCGCAGGGTACAAGCTTGCCGGTTTCTGGCTCCGGCTCTACCATTTGCAGCCGACGTTCCCAGGTGGCAGGAGCTTCATGCGGCAGATAAGTAGCGGTCCCCATCTGAAGAGGCTCAAAGATGAGTTCCTTGATAACCAGAACGAAGTTCTGTTCGCCCAGCTTCTGCACTAGGTATTGAAAGGTGTACGTGCTTCGTCCCCACATGAAGCCTTCTCCCGGTTCAAAGATGAGCGGAAGGCAGATCAGCCGGAGGAGTGGGCGTGTCTTATCGGCAATCATTTCGTGAATCTCTGCCGCATGTTCGGACTTTAAGAATGATTCAACGAGGGGATGGTCCTCGCTGGCGATTCCGCACGTATGCGTGAGGACGTCCATTATCGTCATTTTCCTTTTTGGTTTGCTGATGATAAACTGCCCATCGTCTCCCTTCTTGATAAGTGGAAGCTTGCCCATTTCAGGTATGTGCTTTTCGACGGGGTCATCCAGCTTGATCAATCCCCGCTCAACAAACTGCATAACGGCGATGTGAGTTGGGAACTTGGCTACAGAGGTCCAAGAGACGGTACTGTTCGGGTTAATAGGGGTATCATCGCCTAATTTCTGCCGTCCAGCAGCATGGTGATACAAAATCTTCCCTAGAAACCGAATGATTCGTTAGTTCAATTGTCTCTCCAAGGCTAGATATACTTGTTATGATTTTCTCTCACAGCAAGGGTGAGGTCACGTACCTTGGTTGTTTACAACAAGTCCAATGGCGCCAAGCATAAACCCCGATTCTGGGTTTGTAACGTCTGCTAAGGTGGCTTCGAACTTATCCATTATTGCCGAGACAAGAAGGAGAGAAGTGATAGAATAATAAGTTTGGTGATCAGAGGTTCTGTTGCCAGGATGTTGTATTCTCTATAACAAAAAGCATCAACAAGAAGTCACAGCTATGTAACATGGAATAAATGTATAGACACGACATTCCGCTCTTACCAAGAAGTAAGGCGGGAAGTATCCTTTAAATAGAAGACTTATCCTCCCTTTATATCATTGTCCAGTAGCTATTGAGTCAAAAGTCCCTCTCGGCAATGCGGCATCTGCAAGGTGTTATAATGCTGTTGGTTGAGTACGGACTTCAAGAAGGCAAGGTTAGCGTTACTTTGTCCTATGCGGAGCAAGTATTAATCGGGTTAGAGCTACATGGTTTTAAGTTTGACATTGCTCAGGAGTCGTCATCAAGTTTGTGAGTGGTTTTCTATGCATTCGTTCCTACAATCGAAATGTCAAACAGGTGTGCTCTGAACTCATGTGTAAGTGACAACAGTGGAAGAGGTTCCAGGCTGTATAGGTGTTTAAGCCATTTGCGCTAGGCGACCTTAGTTCACCTAATAAAGGGTAGCACAACGATGTAATTAGAGCGCTAAGAAAGATTCAGAACCCTAAGTGCCAGTATTCATGTAAAGGATCCAATACGTAAGGTAGGTAACTCTGGTTTCATATGGTGTTCAGGGATTGAGAAGTTTTCCATTAATTTACTCTTCTACGCTTTTACCTACCACATTATTCTGCTCAACTGGAACTGGCAATCATCGACCCCTTCGCAGCACAATTCGGTTGCATTGCTGCTCAACTCGATGACTTGATGCTGACGAGCAAGGTCAAGTTGTAAGCGTAATATCCCACAGCGGGGATGGTTATCTGACAGCAAGCTTGACAGGACCTAGACATATACATACTAACGTTAGGTAGCTACCCATTCGTGAGCTTTTATTAGTGAACCGAAGACCCCACATCCCGACAGCCGTTTATCCAGAACAAACTCTACTTCCTTCTGAGCGGGGTTGATGCACGGAAGCTACCGGGATGGATGCCATTCTTACCAATCACGACCCCTGGAAAAGCAAGAAGTGTTTGGTATGAACTGCAGCCAGTCAGTGTCCTGAACACAGCTATATCGCACAGCTTTCCTCTCCGGTATGAATACAGAGCTACGAGTGGTGTATTGACTCTGAGCAGATGGGCAGGCGCTGTGGTTCAGGAGCTAGCAGCAGAGAAGGGATGATGGCAAAACTAGACGAGTATGGGGCGCCTACACGTGAGCACGCCATCATGTCTCCTCTCCCAGAAAGTCGGCTGCCGGCTTTCCAGAGTTGTCCGACGCAGTCCGTGTTATCATTACCAGCTCCAGAAAGGGTCTCTCGGGATTGTTCCTTGGCACTGTAGCTTAAATGGAAAACATCAACCTCTCTTGCCACCTCCGGCTAAGAGCTGCCACTGTTTCAGTCCCGCGAGACATTAAAGGTCGAGTGACTATGTAATACTCACTGCCATGTTCCGTCTCCTCCTCCGATGATCGTGTCGAGGTATCAGAGACACCAGACCATTTCTCCCCGCCTCGGTCCATCAGTTGCAGCCCAGGCCGACCACGTGCCCTCTCTACCGATCGCTTGCTAGCATCAGTCTTGTCCGCAGGCTGCACGCAACGAAGATTGCGTCCGTAGCCTGGACCTTCGATCTTTCTGGAGGCGCATTTGCGGCAACTTGGTAGAGTCTGGACGCAGACGAGACGGCCGACACGGCAGTTATTACACCATTGAGAGGCATTGCGACTTTCACTGTTCCTCGTCTGATTTGAGACCTGTTTCCCGACGGTAAATCAAGAAATCTTGTATGCTTTGCGACGGTCGTACGGTGTTTTGCCCCAGCCAGCCAATCTTCAACCCCGAGGCCAGTGGTGATGGTCGAATCTTGGACATGCATCGCACAGGGAAATGGGGTAATGTCGATGCTCCGGGTGAGGCGGCTAGCTTGAACTGTTTCATTCAATCGTAAAAGCTTACATTGATACTGGAGCAATGCGATTGATGTGGGAGCAGCTGAGCCTTGGGGTGCATGAGGAAGTCTGCAGACAGCGAACACTGTCGGGACCGCATGCGCCATTGCCCGCCAAAAAAAAAAAAAGAAAAAATTGACTCTGTATCGTCTTTACTGTCATCGAGAGAGTCCTGCAAAATCCAGAAATTTGGTAGTCAAGACGTATGCACAAGGAGCTGCATGAAGGACGGTGCCCATCACGTCGGTGCCTATCCTCCCAAGCGACGAGCCCTGCGCCCACGCACACTCGCGCCTACGTAGAACTACTGAGCTACCTAAAGCCTCTAAGTAAGGTAAGGTACCCGGGTTCCACTCTGTCCCGCGCGGTCTTCTCCCTTTAAGCTTACTGGCGTGGGGCGGAGAGACATGGCTGACAAGAGGTCCTGGGCAGTACCAGTCGACCTCTGTGTGAGTTCTCTCCTTTCTTTGGACGCCCTGGAGTTAAGATGAATGGGTAGGTGTGTAAAGCAGCCGGTCGCGCAGGGCCGCTGCGCTTAAACGTGGTCTACTTTCTACATACAGACTCGCAAGCCTAAACGTTCATCTGTACACGTGTCGTGCTGATAACATATGTCTCGGCTGGCTCCATGGGCTAATGGAAGATGCAGGAAACAAGCGCTTTTACTATCATAGACTATGCCGGGTAGTGTGAGGCGTTTGCAATAGCCGCAAGCTAATTTTCTGATTCTCCTTTCTTGGACTCGCTCATCATAATGATTAACGTGCCGGGTGGACGTGGCGCTCTTCTCGGCACGCTAACTGCACGAACTATCCACAGCCACCACGAACTTGCACTTACAACAGCTGTCCGCACTGGCATGCTGAACGAGTCGACTTTGCCTTGGTGCAGTTTAGCCTCCCAAGGCCTGTGTGTAAGTCGTGAGGAATTGGGTTATCCAGCGACGTTGTACGTCAAGCTTTCCTCGGGCATCTGCTTTTGTCATGTAGGCCGTGCTTCACTGGCTTGATTGTAGTCAGCGCCATCACACTTAATTAGCTCATGTTCCTTACCTTTGCTTTTGGGATCGAACCTCAAATCTCTCATGTCAGACCTGTGGCCTGGCACTACCCGGATGCAGGCACACCTCGCGAGTGCTGACATGTCTAACTAACAGCAAGCTTACTTCGTGTAAGTTCCCCCGATCTTGTGCATGGAGCCCCGACTGGAGAGCTAAGCGCTGGTCAAGCATGCGCACGTGCAGGTTAAACACGGCCGCTAGGGTCTTCCTGAAGTCTAAGTCCAGGCGAAGAAGACTGGCTCGCGTTAGATCTTGAATCAGCAAGTATGTTCGAACGCAGCTGGTCGGGGTGGCGGGTTGAGTTGATGGCCGTGAGCAGATGCTTGCCACGAAGGACATGTCTACCCGTGGACCACAGGATAATGTAGATGCCAGATGAGAGAAAATAGCACGGCTGATCCAGGCCGAATGCAGGTCATTAATGTCTATGTACAGTATGATTATAAACCTTATCCCAAAGTTCCACGTAATCGTTCATTTGCGCTTGATGTATTTCCCAGGTACTGCCTCAAACCTCAATCTTGCGGTATCCTGCCCGCTTCCTCCCGTTCACGCAGCGGTAGAAGATGAATGCAGTCACTGCTGACACAAGGACAACGGCTCCAAACAGGAAGATCATGTAGTGGTTGCCGATGAGCAGCAGCATGGCTGCATCCCATCCGTGCCAACTGCTGGCACCACCGTGGGTGAAAATGGGCGTTGTGATCTTGCCACGGAGCATGTGAGGTGCCATGTCGCCTTCCTCGTTAGCGAGAATGTATACTCTGTCGAGACCGCTGCCGGCGAGCAGGTCGCGTGCATAGTCCATCCACCGGTTGGAGAAGTACATGCAGCCGGTGCTCAGCATGTTCTCGACGTATGGAATACGCATCGGCAGGCCCCAATACATGTCGTATCGAGGGACGTTGGCAAGCGCAAGTCCAAGGAATGGGTGGCCGGGCTTGGTAGCAATGAATGCGTTGTTGACGCCAGCGGGATGCGCGCCAGGGCTGACGAAGGGAAGCTTAACCAGTGGAGTGTCATCCAGAACCACATGGCACGAGACGTCGAGGTCAAGGTAGACGCCACCGAAATGGTGGAGCAGGGCGTAGCGAAGGATGTTCGCACGCTGGATGTTCTGGTGGTAGCCAGTATAGTGTGGGACGATGTCAGGATAGTGAGCAGTCAGGAACTCGGTAGCGTTGTCGTCTGTCCACATGTTGTGCTCCCAGTCGCCATGCAGGTCGCGGCAGGTCTGAATGGCATCCTTGTATTTTGTGAGGTTCGCGTTGCCGAGGGCGATGAGGTGCATCTTCTTCGGAACGACAGGTTTTGAGTCGACAGCTTGGGGGTAGCGGTAGAGGAGGTCTGGGTTCGTTCGGATCATTCGATGGAAGGTGGCATATGTGCGAACCACCTCACCCACTTGGCGGATGTGCTCATAGAGAGAAAGGAAGACGAGCAGGACGGCGGCGATGGCCACGTACTTGACGGTTCTGGCACGCATGATGGCTATTTGTGGTGCGGTCGCAGTGAGCAACGCAGCTGTGGTGAGCAAGGGGCCCGTTGGGCAACGCAGTAGACCGCTTCGTATCGCAGATGAAGATGCCGGCGGGAATGAGGAGCCGAGTACCGCAAAAAGAGCTTCAGACAAATCGCTTCGGTCAAGATGATGTGAACGACACGACAGAGGTGGTTTATGAAGGTTGTAGGGAGACACGCAAGAGTTGCTGTGAGATTGCTGTGAGATTACGACGGGGGGCAGCCCTGACGTCTTAGGCGCCGCAACAGCAAACACTTTTTGCGATGTCAGCGGAGTTTACAGTTGCCGGCTTGTCCGGTTGATGTAGCGACACTAGCAAGATTTAGCGGCGGTTGGGCCGCCAGATGTTAGTGCGTGGTTGACTCGGGGCGTACCTCTTTGAGGGGTGCTAGCGACATTATAGTGGGCAGAAAGTCTTGGCATTGAGGTCAGAACTGATCTTGTTTCCGGACAGCCGGATTGTACTTCCAGGGCAGGATTTCACTCGAAGTCAAGCTTTCGTCCTCATCAGTCATCTTGGAAAATGGTCTTTGACGATTCTTCATGTCGAAACATGCAGCTCCGTGTAAGTTGTTGCCGATACTGTTGAAACTCAGTTCCAATTTGCTTCTATTAAGGTTAACAGTGCCAGCCCTAGGTAGGTGGCGGAAGCTCGGACAGGGCGAATCCCGAAATCCGCACGTGGCTTCCCTTGGAGCGCTCGCATAACGATGAAGTAAATGTAGTTTTGTTCAAAGATTTCATTTCCAAGGCCTTGCGCTGGTCTTCTGAAAGCCTTGTATAGCATGCGCCCACACATGTCGAGTTTGAAACCTGCACACGGCTGCATCTCCAAGTCGTCTTTCAAGGCAAGCTCACATTGCAATCAGCATGTCGGGCAACCGCCACTGCCGCAGCCTCCACCGGCGCGGCGCATTCAGGGGCCTGGTCCGTCGTCTAATTTCAGGGGGGCCGGCAACCCAGGCAAGTGAATGAACTGGCCATGCTCCAACCTATCATACTTGGGGCTAGGCTAGGCTCATAAACACAAAACTCCTGATGCGTTAGCGAATCAGCGCCCGTGGCGCAGCATTCGCAGGACCACCAGATCCCTAACGATCATGCTATCATCTCATATCGATTAGTCTAAATCATTCAGACCATTCCCTCCAGAACCTCGATGCCTCATCTGTTCTCCAGCGCCATCCCACTCCTTCAATGTCCCGGCGCCTCCATGGCCTCACCCCGCCATTGAAAAATCTTCCATGCGTCTCTTCAAGAGGACCGGCTTGATCGCCGCCGTTGCCGTCATCGCTGCCCTGCTTCTCGTCCTATCCAGCACTTCCTCGTCCGGCAAAGCCTACAAGCTCAACGACTACAGGAACGGGGCGAAACTGCCGCAGGGGCACAAGAGCCCGAAGCTGCCGGCATGCATCAACAATAACTCCACTCAAGCGGAAACTTGGGCGTCGCTCAAGTCGAAGCATGCCCATTTGATGGCTGACAAGTTCACGTACGTTGACCTGCACTTGGCCATGATAATGTGCGATCTGATCTGACCTCCAAACAGCATCGTCGTTTCGACCTTCCATCGCCCCAAAGAGCTGAAGCGTACGCTAGATACTCTCAGCTCGCTGCCTGTCCCTTCTCTACACGAGATCGTCGTTATCTGGAACAACTTCGATGACGAGACCCCCGCCACATACACAACCCAACATGGCGTTCGCGTTCGGTATCGAAAGCCCACGCGCGATAGCCTCAACGAAAAGCTCTGGCCTGATCCGACATACGAGACTCAGGGTATCCTTCTTTCCGACGACGACGTGTACTATCGGCCCCACGATCTCGAGTTCGTCTTCCAAAGCTGGCGCAAGTTCGGTCAAGAACGCATGACCGGCGCTTTGTCGAGATGCACCAAGCTCAACCGCGACGGCACTTGGAAGTACGATTTCTGCGCTTTGACTGGCGAGGAGCCATACTCCCTCGTTCTCACCAACCTTGCCTTCACGCATATTGGCTTCCTCGATTACTACTTCTCGGAGGATCCCGTCATCAAGAAGATCTGGAAGTCGGTCGACAAGAGGTTCAACTGCGAGGATATCGCTCTCAATTTCGTATCGTCGTTTCTGACTGGCGCGGGCCCGTTGCTTGTGCGTGGTCAGGATCAGTATGTGAACGTGAACCCGAGTGTGGGCATCAGCCAGCAGAGCGGGCATCTCGATCAGCGAAGCGAATGCATAAACGAGTTCGCCGAGGCGTTCCAATGCATGCCGCTGATGGATGAAGAGGCAAGGATAGAGAGAGGACACCGACATAACAGATGGTACAAGACTTTATGGGATCGCCTGCTCAATTGATGCATGACTGAGCAATAGGCAGGCACACTGGGACCGGCGCAACACTACTGCTTTGATTTGGCGTTTTGGGACTGTTCACTACTGCACCTGCACCCTCTATTTAATTTGCAGATCGATGAGACATGAAAGAAAGCCACTAGCCACCCGACTGGCGGCAATATTTAAATACCGAGACCTGTTTGGAGAAGTCGGTGAGCATGAGAGCCTCAGAAGAGACTTGACCACGGCATCAAACGCTTTCCCCAACTCCTTGGGGTGTTTTTCACCACGTCGTCCCTCATCACTGCAGGCCAAACGCCAGACTAGAACTTGCTAGCCGCTGCCAAGTCGCAAGTTTAATGTGAAATCGGTCAGTGATGAAGAGATTCTTGTGGGGGGCTTTAATGGCACTGAGAGAACACCCCCGCTGAGTGGCGCCATTTGCTTCACCGCACAAAGGCTCTAAGAGTCCTACCTCGAGCCACTTCGGGAACAACCCTCTAGCCGTCATTCCCGCATTCAAAAACTCGCAATGATCTTGACGCAGGAAAAGCTCGCTACTCCAGGATTCTCCGAGAGGCCAATAGCCGGTGACCGATTATCACCGCGACGGCCTCCACACCACGTTAGTCAACCCCCGCCCCCGCCATCTCTGATTCGTCTGGCATCTCGACGCCATCACCGGAATGAAGCACTCTATCGGTGAACGACCGGGTACTTCTCCGTACGCCGGAGGACTGTGTGGGGTTTTCCCGCGAAAGCCTTGACCTCGACGAGCTTCTTCCACAAACCTTCTTGGGACTTCCTTCCATCATCTGTCCAACCTTTTCTCAAGTCATCAGCTGTAGTTGTTTTGCTATGAGCTCCAAAATCGACGAGGCTCCTCCTCCATGGCGTCAGCCTTGGGCTCGACTCTACCATGAGTCAGGACTTCGGTCATTGTCGCAGACTGGACTTGATGCCATCCTCGTTATCCTCGCTCGGACTTGCCGCATGTTCGCCTTCGGTGCCGCCTCGCTCATCATGGCCCTCTTCTTCGCCGAGCTCAAATTCACGGACGTCCAGATCGGCCTGTTCATGACGCTGACGCTTGCTGGTGATGTGGCTCTGTCATTTGTCATGTCCCTCATGGCAGATGGCCTCGGTCGTCGGAGGGTTCTGCTGGCTGGTGGGCTGCTCATGGCGATGTCTGGGCTGATTTTCGTCGTCTTCGAGAATTTCTGGATCCTCTTGATCGCGGCAGTCGTTGGGGTCATCAGCGCGTCCGGCGGTGATTTTGGTCCTTTTCGCGCGATTGAGGAGTCAACACTGTCTCACATCACCAACCCAAAGACGAGGTCCGACGTTCTGTCGTGGTACATCACTGTCTCGAGCTTGGGCTCCGCAGCTGGCACGGAGATGTCGGGTAGGATCGTCGACCTGCTCCGCAACCTAGAAGGCTGGGATATCTTGAGTGCTTACCACGCCCTATTCTGGGTTTACGTGATTATGGGTCTGGTCAATGTCCTTCTCGCGGCATCGTTGAGCTCTAGGTGTGAGTTGAACAGCTCTCAGTCTGATGATCAGACCGAAGCCTCTGGAGAATCAGCTCAAGGTCTCTTGGATCCGTCGCAGCAAGACGAAGATGACGAGGATGGTGGAGATGCGCAAACTTCGAAGACTACACAGCCAACACCACCGAAGAAATCTCGATTCTCTCAGATCTCAGCGGCAACCCGCTCTGTTATGTACAAGCTGTGGTTCCTGCTCACCGTGGACTCACTTGCCGACGGTATGGTGTCCTACAGCCTCACCAACTACTATCTTGATCGCAAATTCCACCTCCCCAAGTCCCGGCTTGGCGATATCATGTCGATCTGCTACATCCTCGGCGCCATCTCCACGGTGTTCGCAGGGCCTCTGGCTCGTCATATTGGACTTGTCAACACCATGGTGTTCACCCATGTACCATCGTCCCTCGCCGTCCTGCTGTTTCCCGCCCCATCTGGTCTTGTGTTGACCATTGTCCTCCTTTTCGTACGCACTGGACTCAACAATATGGACCAAGCTCCGCGAACGGCCTTCATCGCTGCCGTGGTAAAGCCCGAGGAGCGCACAGCTGTCATGGGCATCACGAGTGCGCTTCGCACCATGGCCGCAACACTGGGACCGACCTTGACCGGTGCGTTGGCACATACGGACAAGTTCTGGGTCGCATTCGTCATTGGTGGCGCCTTGCGATTGGCGTACGACTTCGGGCTGTGGGCAATGTTCATCAACATGAAACTGTATGAACACGAGGATGGGGGAGATGAGCAGCCAGATACACAGAGAAGAGAGAGTGATGAGGAAAGCCTGGAGCTGCAGCCCGTGCGACAGATACGGGATAGAGATGGGCCGTGATAGATTCAGTTGGCATTAGACATAGACCGTTAAGCTTTCTTTACCTCAGATCAGTGTCATCAGGTGTCAATTCCAGCGCCCGTCTCAAGAAGTCTGCAGCATCCTCTATGCCCTGGGGAGACTGGATCCAGTGGCCGCCAGCAGGATACTCAATCCATTCCACGTGAGCTCCACGATCATACAGGGCATCTCTGAGGATCCTGCCATCTTCAACTTTTGCAAGCGGATCGTCAATGCTGTGTTCGAGTAAGATTGGCGTATTGCTAAGGACCGAACTCCTGTCAGGTCCGCTTCCTGAGTCACGCATCGAACGCGTCTGTTTGAGCGTTTGGCCAGGCAACGGCAGGCGGCTGCAAAAGCCAACGAAAGCCCCGAGTCTCGGAGGATCGAAACCAGCAAAGTGTGATTTGTCCAAATGCAGTAGAGTATGAATCGCTGCTGAAGCACCTTGGCTAATGCCAGCCAGTATCAGTCTCACATATTTCCCATGCAGCTTCTCGGCTTCCTCTGCAATGATGCTCTTCAGAGCTTCCACGCTTGCATGCAGGCCGCCCACTTGCAGCTCCTCATTCACAGACAAGTCTTTTGCGTCCGCCACATCGAACCACTGCGCCCTTAAGTCTTGCGGGAAAGCTGCAGGCCGGCACAGTGGTGCTTTAGGGAACACCCAGCGAAAGGAAGGAAAGAGATCGCGTAAGTTGCGACCACGAGAGTCGAGACTGTCGAAGAATGATTCGGACAAGGCGGAAGCGCTGCCGCCGCGACCGTGCAGGAAGATGACGGTATGAGTGTGCGAGTTCGATGGAATGGGGTCTAGATGTACAGACGCCCTCATGTTCCATGTGTCGCGGTGGCTTCAACCGTTCGTTTAAGTAGGTATGGAAGGTGATCGACTACCGAGGAAGCAGTGACAAATCCATCAACCTTCAACTACAATCGCCCGCAGGTTCCACCCGAAAACTTATAGGATGGTGCACCTGTGCATTCAGTCTCACTGTTCCTTCTGATCATCTGATAAGGTACGCTGTGTGTCCTACGCGCGGTGTAGGATGAGAGATTAGAGTGCGCAGGGATCCCAGGCTCATCACCACGTGATCGCTACCACCACAACAAACACGCGTGGTTTCGCCAGTTCACTTGCCTGCTGTGCCGAAAGCTCCTTCTCTATGTTGATGACCTCCATTTCGGCCATTGTCTAGCCCTTTTTTTTTACTACTATTTGGCTCCCACGTCCCCATCTATTCTGGTCAACCTTAACCTCCTACGTCAGCTACAAGGTGTCAGTCATGGTAGGTGGTCCCCAAGTCCTTGGTATACATCGCCGCTCCTTGATTGCTAAGTTTGTTTAGGCCTTCTCGGATCTTGCAGAGAACGATCCCTTGCGTCTCATGCTCATGACTCCCAGGGAAGGTCATTTGTTTGACGACGGTGTCGTTTTCACAAGGCCTCGTGCTCTGAAAGATGTACCTCTTGCTAGAATCACAGAGGACCATGAGTATTGGCAACGCGGTTGGAAATCCCTTGACCGGTACATCGCCGGAGAGCAGCAGCAGGAGAAGGAGAAGGAAAGGTACAGGATCTTGGAGGCATCCATCACCAGCGCAACATCTACTGAGCAGGCCCGCAAGATCAAGGAAAGAGCCAAGCTCCATTCCGATAACGTTTCAAAGCAAAGATACGGGAGATTTTCGGTCCTTCAACAACGTACCATCCAAATCAGGTCGTTGCAGTTGAGTATCTGCCCGCCGAAGGCCTGTGTGAGCAAGAAATCATGTACAAGCTTGCATGCAAGATCTCCGATCTTCAGGTATTGAGCTTGAAAGGCGAGCTCAATATGGACCCATTCGACTTCATCCGTTGGAGGATTGCCCTGAAAATAACGCAAGATGACATCTGGAAAAGAGGGCCGAAGAACAATCCAGTCCGATCTATCATCACAAAGCTCGGTGATGATGGCCCCCCAGGCAGCGGCAAACAGTACGAAGACCCTTTGTTCCGCGCCGCCATTCTGCGCTCAGCCCGGTACCAAGGCACGTCAAACAAATACGGTGCAAAGAAACACGGCATTCACCCGAACGCCAATGGTCATGCTGACAGTTCGACCGTTGGAAGGAGTGACTCAGTCCGCCGGCGCAGAGAACATGCAGAAGTCAGGAGAGGCACGGCCAGCGGCGCACCACACACAGAGACGAAGGAGGAAATGAGGGCACGCATCCGAGCACGCAGAATAGAACGTGCAAGGCTCAGCAACACCGGTTACACCGGAACAGCTCGGAGGAACGACGGAAGCTGAGGTCAACGTAGCTGCCTTCAAGATCGTACTTGTGTATGCGAGGTATATGACTGGGTAGAGGCCTTTACGATTTTAACGATGACACGAAGCTAGCGAGCCATAGAGCGAGGAATTTTGGTACTAGAAGTCGGTTTTGCGTCGCATATTCCCGGGATGGATGAGTACGCTCACAAAACCAGTGGGCAAAGCAGACAAGGATCATGCAACGGTCCAGGATAAATAGTCTCGAGAAAGAAAGAACGAATACATGGATTTTCTTCGGACAATGTTCACCTCAACTCTTGGCATGTACTTTGCAGCCACGGCATGGAGCTGCACGCTTCGGGTGATGGAGCTCAGCTTACCAGTCACGTGACTATATAGACCCGCCGCGATTGGCCAATGCAATGCAAACTGGATCGTACGTTTGGACCTCGACCCGAATCATCATCACAAATCCCTCGGCACACCCAGTCGTTGAATCCGGCAACCCGTCCACGATACCTCACTATCCTCCACCAAATCGACCCTTCGCAATGTTCATGCAGCGTGTTGCCGTCACCGCGGCTCGCCGCGCGGCCGTCGCCCCCGTCATCGCCCGAAGCTTCTCAACCTCCTTCGTCCTCCGTACGCATCCTGCCAAGCACCTCGACACGAACGTCCGTTGCAGCAAACTAACATATCAATCCAGGTGAGGCCAAGACTGGCCCGGCCACTCCTAGCGAGCAGGCTGCCGCTCTCGCTGGCGTCACGCAGAAGAAGGTTGGCGACTACAAGACTCTGAGCCGTACGTTTTCTACCCGATCCGGAACCCCGAGCGAGCGTTCGCGGCTATCTCCCAGCTCGACCTGGACACCATTGACGACTGTCGGAGACTGACTGAGTTGATTATTGTAGAGATCAAGACCGAGGACGACCTTTTCGGCCCCGGCGCTGAGCCCGGTACCGTTCCCACCGATCTCGAGCAGGCCACTGGTCTTGAGCGTCTCGAGATCCTCGGAAAGATGGAGGGTGTCGACATTTTCGACATGAGGCCTCTCGATGCGAGCCGCAAGGGCACCATGGAGAACCCCATCTCCGTCCGCTCCGCTGGCGAGGAGCAGTTTGCCGGCTGCACCGGCTACCCTGCCGACTCCCACGTCGTGAACTGGCTTCGCGTAAGGACACCCACCCGTGCAGGCATCGGGGAAGAACAAGGCGTAGCTAACGATGTTTTTACAGCTGACCCGCGACCGCCCCATCGAGCGCTGCCCTGAGTGCGGCAGCGTCTACAAGATGGAGTTTGTCGGCCCCCAGGACGACCACCACCACGATCACCACCACCACCAGGAGTACGAGGAGCCCAAGACCTTCGCCGACTACATCAAGCCCGAGTACCGCTACCGCTAAACGCCCAACCTTCGCAAGTCAATTGGGGGCTAGCAGTCCGTGTATTATGCTGGGTTGTTGGGGTGGATGCTTTATAGACGGAGGGGCGGCAATTGATTCCACGGCGAGTGACTGGCACCAGTGTAGATTAAGAGGTTCATTTGTCAAATTCACACGTTCATTCATATCGATGGTACGTGCTCAAGGCGTTGCCGTAGACCTCATCCCCATGCGTTCAGCAACAAGAATCGGGGTATCGTGTGTTTATCCTGCCAAAGTCTTACCTCAGCCTAGTCCTCTTCATCAAAACTCAGCTTGATCTTCTTTGCCTTCTTCTTGGGTCTTTTTTCTTTAGACTGTGTGCTTGCTTGGTCCGATTGCGAAGGTGCGCTCCTGGTCCCTTGCTTGGAAGACTCAGCCTTTACTTCATCCTCTCCAGCGTCATCCCCAACAATCTTCCCCGTCTTTCGCTTCCGGGCGCCAAACCCAAGTTTTGCCTCTTCTTTCTTCGAGTTTGGAATATCCGTTTCAGTCTCTCCCTCTTCCCCTCTCTTCACACTGGACTCTTTTTCTTTTTCTTTCACTGTTCCATCCTTTCCCACTTCAACATCTACTGCGTTGCCATCCTCATCAAGCACGAGAGGCACATCCTCGGCCTCTTCACTTGCTGAGCGCTTCTTCACTGCCCTTCGCTGTCGCGCCAGAAGAGGATCGGGGCCAGTAGAGTTACCAGCTTGTGCGTGAAGAGCGGCGAGAAATGGCGGAAGAGACGAGCTGTATGAAAGGTTCTTGGATGTGATTTTCTGCGACATTGTTGTAGTGGGTAGAGACGGATCCGGATGCTTTCACGTCATAAGCTTGTGTGGAAAAGGCTGTGTCGAATCCAGTTGATAGTTCGTATATACCGGGCCTGCCGACAGTAAATCCCTTAAAAGCCCCAATCGTAAGTCCAAGACCAGCTGCAGGTGGTTTCCAGTAAGCCTGTGAGTAGCAGAGTCCCGTAGTGGTAATGAGATGAGTGACAGGCGCGTTGTGGCAGTCGACGAAGTTGGAAATGCGCTGTTCGCCCAACCAGGACATCAAGTGTGGCGCAACATGCACCAGCCACAGGGGTCCAACTTGAACTTCGACAATCGCGAACCTGATTCTTGACGAACAGCGAGTACTTTCCTTTGGCATGGGCCGGTTTCTTGTATATTTTGATTGACGACTTTCACGACCTCGCATTCTCTTTTTGATCCCTTGCCTGTACATCTCTGGTGGCTATAGCCTCATGATCGCGACACGTCGCAACAGCCAAACGCGACGAATCCATTAAAGCGACGAATCCAAGCATATCGAGCTTTGCGGCAACGTCCTATCGGCGCATCTGAACACTCTTTTCGAGCCGAGACCCTGTCTTATAAGAATATTATATCACTGTCGCTTTGCGAAGCGGTGGGTACGATTTCTGGCTTGGTTCCTGTCGCGGACGCAAATGGATGTTTAACGACGCCGGGATCTGCATTATTCCGTCTCAAGCGCCAGTGAGCGTGGATTGGGAACCGGTAGGGAACAACCATGGATATCTCCAGACGTGCCCCCAGGTCAGGAGCTTCGCGCGGCCAGGCAGAACAACTCCCAATGCACAGCGAGGAAAAAGGGCGCAGGAGGCGGGCTCCAAACAGAATTGGGTTCTTGAGCAGACCGGTTGCCATCTGGGGCGACTCAGGAGTCTCGATGCCTCTTGGTCTCGCAATATTCTTCCCTATCCTCATTCTAGTGTTAATCATCTTCATGTTCACTCGGCAAACCAGCTCGCCAGGGCTATTTCTCATGCCGGGAGGTGCGCCTCCAGCCATTCGGTATGATATTCAATCTCGACACCTTTCAGCGTTATCTTCTGACACCACTTTAGAAAGATTAGCGAGAAGCACGACAAGGTCTTTGTGGAGGGCTGCCTGGAGCCTGACACTTCGAAACCACGGGCGAATGCTGCTTTCGTCATCCTCGCGCGAAACAGTGACCTGGATGGAGTCGTGCAATCCCTGAAGTCCGTTGAACGGCATTTCAACAGGTGGTTCCATTACCCGTATGTGTTCCTCAATGACGGAGACTTCGACGATACCTTCAAATCGACAGTTACGAATTACACATCTGGCGCTGTTGAATTTGGCAAGGTTGGTCCAGACATGTGGGGTTATCCGGACTGGATGGATGTGAAAGCAGCCAAAGAAGGCATTGCCAAGCAGGGCGATGCTGCGGTCATGTATGGCGGTCTTGAGAGCTACCACCACATGTGTCGGTTCTATTCAGGGTACGTCTTGTGTCTTCGCCTTTCAAGTCTCCAGCTAACCGCTACAAAGGTTCTTCTACAAGCACCCATTACTTCTGAAGTACGAATGGTACTGGCGAGTCGAACCGGACATCAAGTATTTCTGTGATATCACATAGTAAGGAACTCACTACTTGTTCGCCATGCAACCTACTGACATTTCCTAGCGACCCTTTCCTCAAGATGATTGAGCACAACAAGACATACGGCTTCACCATCGCCATTCAGGAGTTCCGCGAAACAGTCCCCAATCTCTTCCGCTATGCATCAGCATACAAACGAATCAATAAGATCAAGTCCACGAACTTATGGGAGATGTTTGTCGAGCCTGTTGATATTCAGGCTGATAAAGCAGTAGACACAGATCCGCGCCCGCCTCAGGAGATGAAGGAGCAGAGTAAACATTTCAAGCTTGAAAGCGACCCTGAGGCCATGGAAGGCGAATCATACAACACGTGTCACTTTTGGTCCAACTTCGAGATCGCCAAGCTCAGTTGGTTCAGAAGCAAAGAGTACGAGGCGTTCTTTGACATGATGGACCGAAGTGGCGGGTTCTGGATGGAACGCTGGGGTGATGCGCCAATTCATTCTCTTGCAGCAGGGGCACTTCTCGAGGTTAAGGATATTCACTACTTCCGCGATATTGGGTACAGACATACAACTATCCAACACTGTCCCGCCAACGCACCAGGCAAGCAATTACCACGCGAACCTTACCTTGAGGAGACCACCGTCGACAAACGGCAGCGCCAACGCGAGGACGCGTATTGGGACGACTGGGATGATGAGCTCGAAAATGGCGTAGGCTGTCGCTGCAGATGTGACAGGGATGTGGTAGATGTCGAAGGAAAGGAGGGCTCTTGTATTGCAGAGTGGGTGGATGTTGCTGGCGGCTGGGCAAATTGAGGAACCTTGACATGGACGATAACATGGTATTAGGGCGTAAGGCTTGGGTCATGGCTTGTTCCGAAAACATAATAATGTGAATTACTTCTTAATGGCATCATATATGATACAACTTTTCCGGATCAGATCTCATCGCAACCCACTGATGAAGAAGCTAGACGAGCATGATACAAGATTGGGGGGAAGAAAGCAGCGCTGCTAACCATTACGAATGCCTAGAATCCCATCCTCGAGTATCCATCGAAAAGATCATAACAAACACTTCTTGAACAAAATTTACAATTCCAGTCCTTGATACAATCCTGCAGCCTTGTCCGTGGCCGTTCAATTTGCGGCGCCTGCGTTGTACAGGGTAGCGACATTTCGGTCAGCCTGAGGCAAAGTGGGAACTCGCAGCGCGCGTTGTCGAAAGCTCCTGGAAAATTCCCTGCCAACGCCCAACCTCGACAATCCGAGCCATCGCGCAACATATACGACAATGCCGCCTCGGATATTGTCGCCCAGCATCTCTGTATGCTGCAGGGCGGCCGTACGACCCCATGCTACATCATTGACCGCCGCCCTCGCAGGGCTCACCATCCAAACCCGGCAAGCTTCGATCCTGGCCAACCTTGCGAACAACGCAGGAGCTGTGAAGAAGAGGAAGAGAGTTGGCCGCGGTCCGTCATCCGGTCATGGAAAGACTTCAGGACGCGGTACCAAGGGTCAAGGCCAACATGGACACGTAAAGCCTTGGTTCCAGGGTGGTCAGACTCCTTTGATCAAGAAGCTCGGTCAGAAAGGTTTCGAGAATAGGTAAGGAGCAAAGACCATCACATCGAAAGAAGCTAGACAGACGTTGACACTGTATACATAGGCGAGCCCCCATAATGTCCGAAGTCAACCTCGACAGGATCCAGGAATGGATCGACCAAGGCCGTCTCGATCCGACGAAGCGCATCACACCGAAGGAACTCATCGAGAGTCGCATCATCGGAACTCCCAAAGACGGCGTCAAGATTCTCTCTCGCGGAGCTTCTAATCTCAAGCAGCCCATCGATGTGCTCGTTTCGCGATGCTCCGCCGGAGCCATCTCTGCCATCGAGGCTGCTGGCGGCAAGGTGGTCACCCGATACTACACAAAGCAATCCATCCAGCGCCTACTGACGGGCGAGTCCATCAATACGGACAAGCCACTGCCTGTTGGCAAGGAGCATGTCGAGGCTGTGTTGGCGGAGGCAAGGAGAACAGGTTTCCGTTACAGATTGCCAGACCCAACCAGCAGATCGGACATCGAGTACTACAGAGACCCAGCACACAGAGGATACCTGAGCCACCAGCTGAAGGAGGGAGAGTCGCCAAGTCTGTACTGGAAGGTGCCTGGCACGGAGAAGATCAAGAGCGCACCCAAGGAAAAGAAGGTCGTTACCGAGGAGTTGTGGTAAACGGCCGTTCCTCCTTCGGGATGCATATCATGTATATCATATGTAAGACTTGTATGTCATCAATACTGTGCAGTCCGTCCTGTAGGTTATAAATGAATCGCAAATCAGGGATGTGAACTTTGTATGGATTTTGAGCGCAATGACCATTGAATTTAAGGTACAGTGCGCGGCACGGAGCTCGCTGTGTTACATCGATCACACGCACTGTAATTTACACTGTTGAGCCACTGTAGGGCCGATGACTTCACCTGCGCGACCAACGACTCAGTGCTCCCACCTTGCCATCTAACCATGATTCTGCTGCTTTGAGGACTCGACAACGCTTGTGAAGGTTGTAGGCAGAGGACCTTGGGCAGTACATGGTGCAGTCTTTCATCATCTTTCTTATCGACGCCTTTTCCCAGACTTGTTCGGATTGTTGAGTGCATTACGAGCCCTGTGACAAGTACTGCTCCATTCGACGCCTCGCTGCTATCCAGCTCTCGCTCGACATTGCCGAACGATCCCTTCGCTTACGAACCGAATCTCATTCCTACATATCTCTTTCACCATGTCTCTGTTCGGAAGCACGCCACCTGAGAACGAAGCGACCGTTGCAGGCACGCCAACTCGTTCAAGAGCAGGTGGCTTATTCGACGATGACGACAACGTCAGCGCACGGCAGCATAGCAAGAAGGCTTCCTCAAACAGCCTGTTTGCTGACGAAGGCGCTGATGGGAGTGACTCTCCATGGGATATGCCATCACCGCGGAAGCAACAGAGCCGAGCCGAATTGATTCGCAACCTCCTCCCAGCGGGCGACGTACCCGATAGCTACATTGATGCTTTTGATGCAGTGGCTCAGCTCGATGGCAATAGCGGTCGCGTGGGATCGAAGGGGATAGCGAAGCTCTTCACCTCTGCGGGCATCAGTGCCGATGCCGAATCGCGCATCAAGTCGCTCGTTAGCAGTAATACTGGAGACGATCCGTTACTGCTGGGACGCAATGAATTCAATGTCCTACTAGCGCTCGTGGGGCTGGCGCAAGAGGGCGAATACCTTAGCCTGGACGGTGTGGACGAGCGCCGCAGAAGTAAGTCAACCCAATTCATCTTTATCGTCACTTTCCCTCTCAACGCCAATTGTTCACTTCGAACGCTGGCGGCAGCTTGCAGCTCCAGTGACCATTTCCATCCATCCCGCCACGCCAAGACACACCGGGGTTGCTGTGACTGATTGGCTGCTACGCCATGCACACGCGTGCCCCGGCCTGTTATCAGCGAGGCGGGCCACCGTCATTTCGGTGGGGACCGCCGGAGCTTGGGTCAAGCTGCGATGCCTACTACCTCCATGACTGGTCGTCGATATGTTGCGAGATTGACCTTTGCCTAACTTTCGAGCAGACCTACCGAAACCCAAGCTTTCGGGGCTTGCAGCGGAACCAGTCTTGCCGCCTGCAGATGAGCTTGGCGCGAAACCACCACAGACTCCGAACAGGAGCATCCCAGTTTCGACATCCTCCTTTAGCCCAGCCATGGAAAACCCCGACGACGATCCTTGGGGATCCCCCAGCGCTCACCGGAACCACGCTCATTCGCAATCGAACGGTAGCGCTGCATCTATGAGCAATGGGGATGGCTTCAGCACATCACCGCCGGCTGCTCTCACAACATCGTCGCCTGTTAAACAGTACTCCTCCATTGCCGATGTCGAACCCAGTCCTGGCAAGGCGCTGGGGACTGGCGTCGCAACCGCCCCAGCGGCTTGGGGCTACTTCGATGGCAGCAACACTACAGGGCCGGCGTTTGCAGATGAGGCTCATAACCCAGTTGCCAGTCCATTCGTAGGGGTGGGCTCTGCCGGGGTCCCTCAGCGCACGCCCAGCTCGATTCCTGGGCCTCGACCGATCGTACGCTCCAGCAGCAGTGTCGAGGAGAACATTCTTGTCATGCTCATGCCAGAGAAGGAGGGCGTTTTCATGTTCCAACACCACAACTATGAGGTCGCTAGTCATCGTCGCGGCAGCAAGGTGATTCGGCGGTACAGCGACTTCGTATGGCTATTGGACTGCTTGCAGAAGCGATTTCCATTCAGAATGCTCCCTCTGCTGCCCCCGAAGCGTATGGCGGTGAACGGAAACCACCTATCCAACGATGGGTCGTTCATTGAGAAGCGCAGGCGGGGCCTTGCCCGTTTCCTGAATGCTCTCGTCAGGCACCCTGTGCTGGGACAGGAACAGTTGGTCGTTATGTTCCTCACGGTACCCACAGTAAGAGTTTCTCACAAGTATATACTCGATCGACTCTAATCACTGACCTTAGCATCAGGAGCTGGCAGTCTGGCGCAAGCAATCGACCATCTCCGTCCAGGACGAGTTCACCGATAAGCCCCTTCCTCCAGGCCTCGAAGATTCCCTCCCGTCTACTCTTGAAGACCTATTTTCTCGCACGCGGTTGGGAGTACGTCGGTCTGCCGAACTCTACATCAATACATGCAACATTATGGATCGCCTTGTGAAGCGCGCTGAAGGCGTTGCGGCTGATCATGCTCGAATCGCGCAATCCCTCATTGCTATGACCGAAACATCTGCTGATACCTATGCGACCGACACGAACGAGATACCGTTGTTGAACGATGGCCTTACCGCTATGAGCAAGCATCTCAGAACAGCACAGACTCTCCTGGAAGACGAGAGTCGTGGCTGGGACGAAGGCGTCTTGGAAGATCTGAAGCGCCAGCGCGATGCCCTCGTCAGCGTGCGGGAGATGTTCGAGCGGAGGGAGAGACTGGACAAGGACAACATTCCATATCTCGAGAGGAGGATCCAGGCCAATGAGACCAAGCTTGCTAGTCTGAGAGCGAAACCCGAGGGCACGCTCAAGCCTGGAGAGATTGAGAAGGTTGCCGAGTCAATCATCAAGGTCAGGACTCTCTCCGAAGCGTATGCGGGCATATTTGGCACTGTACTAATTATTTTTGCAGGACAAGGAGTCAATCGTCCAGCAGCATAACCGGTCTATCTTTGTCAAGGAGTGCATCCGAGACGAGCTCATTACGTTTCAGTCGACGCAATACCACATCAGCCGCTGGAATCAAGACTGGGCTGGGGAACGAGTCAAGTACGCCGAAATGCTGGCGGACAACTGGCGCCGTCTCCTGGACGAGCTCGAGGGTATGCCCCTGGGTGACTAGAGCGTCCCTTCGAGCCACCGTGAGACGATCTGTGCACCACCAGCGAGTATAGCGGCAAGGTTTTCGCGGGGAACAGTGTCGTGGAGCTGAGTACTAGGGGGTGCTGTAAATCTTTCTTGTCTCTTTCTTTCTTTTTTTGCATTGTTAAGCGAGACGTTTGGCACTCGAGCATCGCGGTTGAACAACATTCAATTGGGTTGAGGTTGCAGTGGCCTGTATCTGAACAGCAATAAGAGAATACCCTTCTGCGACTTTATGGACACACCTCAACGTACATATCGGCAGACCGTGGAGTCAAACCTGCCTATCTTAATCAAACATGCATCAGTCTCATATGGTTGTCCCAATTGACCCTGTCTATAAGTATCGCGCAGGCAGCTTCTCTTTTGCCTTTTTCTTTCAAAACCCATCAGTGACTGCGCCATGACTAGCATCCCCAACCAGCTTCGCATACTTGGCCAACACGCCTCGTTTGATCTTCATCTCAGGCGCCTTCCATTCACGCCTCCTCCTCTCCAGCTCCTCGTCGCTCACATCCATCACGATGGTGTTTGTCTCGGCGCTGATCGTGATCGAGTCACCATCCTTCACCAGAGCAATCGGTCCGCCGACCGCCGCCTCAGGGACAACATGGCCGACGATGAAACCGTGAGATGCACCGCTGTACCGCCCATCTGTGACCAGCGCAACGTTGTTCAGCCCTGCGCCCATGATGGCCGCTGACGCTCTCAGCTGCTCAGGCATGCCCGGTCCGCCCTTGGGTCCCTCGTACCGCACGATCAGGACGAGGTTTCCGTCGGTGCGCTTGATCTCGCCGTTGCTGAGCGCGCGGTCCAGCGCAGCCTCCTTGTAGAAAGTGCGCGCCTTGCCCGTGAATGAGAGGCCCTCCTTGCCTGTGATCTTGGCAACTGCGCCACCGGGAGCGAAGTTGCCCCGGAGGATACGCAGGTGACCGCTGCTCTTGATGGGATCCTCGAGCGGGCGAATGATCTTTTGCCCGGGGTCCAGAGAGGGCCAGTCGGCGATGTTCTCGGCAAGAGTCTTGCCGGTGACGGTCATGATGTCGCCGTTGATGAAGCCCTTGGCGACGAGCATCTTGAGCACGGACGGCGTGCCGCCTACTTTGTAGAGATCTTCCATGAGGTACTTACCGCTGGGAGACAGATCAGCAAGGAAAGGCGTGCGGTCGCTAGTGCGGGCGATGTCGTCGAGGGTCAGGTCCACCCCTGCGGTGTTGGCCATGGCGAGGAAGTGAAGCACGCCATTGGTAGAGCCACCGAGGATCATGGTGATGACCAGGGCATTCTCGAACGCTGCGCGGGTGAGCAGATCGCGTGGGCGGATATCCTTCTCCATGGTTGTCCTGATGACCTGGCCGACTCTCTCGCACTCTCGTCGCTTCTCGGGAGACAGGGCAGGATATGAGGACGATCCAGGCAAGGTCAGGCCCATGGCCTCGATGGCTGTTGACATGGTGTTGGCCGTGAACATGCCGCCGCAAGCGCCAGCGCCGGGACAGGAGTGCTGCTCGAGATCCTCAAGCACGTCCACACTGCTTCTTCCAGGACCCCCAGGATTCGTCTTTGCGTGGAGCCGGCCATACTCAAAAGCGCCCTTGGCCTCGTAACAGGTTGCGACGTTGACGTCCTTTTCGAGAAGGCCGGAGTGGCCCTTGCCAATGGTGCCTCCATAGACCATGATGAACGGTCTGTTGTGACGAGCAGCCGCCATGATGACGCCGGGCATGTTCTTGTCGCACCCGGGGATCGAGATGTTGGCGTCGTGACGCTGGGCGCACGTGACGGTCTCGATGGAGTCTGCAATGATCTCGCGGCTTTGCAGTGAGAAACGCATACCTGGACTGTCAGCACATGGGAGAAGCAGCAGTAGGAAGGGAAACTGCAGTATTCTCACCTTCACTCCCCATGGTGATTGCGTCTGATACGCCAATGGGGCTGTACTGCCAGCCGATCATGCCCTGCTTTTCTACGGACTTCTTGATGATGTTGCCAAACTCGAGAACTGGAGGCGTGAGACATTGAACAAACGTAAAGAAGAGCTGTTCCACTCACGATGCGTGCTGAAAGCTTGATTAGTCTTTGTTTCTGACATTTGATGTCCCAGATGAACTTACTTGCACGGGTTGCCCTCCCACCACACTGATGAGATGCCAACTTGTGGCGCATTCTTCATCGCCTCCTTGTTTGGAACGCCAGCAGCGTAGAGCATCGCCTGCATCCAATTAGCTCCAGGACTCGCGGTCAGCTGTCAGAAGAGCCTACCTGAGCACCAGGGAAGTCATGTCCACGGGTGACGACCGTCGACCACCGATTGAGGGGGCCGCCTGGAGGAAGACATTCGAACTGGATGTAGTCAGAGGACGACTTGGGGTCGTGCGTCGGCACAGGCTGTTCGTCAGACATGATTGAGACCTCTGCTTATGGTCAGCTTCGGGAAACGTCCTTGTCAGTATTTCGGAAAGACGCCGACGAAATGTTCAAAGGGACTGGCCAACGCGGGGGTTTTCCAGCTTCCAGGATCACGTACAGAGAAGGATTCAAGAGGAAGTTTGCCAAGTTGGACTGCCAGACTCGGATTCTTGAGTTACTCGCAGAAGGACCTTGAGGGACAAGGTCACTACTCCAAGGGATTCGAGGCGCAGATGGTAAGTTGGCCGGACCGGGACTGGACCACCTATGACAAAGGTGACGGAGAGGTCTCCATCGTGCCCCTCCTCACACTAAAAAAGGCCGGTGCCGGGTGCCAGTGCTGGAGTTGAACCCCACTACCCGATGGTACGCGGCTTGCAAGGAGGTGATCAAGGCCCATGATCCCGGGAGGGGGGGGAATCGGGATATCTGGTCTTCCAAAAATGCGGGTTGGTTAGTTGTAGCTTGTCCCTTTCTCCCCGGAAGATCTAATGAAAACCTGATGGGAAATCTGTCGAGGATGAAACCCGACATCGGCACTTTCATATTAAACGTGCCGGCAGCTGTATGCAACACGGCACACACACAACCCATGCCCGCCTGTAAGCGGCTCGGCCTATCACCAGCCGTGGATTACAGAAGCCGAACCGAGAAGCACCACACACCACACCACCCGCGACTGCGGCAGGCACCAATGCACAGGGGAGAATATACAATCCCTCTGTTCCTGTACAAAGTCGCAATGCCTTTCTGTCAACTCAAAAGACATCACGGTGTTAAAGTTCACATCGAGCAGAAAGCAATTACCCAAGAACAAGACAAAAGACCGTCCAAAGAAAAAGAAGAAGAAAAAGAGAAAAAAAAGATGTGGTCCCCTTGGAGGATTCTCCCCTCGGGCGGATTCGAACCGCCGACATTCAGATATGAAATTGTACGAACGATTACAGTCTGACGCCATAAACCAACTAGACGACAAGGGGTGTAGAACCACAAGCGAGGTCAAGAACGGTCGTAGCCAATTGGCTCGCGTACTTGGTGCCCCACTGTGATCCAGAGAGGTGATATTGTGCTCTATAAAGGTATTGCCGTCTCTTTCTCTCCTCACATCATCCCAGGGGGCGTCATCTCGCTACCAAGGGCTGGTTGTGCAAGGTGAAACCTTCTCCAGCCACAGTCAATCACCCATGTTGCAGCTCTTAATCGTCCCCGACATGCACACCCAAGTCACCAATTGAAGCAAGTTCTCCTCTTGACATATTTCAATTCTTCAAGGTGCGGCACAGGTGCACTCGCCCTATTTCCAGTGTCCGTCCCTATTGTTCCTCCCTTGTGTTCACTTTCCTTCGCTAACAAGGTTCCAACCCTCTTCCATCTTTCAACTTTGCAACAACAACAGAAAGAAACCTCCAAGCGCTCCCAGAACAAAACAATTTGCAAACAAAGAACTTTGCCATGGACCTTGCTTCCGTTGCCATGTACTGCGCTGCCCTTCGCATCCGCAGATCCCATGCTGAACACCCAGCTCAACAACAGCAAAACCCCAACGCCGTGCTCCATCCTCCCTAAAAAATAAACCAAATCCCCGGCCGTTAGAAGAAATTGGCGTGAAGAAGAAACCCCCCCAGAAAGCTAGCCTCTCCGACAAGAAAGAAATCTTAGGCGCTCCTTGGCTCAACATCCAGGCTCAGAATTGATGCTATCCTCGTCTTGTCCTGGATGCGGCTGTACGCGTTCTTCTCGTCGCTTGCCGGGCTAGCACCGGGAGTGATGGGGCTGCCGGCACGGGACTGAGGACAACACAAACCGGTCTTCCATGCCTGCTCCAGAACGGCAGGAGAAGCATTGTGGCCGTAATCCTTGGCCACCACTGACCAGAACGTGTTGCGGTGCGCGCTGTACACCGAGTGAAGCCTTGCCAGGTCCACGTGGTTGGCTGTGTGGTTGGGAGCCGAGTGCATGCTAGAGGCGGTGTCGCAATCGAGACGCAGGGCGGGAGCGGGAGGCATTGAGTGGGTTCGGTGCATGGCAGACGGCTGCAGTCCGCTGTGCTGCATCTCAGCAGGCGGCGGGGCATGCATCATCTGACCGTTGTGGCCATGAGCCGGTGCCATGTTCGTCATGGCCATGGGCTTGGGGAGGATAGCAGGGAGGCGAGGAGGGGTGTTGGCACCCATGATGCTCGGCAATTGCATGTTGCCGGAGACATGGACGTATCCGGATGAGGTGCTGGGAGGCGAGAGTGAGCGGGCTTGGAGCTCGCGGGACCGGTCCATGGGTGCCATGGACATGACAGGAGAGTGCTCAGAAGAGCCCCCTGACGAGCAAGAGGCGGTGCGCTTGCGGCGTCCACTGCCGTGGGACAGCTGGTGGTAGTGAAGGCGGCAGGCGAGCTCGGTCTTTCGGAGGTGAGCAGCAATGTGCTTGTAAGGCATCTTCTGCATCCGGGTCTGAAGGAGGTAGGATTCCTAACGAATTTATCATGTCAGTCATGCTTCAGAGGTGCCACACGGGCAATGAAATTGGTTGGAGCGGCTCACCTCCTCCTCGCTCCAGGCACGGCCACCGCCAGTAGAGGCGGGCTTTCGGTTCTTCACGACACCATACTCATGGCGGTCAACGACATCGGCGGTAGGCGTGTACATGCCGGGGAAAGGGCTGGGTCGAATGGGCGACATTGTGTGGGGTGGTATAGAGAAAGGTTGATGTAAATCTTGTGTGTGTGTGTGTTCCGTATTGCAGAAGTGGTTCCAGGTCGCGGAGTACGTTGTTCAAGCCGGTGGTTGAAGAAGGGAAAAGACGACAGAAAATAGGAGCAGAAGGTACTAAATCTTGTAACGGCAAGAAGTGGTAATAGAAAAGAAGTCGAAGAAGTCGAAGAAGTCGAAGAAGTCGAAGAAGTCGAAGAAGTCGAAGAAGTCGAAGAAGTCGAAGAAGTCGAAGAAGATAAAGAATAGTATGGTTGTTCAGTCGGTGCAAGTTGTCGATGTCGTCGATGTTGTTGTTGTCGTCGTGACGATTAAAAAAGGAGTGTTAACAGCCAAGCCAGTTGGGTTGTAAAGGAAAGTCAAGACCAGCTGTGAAGAAGCGAAAGTTGAAAAGAGAAAAAAAGAAGAAAGAAAAAAAAGAGAAGCCGCAACTGCGATCTGTCTCACGAGAATGACAATGGTGATGGGATAGAACTGAAGATTAACAGAAAGAAAAGAAAAGGCAAAAGACAAGACCAGAAGTCCTCGTCCGGGGCACAAGGTTATAATAAGCAATCCTGTACTCTGCCCTACGAACCGTTTTGTCCAAGATGAAGAACAGACAGGGCCTTCTTGCCTCTGTCTGTCTAGGTATCTGTCTGTCTGTCTGTCTGGCTGCCTGTCTGTGCATGGGTTTGAAGTTTCTACATCATCCCTGTCATCTGTTAGTCCTTGTTCCATGTTACAGCACAAGTGTCGCGACGGCGGTGTGTAACAGGACCCTCTTTCTATTCAGGCCAGGCATTGATGTTTGATCTCTACCAAACCCAGGTCAAATTCGTGAGGAAACCCCAAATATGGAAAACGCACACGCCCCCCTTCTCTCGCGGTGGGCGAGGCGGAACTGGCATTGTCCCGGAGGCCAAACTTCTTGGCATGCCGGGGGATGGATGGCCAGCCTCGAGCCAGGTGAGGGAGGCCAGGGACGAGATGAAATCGTTAGTGTGGTGGTGAGGTCGTGCTTTCCCGTTACTAGTTCATGCCACTCGACCTGCAGACACACTGGGAAACGCAGTCGGACCTGCCAATGTCAGTCAATGATTCCCTCTTGACTTCTTTCTTCTCCAGTGAACAAACCCGGCAATCATGCGCAAGCCTTTTTGCTCATGTTGCAGGCATGCAAAACAGAGTGGCCCTCAACAATGCACACCTTCGCCAGCGCCCGCCCAGGCAAACCCGTCAGCCACCAAAACAAGCGCATCGTTTCAATCCTGTAGGAAACCACCCAAAGTCTAGCTGCTGAATCGTCTGAAGTGCAGTCCAGTCCAGTAGGCTGGCGATGTGTTGTCGCTGGAGAGCGGGACCCATTGGCACCGAGGAAATAAGCGGGTGTTTTAACTCTCCAGGACCCTCGAATTCGGGCGATCGATGCTTCAGGTTCAGCAAGCCTCGGCGGTTCCTGTCACAGAGGGCCTTCCAATGGGTATAGAGCACCCTTGGTAGTCATAACAAACAACGAGGCTCCCCTCCCGCAAAAGGGACAGCGTGCAGTATAGGCAGTCAGTCTCGCACTACAGCGCACTGCATTTCAAACGCTTTGCACGGGGAAGCGCCGCTATCGAAACAATCGAGGCTGTTTCTAGTGGGTATTTCATCCCTGTCCAACTCCCCCCTGCCACAGCCCCCAATGCGGCGACATGGCGCACGTTGTTTAATTTTGGCGCCGCAAAGTCCCTACGGCCGAGTATCGAGAATCATGATCGAGTCCAACACTCTTCACCGACGACGACGAAGAGACAGACACACTGACTGGATTCAAGCTCGACCATCGCCACCAGATGAGGCGTTTCGCTATGCCACTGGCACCCAGCTGCTCATTCCGGTGACGCTCATCCGAGGCCCAGGTCGCGATCCTTGAAACTCGCTAAAGCACTGGCCCAATTTCAGATCCGTGTCAACCTCAACTGGGGGTGGGCCAGATTCATGGCAGCCCGCTGCCCGGGGCCACCACAACACTGCAAACCAAGTCAACACAACCTGCTCACACACTGACTGCGCTTGGCTACACGCGGTATTGTCCACGAGCTCTCAATGGGTCGGAGAATACCTAGCTTGACTGACATCCTAGATCTAGTACCAGTCTAGTCGGCTTTTTGACAGCAGTTCCACGACCAGTACAGCCCCGGGGTGTTTTGCCCACTCCATTGTTTTGTTCCACAGCACCGACTTCCCCAAACCCCAGTCATCGCTTTGTACAGTACGACAAGGACTGGCGACGTTGGCAAGTTGTTGAGAATAAGAATCAGGCGTGGGCATGGGAAGAAAAGCTAACATACGATCATGCTTCCACTCAAAAGAGGGGGAAAGTCTTCGTTTGCATTCTAAATGGGATACCCGCGCATCCCGTCGATCGTACATACATATCAGAGGACCTATTGCGTCTCAGCGTGCAGCCCGCCCGCTGGGCAACAGATCTTGGGTTGTAACCATGGCATAAAGCACCGATGTGCTGCCCGTATCAGGCATTATCCGGGGAACATGAACGATAATGGTGATAGCAACACACATAATCACCTGGGTTGACGTTGGCCATTGACATTGCTCACCAGCCCATGCCTGCCTGGAGAGAGGCCGTCCATCTTGCGACCTGTTCGTTCCAGATCCTGCCAATTTTAACATGTCTTCGCGGATCGTTACGTTTCCGAGATTTCGGATCACACTTGGCTCGTAGACTTAGTAGTCAGCAGCCTCCGAAAGGATTCGAGCTTCCAGATATAGGAAGAAATGGTATGTGTCAGATCTGGGCAACATGGACATACGGTTCAGGCATGTTGTTCCCTTGATTCGCAACCCCAAGGCGTGCTTCTAGTCGACCAGGAAACTCTCTCATCCTTCCTCCCTTCAACTGATCTAACGGGCAAGAAAGAGGAGAGGGAAAACATCCATGCCGTCTTCACCAAGGGTTGGAGAATGTTTCATTAGCGCCCATCTTAAACTATGATTTGCCACACATGATCCTGCCAGGAACCACCCCAGGCTGTGTCAACCAGTGGATCTCAATCATGCACATCAGCCACCTGACCACACCTCCAACGCACGACCACATGAAGACAAAAGGTAACAAAGCCCCTCCCCCCAAGGGTTTTGTGTAGGAACAGCTTGTGGGGTTGTTCGACACCCGGCCCGGGGGTGTCCATGGACGACGATTCAACGGGCGGAGGGCGGGGCTGACGTTCCCGAGTCTCAAACATTCTCCGACACGGATGTTGGACTTGCCAGTTTCAATCCGCCCCAGCGTGAGCGGGGGCTTGCCGCAGCCTTGATCGGCAAGCAACTGATCCGATGTATGTATGTCGGGGTTTGTCTCTCTGTCTCTCATATTCCACTCTGTTGGGATGTTTGGAGGAACAGGTCTTGTTTTGTTGACCACAAAGATTGTTGCGATCCAGGCCCGGATCCAGCAACCTAACCCATGCTGTAGGTAGCCTTTTCTGACCGCCCACGAAAGGAGCGCCCGACGATACGCATAGGGAAACGTCGGGTCCTCCGTTTCGATAAATAAGCTTAGTATCACCGGTAACGGTCTGTGGATCTGTGATACATACTCATACAGTACGCCCCTAGGTTGCTCAACGTTGGGAGGTATCGAGCGGGTGTTTGTGCTTCCTCGACGTTGCTTCTCTGGATGACCATGAACTGCACGATGCTTTTGCTACGATGACATCTGATTTTGAAGACATAGAAATGATCTTTTCGGCAAGGATTAATATTCCTCTGGTCTGTGTCCTGATTCATAGCCATCGCTTCTGTAGGAGGCTGGTGGAAGTTTGGCATCCTGGACATTGGGATGAACAACTAGCACCTCGAATATCTAGACATTCACGTGGACTACACCTTGTTTTGTCAGCACCTAGAACTGCATTTTCTTAGCGACGTAACACTCCGAAAACCAATTGATAACTATGCAGGAGTAGTACGAGACCTATTTACTCGTCCTGTATGTTGTGCTGGTCAAACAAACAATGGTCGACTCCGGGACATGTTACAGGGTAAGATAACTATCCCCTCAGCAGTCGTAAGACTTCGAACAAGGTTTAAGAGCCAATCAGCGTATTGCCTCAGCTCTATACATCTAGATTGAGGTTGGGGTGGTCGATAAATTCGTATCTTTTTGTTAGATGAGCATGTATTCTCAACCCTGATGATCTGGTTTAAAGTGGTGTTGATCACCCTAGGTACAGATCCCTCTACCAGTGGGTCGTGAAGTCTTACGACTGCTGAGGGGATGGAGCCCGGTATGCCAAGTACCTGTACTTTTCAGCATGGTCACGACGCGCAGCTAGTGTGGCTGGTGCTGCTCAGCACAGGCCCTACGCCACATCCATCCGCATGCAGAATGACATCGTAAGGTGGCTGGGTCTCGCTGGGAGACGGTCAAATACCTGTGAGGCAGTCTGTGTGTCCCCGGCTCCTATCCCCCTCCCCCCGTCCACTGAGCTACTTCTGCTTGAGGTACTTTTCTCGCGGAGCCTGTCGTAACCTCGCCTTGCACCGCTCATCTCACGGTACCCAGTACATCGTACGAAGTTGCCGGGTCCACCAGCAGACGGCCATCATCGTCGCAGACGCGATTCCATTGTCATCGCGCTGCATCCATCGCCAATCGCTTTGATATTCATCGATCGGGGCTCATCCTGCCCGACCGACTGTCGTCCTGTGAACGACGGCACCGGAGCCCTGTTGCATCGTCAGCTTCTGCCTACGACGCTGCAGAAACACCTGCGAACCTGTCGCCACTTGTTGCTGCCCGCGCGAAACGCTGGAGCTGAGGGACTGACAAGCTGCCCACTATTCCCCCCAAGCTACGCAAACAGGGAGAAACAAAAAAGTCGAGCGCGAAACATCATCATCGAAAACGCTCTCGTCTCTGCTCAATCGCAAAGGTTCATACGTGGGAACTTCGTCGGGATTCGCATCACCTTCATTCTGGCCGGGACGCATCATCAACACTGACCGCTATCACATCATCTCACGCTCTCAAGTTGTGCCAACACGCGCGCATTCCATTCAATTCTGAGCTGCCAAACCCTCGACGTAACTGGCCCAATCACACTTGGTCGACCGCGTCCAGTCCGACCCCATCTGCCTCAGTCGGTCTACCTGCGCTAGAACCGGTCGCTGCTACCAGCAAACGTCACCAGGACCAAATTGCTCAGTTCGCACTGTGGTGGGTCCCGCTCTCGCTTGTCGTGACCGAGGATCAGACGCGCCGCCACACCAGGTGACGGACAGGCCCGCTTACTGGAGACCTGAAAAGTACGCACCCTGTGCTGTCCTCCTCAGGTTCTTCTACCTTCCACGTCCATACAGCAGCAGCTGGAAGTGACCCATTAGATACATCGCCTGTAAGTATCCTCATCTTTTGCTTCATGTCGCGTTCCCTTCATGGTCGCTACCGCGCCTCATGAGCTCAATCTGCAACAATGCTTTCCGCCATGAGAGCTGCTTTGCATTCCCACAACGTCTGGCAATTATCAGTCGCGATGGGAGCTGCACCGAGTGGTGCTCGTTGGCCCCCCATCTTTGCGCACCTGCCACCCTCAGTCGATCCATGAGGCTGCGCGTCGCCACGCAGACGTTTGCACCATGATGATTTATTATACTTGGGACTTTTCCTCAAAGGATCCTGTCCTGGTGGTCTATTCAGCGTGACTAATGTTCTCATTCCCACAGATCATGGAACAATGGCAAGTTGGCCCAGTGCCCGACTATGTCTACGGCAGCAATCCGGGACAGCAGTCCCACCCTACCAACGACTTGCAGTAAGTTTTAACATTGTCGCCGGACATCTTGAGATTCAGCTGTCGCCAAAGAAATCGACTCATGTCGCTAGAAGCTGCCAGCATATTTTCAGCTTCAGCCTTGATGTCATGCTTCTCTTTGCGATTGAATCATCATCTGTCCATCTGATGGGTATCAGACTTACCAAGATTGTAGTAACTCGCACCCTTATCAAGCAGATATGACCAGACGTAATGATCAGAGGATTGAGTTCCCTTACGGTGCACTGCCACCAAACATGGGCCCGCCACAACAGCACCATACCCAGCCTGTTCAGTCGCCAATGAATGTTACTCAGCAACAACGACAACAACAACAGCAGCAGCAACAACACCAACAGCAGCAGCAACAACAAGCGCAACAGCCTCAGCCTCAGCAACAACAGCCACAGCCGCCCCAAACCAATGTTCCTCCACCGCAGGTGCAAACGCCAAACCAGGCACAGAATGCCCAGAACCGCAATCGCAAGAGACCGGCTCCTGGCACGGCTCCCTCTGTGACCCCGACTGTGCCCCCAGCACAGATACCAGTCGTCAAAGCCCAGTCGCAGACACCAAACCCCGCGCCCCCGGTGCCGCCGGCCGTCACCGGAACGCCGGTCCAGCCAAAGGAAGAGACGCCTGCGGCACCAGCAGCACCAGCGCCACCGGCGAAGAAGAGCAGGACGAACACGCCATGGACGCCCCAAGAGGAGCAGCGGCTAAAGCTGATGAGAGACCAGGGTAACAGCTGGGCTGAGATTGCGAAGGTGAGAGGAGAGAACCCCACGTGGACGAAGACTTGAGACTGACCATAGGAAGACTTTCCCTTCACGAACGGAGGGCTCCGTGAAGAAGCACTGGTACAAGGATATGCATTATGCCGAGTTCGCCGAAGACGAGGTCAGTCTCTCCATCGATGGCCTGCTTCCGACACTACTGACAAGTATTGTAGAGCCAAGCACTTCTCGCAGCCATCAAGGACTACGAGAACAGCAAATGGAAGACGATCGGGCAGAAGGTTGGAAAACCAGCCAAGGTATGTCATCATCCCCAAGCATGCAAGCGGTTTGAACATCTACTGACGAGCTTAGGCTTGTGAACAATATGCAAAAGAGCACTTCCCAGGTAGGCCTCGAACTAGGTGCTGGATCATGAGATTAACCTGCTGACACTGCCTAGATCTCTTCACCAGTAACAAAAGAGGGTAAATCCAACTTATAATTTTTTTTGGTCGGAATGGGATGTCCTGGGTGTTGACGTGTTTCATGGTTATCGGCCGTTTTAGCCGATCAAGGGCGCAAGCGTTCCGACTTCCAGGAGTAGGCCAACTTTGACAGGATCCGCACGGGTGGTGGTGTGCGTTGTTCGAACTCCGAGGCTGTTATTCCCTCTAGAGGCGATTTCACAATACTTGTTGATATGGATTTTCTCTGATGGGTTAGCTAAGCCGACACTGCGGACTTTTATGGGCGCTGAAATAGTTTGAGTGAATGGGAAGGTAATGGCAGTTGCCGTTGATCTGATGGTAAAAGTACGTTCAGAGGAACTAAGTGATTATATGTACGGACCCAAGGCTCAACGGTCCAAATGTCCTCCGATTGTTATACCTACCTACGGAGTAGTCTGAGGGGACTGAGTCAGGCATTTATACTATACATATAGTTGGACGGCCCCCAAGCATGGGCCAGCGGGGCGGAAGGTTTACATGGCATCTAGGTAGGTCGAGCGCACTACCTGAAGCTAATCGAACAGCAAGTAAGTTAAATCCCTGTACTTTAATATCACAACTACGACGTACGGAGCAGTTGTACGGAGGACTCCGTATGTGCCAGCCAGCATGTTCTGGGATCAACGGCAAAGTATTCCACCCCCCCCACGAGCCGGGGACTGCTAGGTATGTAATAAATGCAGCCGACAGCCGCCGGACACGAGATTCGCAGATGGGGTCGAGTCGGTAGGACTGTTGGGGGCCTAGTTCATGCGAAGATCCGCTACGCCCGATTCGGCCCTTGCCGCTGACGAGTTCGATCACATCGAATTCTGTAGCGACTCTCCCTTCCCTTCCCCCCTGGCAGAACCCCACCGCCACAGTGCTAACGGTGATGGTGCCTCACTCAGGCGCCTCTGAGGTTGCATTTTCCACCACCACCCAAGGTAGGTAGGTACCTCCGTTATTGCCTGGCTTCCCACATAATTTCTAGGTCATTCGGTCTGTTTGGCACGAGGTGCACTGCCCCCAGATTCGGCTTGGGCCTTCTTGACTCCCCTTTCCCTCCCATCCGCTCTTACCTAGTGCAAAAAGACCTCTTCTGCCTTTTCCCTCCCTCATCACCACTCTCTTGGGAATTCTTCATCCCTTCGACGCTCGCTTGTGCCCCTTCACCTTTGATTCTCGTGGCCTGAACAGCCAAAAGTCCTTCGCTTTTTATCCCCGGGTTTCCCGCCCCCGCTGAACATCGTTTGGGAGCCTATTCTGCACGGTCGACCTTTCAGTGTTTCAAACTTCGCAGGAACCATACATCGCGCCCCTCGCAAAACTCTGTGTCACTTAGCGGCAGCTTAAAACTGTCGCCTCTCGGCCGGGATCCTCCATCATTATTCGAGATCTTGATCTCGCCGTTGACGACTTCCTCATTTCAGCTTGAAGTTCTGTTTGACGCGGTCTTGGTCTTCTCACCCGATTGTCACTGTGGTTCTGTAGCGCCTGAACGATCAGGTCTCAGCCACGCGCCTCAACAACAACCGCCCGCATTCCTGGATCGATCTGTGTCTCTCCGCGCATAAACAAATTCGACAATCCGACTTGGAGGAGGAAAAGCTTCGTCTACTGTCTTTATTTGACGCTTTTGCTGACGAGCGGGCGTGCACCGTTCCTACGATCTTTTTACTCTCGCACAACTGTTTAATACATATTTAGCATCACGATGCTGCGCTCACTTGCCCTCGTCGGCCTGCTGGCCGCTTCAGCCGTCGCGCAGAAGTGTTCTGCGACCCAGAAGTGCCCTCAGGAAGCACCCTGTTGTGGTCAGTACGGCGACTGTGGTGTTGGCGCCTTCTGCCTTGGTGGATGCGATCCTCGCATGTCCTTCAGCCTTGACGCCTGCATGCCTCACCCTGTCTGCCAGGATCGCACAACCAAGTTCGACAACCTCGACCGCGTGCAGGATATCAGCAAGTTCCTTGGCGACCCAAAAACAGCCGATTGGGTTGCTCAGGGCGAGCCTGTGATCAACGACGGAAGCTTGCTCCTGACCATGCCCAAAGGAAGTGTCGGTACCGTCATCTCAACAACTGATTATATGTGGTATGGAAATGTCAAGGCCCGCATGAAGACAAGCCGTGGTCGTGGTGTCGTTACTGCGTTCATTCTTTTCTCTGACGTCAAAGACGAAATCGACTACGAATGGGTTGGCGTGGACCTGAACACCGCCCAGACCAACTTCTACTTCCAGGGCATCACCAACTGTAAGTTTTCATTTGATCCTTCAAAGACCAGGGAAGCCGGCTGACCACCTTCAGATACCAACTCGGCCAACGTCACGGATCTCACCGACACATTTCAGAACTGGCACGATTACGAGATTCGATGGACGCCCGATCAGATCGATTGGGTTGTCGATGGCAAGACCGAACGCACTGTCCAGCGCAAGTACACTTTCAACTCGACCTCCAACCAATTCGAATTTCCCCAAACCCCCTCTCGTGTTCAGCTGTCCCTTTGGCCAGGTGGTCTCGCGAGCAACGCCAAGGGCACCATTGACTGGGCTGGTGGTGAGATCGACTGGGATGCCACCGATATCAAGAACAACGGCTTCTTCTACGCCTCGATTGATTCCGTTGAGGTCGAGTGCTACCAGACCAAAACACCACCTGGCACCAACTCTGGCAAGAGCTACTCCTACGACGGAATGGCCGGCACAAACGACACCGTTGTCGATGGCGATAAGGACACCATTCTGGCTTCGTTCCTGGCCTCCGGTCTGGACCCTGATGCTGGCAAGAAGAGCAGCGACACGTCATCTTCCTCAAAGACTGGCGACGCCGCAGAGCCGAAGAACACTGCCGCCCAAATTCCCGGTGGAGGTAACGGTGCCGCCGGCCAGGATCACAGTGACACGAGTGATTCAAGCAATGGCGGCGGCAGCGGCAGCGGCGGCGACAACGGTGGTGGCAACGCTCCCGCAGCCACCGGGTCATGCGATGTGAGCAGCTTCCATTCCAACTGCAATGGCGACGGCAGCAGCAGCGACTCTCAAAATAGCAAGGATGGTGGCGGCGAGGGCAGTGCCTCTCGCTCTGGTGCTAGCGCTCTTGCAGTCATTATCGCTGCCTGCGCCTTGTTCTGGCTGTAAGGAGTCGGGCAAGAGACAGCCGCTGGATATATCTTTACAGCATACATGACGAGGTCAGGGTTTGAAATTTTGCCCCGAAGCGGGTCATTGGGTTGGCGTGTTCGGCTGCTTTGTTCCGCTCATTTTTGAGTGGTGAGGTGTTCTTCTTCCCCTCCTTCTACTGATGCTGATGCATTTCTTTGTTGTGAATTACTTCCTTGTATTGGGTACTTGCTTTCATCCTTGCTTTTTCGAAATTATGGAGGATCTGGCGACAACGGGGTAATGGCTTTGGCCGTCCATTCTCTTGACTGACGACGGGAAAGGTTGTACATATGGCATCGTGGTGACCAAAGTCTCCATTTACATGACTGCAGATAGCATGACCAACAATGAAGATGGCTGTTGTCTGCACGGATCTCATCTCATCATCGTGACTTGGTACCGCGCGCACCACCACCATCAGACTCGGAAGACCTGATCAACTCATTATCGGCCTCTCCCACATCCGTATCTGCTCCCTTGGCCATCCTCCTTGCTGCCTCCCTCCCAACAACGGGAAGCCTCTTCATCCCACTCCCTTCCGGCACAAGTTTTGGATCCAGCAACCCAATCTGCACCAGAACACTCGCTTGATCCCAATACACATGCTCATGGAATAGCTTTCCACCCCGCAGGGCCACAATGCTGACCATGAGCAACTCGACTCGCTTGTTCGTCGGCGGCACTCCAGGTAGGATCCACGGTGCAGACCTGGTATGTTTGAAACGGACGTACAGCTCATCAACAACGCGATCGGAGCCGATGGTGCGGGAGATCAGCGTGACGCGCAGAGACGGCGGGTGCTGGAAGTACTCGGTGTAGAACGTCTTGAGCTCCTCAGCGCCGGTGCCGCCGGTGAGGGTCGGGATGTTGGTGACGTGCGGCGTCTTGTGCGTTGTGTAGGCGTTGACGGACTCGGAGTGGTCTGGGCTGATGAACTTGCCTACATGTACAGCGTTTTAGCCACCAATGTCCCCTTTCTCTGAGGCGCTGCCTGTCCCCTTTTCCCCCCTCTTTGGCGAAAGAAGAGAAAGAGAGAGAGAGAAAACTCACTGTGCGTGTTCGTCTCCAGCAACATCTCAGCCTCGACATGATTGCCAAACGCTCGCCGCGCGGCAGCCAGGCTCCGGCTCCACGCCAGCTCGGCAGCCACGCGGTTGTACTCCTCCATGTCGTGTTCCGCGAAGCCCGGCTCGGCGGCATCGTACGTGTACGTGGGGTATGCCAACTGCAGGCTGCCCCCGACGCCGATGCCGGCCTCGACCTTCTCGCGGGTCGTGCGTCGCTTGCCCTGGATGCCGACCATCTGCGTCCGTCTCGTGACGTTGATCTCCTCCCCGGTCGTCAGGTGGACGAGGACCTCGATGGAGGAGGGGAACTTGCCCTTTGGATCCGGGATCGAGGTCGGGTAGTAGGCGACGAGGAGGCCCATCTTGAACATGGGGTTGTTGTCCAGGACGTGGTAATGCTCGAGGCACAGCGCGGCAGCGTCACCAAAGGCTGAGGAATTTCTTGTCAGATTCTTTCCTCCCCTGCCTTTCAAAAGGAACAAGATTTTCTCTTTAGGGGTGTTGGAATGAAAACTCACCAATGATTCCAAACTTCTCACAGGGTCCGTACTCCTGCAGGCTCAAGTCCCTGAGTTTCCTGATATACGCCCCATCCTCGGCCGGGTAGCTCTCCAGCGAAAAGTACTCGACATCGAACCCCTCGTCCCGCCACTCCTGAACCGCAAGCTCGTCAAAGTCCTCCTCCTCAGCGGTGATGTACAGTTTCGGACTCGCCCTCTGGAAATTCCGGGACAGGAAATTGGCGTCCCGGTAAAGTCCGCCGGACCCGGGCCCGACGTTTGCGCCGTTCTGCGACAGCACACGCACGTTGCGGCCCTTGGATTCCGGCACGACATCCTTGATGATGGAAGCGACGTCCATTGTGATGATTGGAAAGAGAGGTCTTATCTAGATAGTTTCAGATTGACAAGTGAGGATATGACACTGAGGACAAAAAAAAAAGGAACTTACACAAAATCTCCGAACGCCCGAATGTAGTGGAGGATTGGAAGATGTTTGGCTCCGAAATCAAGTTTGCCATTGAAATGACGTCATTCTGATGAGATGTTTGCCAATGCTTGATCATGTCTGGTACCAAAGAAGAGGCATCAATTATTTACAAGGGCAAGCTATAATGCTTTACCCTGAACTACCGACTGTAGACGTTTGATACGATGCGTTGAGGTTCGTCGGCATGGCTGGCGCCGGGACGGATCCACAACTCCGGGCCGCTCCCCGTGCGCCGCATCCCGATGACGTCCCTGACGCCGCCCCTTGTAATGTGATACCAGTATCAGGGACCGCCACAGACCGACCTCTATCGAGTTTCGAATCATTTTTGGAAGGTAGTTTGCGGCAATGACTAGTCCGAAGCATGACTGACCCTGCGCTATGCATGGGCGGCTAAGCTCGAGAGCATTCTGTGTATTGTCCGGGCAGCTACCCAAAGAGCCGATGACCTGGAGGTGAAGGGACAGAGAGAACTTTCCAACCATTAGTATTTCCCATTGAACTTCCTCCTCCGCCAGAATATTCAAAGTAACGTGCTGATTTAGTAACACATCGAGGTGTCAGCAATGTTTCCGGAGTCGTTCAGCTGCGCTCACATCGATCTCTGCTGCGCTCATACATTCAACAAGACACCACAGACAGCCGCCTCGATCTGAACCTAAAGAGAAGCAGCCTCCTAAGCCCCGTGAATGATCATCTTGTACTTTTCTCTTGCTTCACTGTTTCATTCAGAATATTGCCGGTGGAGATCAGAAGGGCGATATCGATTTGAGGCAAGATAGAGTCGCGCCCAGGCTCATACGACAAGATAGCAAGCCTGCTCAGGAAATGAGCAACTGAAGTGCCGCAATCAAGCGAGCATGAAGACGGCCGTACCCTTCAGTGAGCTCTATGAGCTCCTCGTTGCTCTTCGCCATCTCCCGCAACAGTGCTTCCGCACCATCGAGACCCTGTAGCATAGCCCGCGCAAGCCGACTCGGCGGATCGTCGAGATGCTCCAGCTCGCCAGCCAGACTCCGCGACGCCAAGGCCGCAAGCAGTAGAAGCACTTGCTGCTCGGCGTGCGAAGCCACGGGCCACAGCTCGAGCAGCTGGCCGACTTGGGCGACAACGGCATCACGCACCGCGGGTCCGATATCGCCGAGTTCGTACCCGCCTGCGTCTGCGACTGCTTGCTGGGACCCGGCGATGAACAGGGTGTAGAGAAGACTCTCTCGTCTCCCGGCTGATAGCTGTGGTGCCGCCGCTATCTTGGCGAGGAAGGTCATCGTTGGCGCTGTGGAGCTGTAGATGGTCTCCTGATGCAGGACGGAACTCGTTATTTTCGAGTCCGCTTTCTCCCAGCGCTCGTCGTTCATCGAGAGCGTACGGAGCATCTCGGGAACGTCCGTGGCATCGCCGTATGCGTGGTCCAAAGCAGACCAGTCTACTGCGTCGACTCCCTCCAGGGGAATCGGCTCCCCCGGACCGCTAGGGACGTCTTGGTCCGGCCTGGGGACGTCCTTTTTGGAAGCTCGAGGAGGACAGTCTTGCAAGGCCTTCAGTCGTCTTTGAGAAGCTGTCTTCTCGTCAAGTTCGTACTGCAAGCCCTCCCGGTTGAAGCTTCGGAACCGCTCGTCGTTGTTAGGGTGGGTGCTCTGACAGGATGCGAAACCATCATGGCGTCGCGCAAGCTCTCGCAGGGCCTTCTCTTCCATAGCTGACCACCATGACGAGTCATCGTCGGGGTCCGGCCCAGTGACCAGAGACAAGACATCCCAATGGGCTTCGGCTTCAGGAGATAGTGTCGGTTGATCATACCCAATGTCGGTAGGGTACTTGTTGTGGTAGCTGGACATGCGGGCTGTGACCACTCGATGGCCGCGATCGGCCAGCCTTCGTGCCACTTTCTTTGCTGCACGGTGCGTAGGAACTGTCACCTTGTATTGCCTCGCCTGGGGCGGTGTGAAAGCCATTGCGATCCTGGTGAGAAGTCTTTGGCGACAAGGAGCAGGAGATTACCCGTAAGTACCAGGTACGAAATGTTGGCAGCTGCACCTCAACAAAAACTCTGCGTGAAGAGGCAGTGACATGGAATGGCGTGAAGTCCGTGTCAGGAGACGGTCAAATGAACTTTCGCGTTCACGCTGGACAGTGAAGCTAATTACCCCCACAACACCAACACCGAGCCGGAGTGTTCAGCTCACGCGTCGTAGGTTGCCTCACTGACCTCGGCGACTTCAAAGGAGTACCTTAAAACAACTGAATTGATTCGGCATCGTTTTCATCGTTGCGTTTAGGCCAAGGCTTCAGCCAAACCTGGCCACCGCCCAACCGCACGTTGCACTCGGCATCCCCATAGGTCGCGACACCTGAATTGGAACAAGAGGGCAAGAATATGATTGAAATACGTCACAGCTACTTAATAGTTGTTTCCTGTGGCTGCTCCCCAGATGAACGCAGCCCAGCTTCCGAGGATGAGAAGAGCCAGCGCAATGCAACAGCTCGTGGAGATGAACTTGGTCTTCGCGTAGTCCTCCTTGTACAGACGGCTGAACCGCTCGTTGAGGGTCTCTCCCTTGGAGATGCGCTGGGACCGAGTCCACTGGAGTGCCCGGAAGTCCACGGTCGTGAAGGTCAAGACGGCCAGCAAGATGCTGACGCCCAGTGCAGCACCGGAGATGCCCATGAATAGCTTGACCACTCGGTCGTATGAGTTTCCGTCGTGGTCTTGGATGACACCGGCACCGATGGCCATGATGACGTTCATGCTGAGTGAGTGTTAGTTTTGAGAAAACCGGCTGGGCAGAGAGGTTGGGGCACGAACGAGTTATTCGCGAGTAGCTTGAGCGCATACGCTGTGCCGAAGGTGGTCTGATCGGGCAGCACAGTGCGGATGCTGTCGATGATGACAAGAGCACTGAAGGTCGATGTCGCCGCGAAGAACGCGAACGAAGCGATGGTGCCAGAAACCTCGTTGCCGTAGTTCAGCAGAGTCATGGCGATGAAGACACCGCAGCCTGTGATGAGCACTGAAACATATGTTAGCCTCGTGCTTGCAAAATGGGCCCAGTTCCGCAGAAAACGTACTGAATGTCACTCTGTTCCCGTAAAAGTCGGTCAAGACAGCGACGACCGGAATGATGCCAAAGCTACCATAGCGCAGGATGGCCGTGTACCAACCGGCCTTGACAGAGTCGACCTTGAAACGTTGCTCAGCAAGCTCAGTTGCGTTGGTGTTGAACACGCTGATGGTTCCCGTGGTGAACAGCGTGTAGGCGATGATGACCCAGAGCGTCCAGGGCATCTTGAAGATCTGCTTGAAGTTGAGCTTCTTGGCGGAGTTCCTGAGCTTTTCGCCAGTGGCTGGATCGCGGATGGAACCGTATTTGCCCTTCGAGATGTGGATGAACCAGTAGAAGGCACCGCACACCACGTTGGTGAACAGATTGACGAAGAAGGCGATCCAATACACCCATGCGAAGTTACCGGTGCCCTAAGAAAAAAAAAGTTAGTTGGGGTCCGGCTATCGCTCAAGGAACAATATGGGGTTTCTCACCTTTGCGATGGCATTGGCACTTGCTGTACCAGCCAGTCCTCCGCACTTGGCCACCATCAGCTCCAGGCCGAGTGTTGATGCGAAGCCATTGCCCGGGGCGAACCACGAAGAAAAGACCTGATACTGTGCGACCTGCGTGGAGATGTCACCAAGGGACATGATCACGTTGGCTCCAATCATGAAGTCGAAACTCCTGACTTGCGCCGCGGCAGCGTTCAAGATGGAGCCAATGGAGTAGACAATGTTGCCCCAGAACAGCAGGCTTGCGCCGCCGAACCGATCGGTGAAGACACCGGTGAACAGCATGAGGAGAGTCTTCATGAAGTCCTCGCACGAGGCCAAGAGCGCGAACTTGGTGTTGTCGATGTGCAACTCCTTCTTCAGCACCGACTTCAGACTGCCGTTCAGACCGCTAGCCCAGCTGCCGCCGAAGCGGATCAGGGTGACCAGGATGACGGCAATCAGCTTCCACTGCCACGGCGGCGGGGGCTTCTCATTGACGCTCGAAGGAGCAGAAGGATTGCTGGAATCCTCGGTGACCATGAGAGTCTTGTCGTGGGTGCCATTCTCGGCACTGCTAACCTCACTGGGCCGCTTCTCGTTGTGGTGGTCAGCCATTGTTGATGAGGCAAGACAAGACAAGGTAAGACAAGGCAAGAAAATTCTCTTCCACCGCCCGAAAAGAAAATGGAAGATGAAATGCCGGCACCAAAAAGATTAGATGGATAAGATGGATAAGATGAAAAAGATCTCCGGGAAATGCAGGTCCTTTAAATACAGCAAGCCATGGCGCATCCCCTTTCCCAACGTTGGTTCGGCTACGTTGGGTTTGCGAGGCTGGCTGATCCGAGCATCGGAAGACCAACGGTCAGGGCGAAGGAGACGAGATTTCTCACAGTGACAACTTTGACCGTGCCCAATGAAATCGGCAGCGGCAATGGGGCCACCCCGATGGACTGCCCACTAGGGGACTACTGTCAACCTTATCAGATCCATCTGATAAAATTTTCAGACGAGAGTATGCTGCAGGGCCCCAATCCCCTCAAACTAAGGCCTGAATGTTGCTAGTTCGTGTCCGACGGAGGGTGAGGTCCACGTGGAGTGACATGCGATGGCGGTGATAAGGAGCGGCGGCTTGATCCGGGATGCAGAAAAGAAGGTTTGTCGGCGGATGTTGCTTTTTCTTGAAGTGGGAGAACTTGATTTTTATGCCACTGACCATCAGTGGCGCCAGGGCAGTGTGGCGCACAGGGTCGGCTCATGGTTGCTGATGGCTGCGTGTTCTGGGGTTGCGTCTGAAGAGATGCGCGTATGGATCTCGAAATGTCTGGATAAGATCGGGCACTCGACGGGAATCAACCAAGCACTTGCCATGTCAAGTGTGTTGCGGAATGGCATGTCGGTTGAGGCCTGGCTGTCACCGGGTCGTGAGTATCCGGTCAGCGTAATATAGCTAACGCGAATAGACGTTCTAAACGCTGCGAGTTTATAATAACATTCTGTATCGTGGCGTCGTTCCTCGTCCATCACACTTTGCGCATGTCGCCCGTGTCGATACTACCAAGTAAGAATAGTGACTTTGGCGCCTCTGCCAACTGGACCATTGGCTCGGCTCGCACTGATGGCTACAGCTAGGTGCTTGGCAGCCGGCCATTGTCGAAATCCGAGTTTGCCAGTGCGAATGTCATAATTTCGATGACTCTGTATGGTTCTCTCACTTGTTTCACATGAATCCTTGTCGTTGATGCAATCTCAGGTTTCGGTTGGCGCACTTGCCCACAGATGTCAGTGAAGGAGATGTGGGTGACGGTGGCAACAACAATGGAAAGGATGTTTATCAGCATGAGACTCGAAGCATCAGATCTTTGTCTGCTTCTCCATCGCTGCCGGGGCGACCGATGTGCTCATCCGTGCTCGCGTGCCGACGCATTGGTGACGATCTGAGCTGAGCGAGAGCTGATGCTGGCGCTAGAGCCACGTTGTTGCCATGCTGAGAAGCCAGGCAAGCCTATCTCGCGTAAATTCCGTTCTCGATATCAGATCGACGTTCTGTCACAGTGACGGATTCAACGTGACAGGAGAGACGTGCCCCATAATTTAGCGTGAAAGGGGGCTGCACAGAGCTTTGCGAGACCCTGGGCGCCACACTGCCCTGGCGCCACTGATGGTCAGTGGCATGAACCAAATTCTCCCACTCTAAGAAAAAAAGCAACACATCTTTATCTCTGCAATGCGTCTCTCGAGTCCGACCGCGCCTAGTCAGTTTCCTAAAGGTCAAGACAGATATCGAGTTCGTGGCAACCCAAGAACAACATGAATCTCAAAGAACATTCGCCGACAAACCTTCTTTTCTGCATCCTGGATCAAGCCGCCGCTCCTCATCACCGCCATCGCCTCGGCGACACGGTTTGGACGACGATTAATAATACGACGTTTACACCAATCTGCAGCAGCCTTCTTAATCTGCGCGCGCTTGGCATTTCTCCTCTCGTATCGCTTGTTCCTGGCTCCCCTTAGCTTCTCGGATTTTTCATAGGCTTTTGCTTTAGGTGTCCACCAGATAGGATCATCGTGTCCATTTCGGTCGAAGTAGGTGTCGATTACCGCCTTGATAGTCTCTTGAAGAATAGGGATATTGGTGCTGATTTCGCTGGGAGTTACAGCAGGGATGTCCATTAGATCCGCCAGCAACGTGTCTTGAAGCACGCGCCATTGTCCTTGCTCTACAAGATGTAGGATCGGCGAATGCACGAGCTTGTTTCGCTCTGCGTACATTGAGATGGCCTGTAGCACGCGGTCGAAGTTGAGACCCATTGCTATGCTGGCGTGAAAGACTGCTAATGTTGTCTCGACCTGGTCGCTCGGGACGCCTGGGTTTCTTAACTCCCACTGCCGCGGCCACATCAAGGTGAGACCTCCAGAGCCACTCACAGGCCCGTCTGCTACCCATGGGAAACACGAGACGAGGCGCGATCCATCTCCATCCTCCGGAGTCATCTCATACCCCAAGCAAAACGGAACGCTAGCGCAGATATCCTCCACCATGCGGACGATTGCCTTGTGACATTCCACCGCCAGACTGCAATGGTGAGGAGACTCGCCAGCATTCTCAGAAGGGCCGTTGAGTTGCTCGATGGTGTCGCGGATGAGTTCTTGGAGAATAATGCGAATCGCTCGGTAATTGTTCCACATCGCGCAGGCCGTGATATTGTCGTACACGTGGTAGTAACCACCCCAAGTAATGAAGCTTCCCCTGCCTTCACCACCACGAAGATTCGGGACAGCCACAGTCCTATATCTCCATGGATGCTGGGCTTCAAGCAACAAAGAGACAATTTCAGCGTCGACCTTGAGTGCTGCCTTGATCACTTCTTCCGGACGGGACAGGACGCCTTCCTTCGTATGGGCATGGAGGCGAGCGACCTTGATGCCCATCTTGGCCAGTTCGTCGGCTATGGATGGCTCAATATCCTGGCTCTTGTCGACCTGCTGGGTAAGCTGCACAAGAATAGGCAGGGCTGGTCTTCCCTGACAGAGGTTGCTCATGACCTGCGTTGCAGTTTAGTTGGACGGTCTGACTCGCCACTGCACTAAGCGGGTGCAGCAAATGAGAAATGCATGAACCTACAATCTGCGGCCGAAGCTGTCGAAAGATCTCGAGACCTAGGGGAGTCGAGAGCTGCTCCGGTCCTCTGACCTCGAGGAGCTTGGCTGCGCCGTCAACATGGTTAATCCATCTGCCGACAAATCGATCGTCAGTGCAAGCCACAATCTAGCCCATGCTGGTCAGTTTCAAAGAACTCGGGAGCAGAGAGAAGGAAAGCACTTCACGCACCTCATACATGCCGAGCAACATCACTGCCGCGAGGACATTGTCCGACTTGCAAAGTTGAGGATCTCCGAGTGCCCGATTCGTTTTTGACAAGGCCGCAGCATACTCGGCCTGGGATTTGACTGTCAAAGAAGGAGATGCGTGTATGTTGGCAAAAGCTGCCAAGGCAACGGCACTGACCGCAGCATCCAGTATATGATCCTTGCACTCCTTGATTATAGGCTTGAGAAACGACAAGTGTCGACCCTGCGAGCTGCCAGACACATGATTGGCGTAGAAGTAACATCTTGCGAGTTCCTGGACCTGTGGCGCGATCGTATATGGGGACAATACGCAGGGCGTGGTCGTGTCTTTGTTCGTGTCCGTATTGCTGAGTGACAAACCTGAGGCTGCGGGTATGATTGGTGATGACACTGACGCATTAGTTGGACTCTTGGAACTGGCCGACTTTGTCCTGGAGACGACCTTCAGCCTTTTACGCTCCAGTCGTGCATGGTGTTTGCGGGCAATGACTTCATTTTGGTCTCGAAAGGAGAAGACGACTTGATCTCTGAATCCGACGCACTCGACCTTGGCGCGTATGCAGGCAGCACACGATGGTTTGGCGAGGTTGCACTAATTCACGATGCTTGTCAGCTTTCTACACTGCTGTGTAATCCCTGGGGGGTCATTGTCGCCATCATCAAGCGGTCCTTCTGCCAATTGTCTGGCAACCCGATTCCTGGTAGAAAACCCGGAATGCAAAAACCGATGGGTACAAAAATAGGAACTCGACGCCTGCCCTCACTGTGTAATGGATTCTGGACCTACCCGTAACCGACGATTGCGACAACGCTCACACGCAGCACTGGGCTTACCAGAGTACACCATTCGACAGCGCCAGGTGACGATGGCGACGATTTATCAACTGAACTCCCGAAACTGACTGAGCACGAAACTGTTCCTCGAAGAAGCCAGCAATGCGGCAAGAAGGTCGTTACGAGACGAAAATATTTCCCAGACCGAGACGAGTTTAAATTTCATAATAAGCAACGAGAGGAGAGGACGCGTTGGGTGTTTGGATAGAATATAGTCAAATAGACCCACGACGCATCGGTCGCCCAAGTCAGAGAAACAGTGGAGTTCAATCAACGTAACAAGCACCTCTATTGGGAAAGCAGCTCGACGACACGTCTGCATCCACGACAGCAGAGCCGTTGACCAATCACACTAGACCAAACCGTGCAACGCGTTGCTCAGGGCTGACGCTTTTGGGGAAGTTTCCTCGGGGATATCACGGAGATCGGGCAGGGATGGGATAGTCTGCAAATCGGATGCTGCGCTCGAAGGAACGTAATTTTTTTTTTTAAAAAAAGGAGAGAGGGGGGACGTCTGCGCAGGATGGAGAGACGGATCAAGGCCCTTCCCTCTGACGAAGTAAAAGGGAGAGGATGCCTCTTCAGCCTGGGAGTACTCGCCTAATAGTCCATTTTGGGACATGTCGACTGGGCTTTAACCTTTAGAGTCCCGTCTACTTGGATCAAGGAGAAAGCCGCCCAAGCTCGTACCTTGACTAAATTAGGGGTTCCCATTCGAGCAGGGCAGGGGCTCGCATCGGCAAGACTAGTGCTGATCATTTTTAAAGTCCCACACTCACGAGCACAGTACACTTCTTATCTACCAGTAGACTAACTTATGTGTAGGTGGTTGGTATTTGACTGGAGTATTACTATTTGCACGGTACTCATTTGCGCGGTACCTAGAATTAATTAACTATAATTCCCTGATTGGCTGATTTTATTGCTGCTAGAAAATAATCTTCGCATAGAGTACACACAGCCACCTAATATACCTTTACAGCAGCTGCAATAGCAACTACAATAGCGACTGTAATAGCGACTGCAATAGCAACTACAATAGCAACTGCAATAGCAACGATAATAGCGCCTTTAATACTACAGCTATAATATCTTAAAAGTCTTTTAAGGTGTATTTAAGAGTAATCCTTAGATAGTATTAGCATGTACTAGACCCCTACTTTGCTGCATTAGGTAAACTACCGCGCAAATAGTAATACTCTTTAACTGGATCCTGGGCCCCGAGTCAGGATTCCAGGATCGCCAACATCCTTGCATATAGTACCTCCACAGCCTTTCGAGTTACTTTCCCTGGCCCGTAGACCGATGCCGTATTAGGTGGCTTTAGAAACGCCCGCACGGAAAAACAAGGCATATGATGCTATTGGTCTTAGGCGCCGAGTCACTTGCACGTAAGCCTTTTCCTTTCTAGGTAGGTATCTGGATCTGTTCGGGCTGTGCAGGCGGCCGAACTCGATGGACTAGACGTCGACTTCCTGAGATGTTTAATTCGGAAAGCATTCTGGAATGCATAAAAGCATGGCTACCCCCAAGTCCCTGTTCACAGACCGTATAGAAAAAGGCCTGCATCATTCACCCTTTCACTCACTGCCTCAGCTTCTCCCGCCTTAAACCATCATTCATCCGACATACTCTATCCCCCCCCCCTTTCCCAGACGGCATCAAAAAAAAAAAAAAAAAAAAACCCACATTGTCAGGTGACTCCCCACCATGACGATAACGTTGACTTCGGCCGGCTACGTCTCCATCGCCGAGCTGGTCATCTACCTCCCCTCCCTGTTCGCCGCGGCCGTGGTCACCAGCCGTCATGGCTTCCGCCGCTCCTCAGGCTGGATCTACACTCTGATCCTGTGCGTGATCCGCATCGCCGGAGCCGGCTGCCAGCTCGCCACGTACAACGACCACTCGACCGGCCTGCTCACGACGACTGCCATCCTGGACTTGGTCGGGATTTCGCCGCTCTTGTTTGCTACGCTGGGTATCATGTCGCGGTTGTAAGTGGAACACTAGTACATCTATCTACCTCCGTGTCCATCACCACCACCACCACCACCACCAACACCCAATTGCTAACATTCTCTTCTTTCTTCTTTAAAAAAAAAGTGTCGGCTTTGTCAATGCGCGAGGCAACCGGATCTTCTCCACGGTATACTTCCGCGTCATCCAGCTCTGCATCACCGCCGCCTTGATCCTCAGCATCACCGGTGGAACGAACAGCTTCAAGAACGGCACGTACAGCGTACAGGCCACGTCCAAAGTCGGCATCGCTGTGTACCTCGTCGCCTTCCTTGGGATAAGCTGGATCCTCCTCAGATCGTTTGGCTACAGAGCAGCGGTGCCAGCGACAGAGACTCGCAGCTTGTTCGCAGTCAGCCTGGCCTGGCCGCTCATCGCTGTTCGACTGGCCTATGCCGTCTTGTCTACCTTCGTCAATGACCCGACGTTCTCATCCTTCGGCGGTAGTGTTGCTGTCCGTGTGGGTATGGCGGTGGTGGAAGAATATCTTGTGGTGATTGACTACATTATACTGGGGTTCAATCTAAAGGTCTTGACGCCCGAGGAGCGAGGCGAGATTGCTCATGGGTCGTCCAAAGCGCGTCGCCGAGGCGATGGGGGTGAGGAGGGGTATCAAGCTATTGTGAGCCATGGTGGAAGATAATCATCCCTTGGAAGCAGGAATCTTTATCGGGGCTTGAATTCTGAGATGAAGTGTATAGTTTAGACGGGAGACCTCAGGTGTATCTCATTTGTCATGATATAGCACCTCAAGACTGGTATAGGAGTGACGATCAGCTGGGTTTGAAGGAACTCCTGAGACTACTGTAGACGGAAATATCTCGCTGATTGGAAGCATGGAAAAAGTAATGCACGGCATGCCAACGTGATGAACTCCAGAGAGGCCAGTCGTTACAACGTTACGATTCGCCTATTTTTATTGACGCGATGCATGCTCTCACTTGTCCAGTGGCTCCTTGGTAGGATCCCACGCACAAACCGCGTACTCATCCGTCCTCAAATCCTCCACCTCCTCGTCGGAAAGCTCAAAGTCGAAAATGCCCGCATTCTCCGCGATACGCGACGGGGTCACGCTCTTGACGAGCGGAACCAAGTCGTTCTGCAGACTCCACCTCAGCAGAACCTGGGCAGGCGTCTTGCCGTGCTTCTCCGCCAGTGCCTTGACTTTCGGCTCGTCGAACCTCGTCCCGCGCACGATGGGGCAGTAGGCCTCGACGGCGATGTTCCTCTCGCGACACCATCCGACGATGTCCGGGCGCGTGAGCCAGGGATGGACCTCCCATTGGCCGACGGAGATGACGCCGCCCTTGCCCTTGCCGCCGCGCTCCTCCTCCAGCTCCTTGATGTGGCCTTCCAGCTCCTGCAGGTGGTGGAGACCGTAGTTCGAGACTCCGATGGAGCGAACCTTGCCTGCCTCGACGTACTCGACGAGTGCTCTCCAGGTCTCCTTGCGTGCTTGGCTTCCACCGTAGGGCGCGTGGATGAGGACTAGATCGAGGTACGACAGCTTGGTCTGCTCAAGCGCGGCGTTGAGGCTGTCGATGGTGTTTTGGTAGCCCAGCGGCTTCTCCCGGGTGAAGACCTTGGTGGTGAAGAAGACGTCCGAGCGTGGGACGCCTGACTCCCTCAAGCCATCCGCAGCTTGAGCTTGGTTGTAGTATGCGGATGCAGTATCAATCTTGGGGTGGTGGTGTTAGTGTCTGTTGATAAGATGCACTGATGCAGATGGGGGGCCAGCATACATGGGCATAGCCTTGCTTGATAGCTTCCTTGACCGCACCAGCTGTATCCTCTTTGGAACTGTATCGAGATAATCTCAGTATCTAGTGCCGGTAGAATACCGCAAAGGTACTCACATTTGATAAACCTAGTAGACTCAGCGTCAGTCATTCGCACGTTCATGCGGGGAAACCGTCACTCGCTCAACTTACTCCGAATCCCAGCCTGGGGAGCTCGTAGCCCGAGTTCAACTTGACAGCCGACTTGATGCTGAATTTCTGCGCCATGTTGCGAAGTATAAAAGAAAGTCGCAATTTATTTTGAAGGGGGGGAAAGAAGTGGTAAACTTGAACGGGGAAGCACTGGAGTGAAGGTGTTTGTTTGTTTCAAGACCGAGACTTAGCGTGGCCTGACGACGGCATTTATAGTTTGGCTCGCGTCAGACCGCCCGCCGCATCTCGCTCCACTTGCCTCGCGGCAGATCATGACGATATCAGTGCAGCGGGCAGTGGCGCTTGACGCCATGGCTATCTCATCAAGAAATCTACCAATAGTTTTACGAGACCCTGCGCTCGTGGTTTCGAATAGTGTCGGGTTTACGCTTCGGAATTCTTAAACTCCGGTTCTTGAGGTAAACCTCTATTTTGCACACCGACCCTAAGGCTTAAGATAGGTAAGGTGACCAACCTCCTCTCGAGAAGGACAGGCCCATGCCCCCCACGATGACCGCCAAGCTTTTCTGTCATTACATAGTGACGACGCCCTCAAAAAGCTTCAGGCACAGTCAAAAGCCTCAACGCCGAGCCCCGCCTGCGTGCATGATTGGGACGCCCGGCCCGGCCTTACGCCTCTGCACCACTTAAAGTCCGACCTCCAGGTGAGCTTCCTTTTGCGAAGGACAGACAATCTCCTCCCATTCCATGACCGTCGTAATTCCCGAGATTGTATCCCCTTTCGAGATTAGTGAGAGAACGCTACTGCAATAGTGGAAGCAGGTCACTGGGAAAGATGCTGAGCGCACCCTCTGGCATATCAGGGCACCCTGCGTATGACGCAGTGCTGATACACGCGAGGTATCTTTTGCAGGGTTATAAAGAAGCATACTAGTAGTCCTTAAAAGCTGCCCGCCACTTCCTGATAGAGCGGCGAGCCAAAGAGCTCAACGCAGCTCTGTTGACAACAAGGAGTATGACTTCGGGACAGTTGCGTTCGACTCACATGTAGAACAGGCGAGATATAAAATTCGTCTAATAGACCTTTTGAGGAAATTTCTGCCAAATTTCCTTTGATATGAAGACTTCGTGAATAGCTTTTCTTGTTATTTGATATATATGCAAATGTTTATGTACTTCAGTATATGTAAGCACATTAATCTTGAGTTATATATCTAAACTATCAAGTTCTTATATTACAGTAGCTGCCTTAGAAATAAATTAGATTACAACAATGGCTTAACTCTTATATATGAATAAAATTCTGGGCTATTGTATATACTTGTTACCAGGGCCTAGCCCTAGTATTACTTACTGCTAGGTGTTCATAGAAAGGTAAATATATTCACGACCCTGAATAATCTCCCCACAGCCTGTCCCGGCCTATAAAGGACGGAGTACCTCGCGCCACATGATCCTCCTTTCCCCGGGGGCAGAACCGTGGTAGAACTAGATGGCAGCTGGTTGTGGAGTAGGTTGCTGCCTGCAGCACCACCCTCATGCTTTCGCTGTCCAGCTTCTCTCCTTCCAGCTCTTAGGGAATCATCCTAATCCCTCAACCCTTGCGACTGAAGCCCAGCTGGGAGCTTCTCTCAACGATATGGTCCATTCACTGCATATTCCGCCATGCCTGCTGACTCCCGCTCATCACCATCATCCGCCGCCAGTGGATAAATCGTTGAGAGTTCAGATCGAGGGCCCGCTGGTTTCCATCCAGAAACTGCTACCGAATGTGCCATGGCACGTAGATGTCTGCAACCCCATCTTCCCCCAGCCGGCTGCTCGGAAACTCGCAGAGTTGACTTATCGGGCCATATACGGAGACAACGCTTTGCCTGACGTGGAAAATGATTTGATCGTCCGAGATGAGTATCTGGGCTGGATCCATCACAAGAAGTACGTGCACTCCCCCGGTCTGCATGAACCCAGACATTCGCTCACAGAAGCGTGATTCAGTGAAATTGACTACTACGGCGTCACATTCGATATCAATATTCCTCATGATGAGCACTTTCCAGAAGTTCTGCAGATCAACGTCATGGAAATTGAAACAGATGGAGGGGAGTACGCAAACGAGTCCCTACCTTTCACCATTGATCCGGGAGACTTCATCGGCAAGAATATCTTGGCTGTGCCCAGGTGCTGCCAGAAGAGGAAGGGTTCCACGGACCGTCGCAGAGTGAATGGACTAGTGGCAGAAAGAGATGTTCTTCGACAGGGAATGGACCGGGAGATGATGACCAAGTTACTTGTAGGCCATGGCGTATACTCCACCAAGATTCCGGAGAAGCGATTCGACATAGTGCCCAGGCCTCCGACTGACCTGGCTCCTGAGTAAGGAATAATAATCACCATAAGAGCTCCATGTCACGCAATCCTTCCGCGGTCATCAGTCGGAGCAGCCCAGGCGGTCAAAGAGATCCCAATGCTGAATGATCACTTTAAGGTCCAGGGACATTCAGCTACTTTGGATAATGTTCTTGGAGACCGCATGCACGCTTTAAAGACGATTTTTGATTCTTCCGCTAGAATGACTCTCGGTGAAGTGGGCATTCCATCAGCCTCATCATCCTGTCCAGATACATGCCAGCCATCTTGCGACACATGACGCATTAACTGATACTGTCGGCCTGCCCGGGACGAATGCCAGGTCACTGGCCTGGAGGCGTTCTGGCATGGCATTGGACGAAATGCCGCTCTACTCGAATTTCGCACCAGGGCTTCTCGCAGGACGGGTGCGAGAAGGGCGTCTGCAGGTAGCATGCGGACCAATCGCTCTTGGCTTCTTGCAAGTGAAAAATAAAAATAAAAACCCATCATAACCTGCGCGTCATGACCACGGGGCTCGCGGAAGGGTTTTGATTTTGAATCAGGACCATCGCATTCATCTCATCTTCATCGTACAACCCCCCCTTTCCAGCCTCTTATAGGACACACGCCCTTTTCTCTTGAAGCTCACATCTACTCCAAAGTATCATTCTCGTGGAATACCAAAGCCCTGACCTCAATACTCTCCCGGCTCTCAGCATCCTCCGTTCCAGGGATATGGAACGCAGTATGAGGCACTCTCCTCGCCCTACCGTCCTTCTTCGAGTCAAAGCACTTGATGAGAATGACCTCATCCGGGGAAAGCTCTGACTTGTAATACCATCTGCGAAATTGGGTCAGCCACTCTGTTCAGGGATTCGCAAAAGACGAATGCCGTCTTTTAATGGTACTTACTGATGCTTCGGACTGTGCTTGACAGCATACGTCTCACCCTTCCGACCAGGGTAGATCAACTCAGTCACGACCAAGCTCTCATCATCCACGCTGTTCGCTTCAGCGACACCAAGAGGATCCCGTCGGACAGTCTTGATAGGGCGCCAGACGTTGATGATCTGCACGCGGCCTTGGAGTAGATGGTCCGCTTCCTCGGGTAGGTGGTGTGGTACCCGTGACAGCGCGGCTTTGTATGATTGATCAATGTGAACGCGTTGCACGGGACCGCGAAGGGGAGAAGAACCTGGCGCAGAGTCTCGCGAGTCGGTCGATTTGCGACGGATGGTATGGTCAAAGATGAAGATCCGAGATGCGCCAGTCCTGTTCCCGTGTTGTGAGTCGCATGCTCGAAATGAAACTGACGAGTGAATGGGATGTAGCTTACACGTCCTTGAGCAACTGTTCCGTCTCCTTATAGTAGCCATCTTGGATCTGGGCATCATCCACGAAATCCTTCTCCTGTGCAGTGTGCTTGTGGAACTGGAAGCCATTGACGTCCAAGGTGAACTGGTTTTCCTTTCCTCGCACATCACGGACTAAAACCTTGTGAACCTCGGAGGGGCGCTCGTACGTCTCAGGTCTATCGACATAGGTCGGGTGCGGCGGCGAGCCATCCTCGTTGTCCTTATGGTAGTTCAGCAATGTTTCGACATCCTTTCCACCACGGTTTGCGGTATCAGTATTGTCTGAAGCTACTAGGGGTAGAAACGACGTCGCCGGTCTGGACGAGACAACGCTTGCCGTTGCCATACTGTGTTAGTGGTGGTGATGGGCAGAATGGGGATAGAATGTGGCAGTTGAAACAAGAAGAATCCAGCGATGATGAATTATAGCTGCCAGACACTACATCCAGATTATGCTTTCGGTGTGGAATCGAGACTACTGACTTATTGCTCACAACCAATCCCCCATGATACTTATACTTGATCGGTGGGCAACCTCCCCGCATCACGCCATCTCTCGCCATCACAGGACAATGCGCCTTTGTACCAAGCTGATTTGAAATCCAACCGGAGGGAAATGATTTGAGAACCTTTGCCACATCAATTATCCCGGATTCTCCGTGCACCAATCGGACAGACCAGGCCTCCCTCTCTACGGCTTTTCTATGATATGAGGAAACACGATGCCACATGCTTGCCAAGTCTAGATTACAACTGTGGAGCCCGACGCCCTTTCACCCCCACCATCATAACGTTACATGTGCGCCCTTGGGGGAAAGACTTGAATTTGTAAGATCTGCCAGGCCTTCACGTCCGTTTGAGGTCACGGCTTGCGCTTGCTACCTACTACCTATCGGCCTGATGGCAGCTTGCGGAGGTGTAAGTGGCGATCGACACATGATACTGAGCGGCTTACACGAATGGAAGCTATCTCATACGTGTAGTATCCCTTTATAAGTTTTGCTGGCTGCATCAGCCTTCCGCTGTCAGTGCAGCTTGGAGGCTACAATACAATTGGTCCCGTTGCTCAGACGTCGCATGCAATGATGTGGACAGTCACTATGAGATTTGGAGAAATCGTGCAATGTCGAGGCTTCTTTGGCTTGAAATTCGATCTAGATAACGCTTTGTAACATGTCTTCATCAAACGCCTCATCCCTGTGTCTTTGCATCTGGTTCACCTCGCCGTTTTGTGCGTCGTCCTCCTCGTCATCGTCCAAGTCATGCATGGGATAGCTCAGTATCGCGGCGATGTCGCCCATCATGTGCAACCTCTGGCCGCTCTCGTGATCACTGCTCAGGATCCTCGCCTCGCCGCCGTCCCGGTGCACCTTGTCCACGAGCGAGACGTACTTCTTCCGCACCGCGAGGTCCTCGCTCCGGAACAGGGAGTTGTTGAGGAGCAGGACGCCGCCGCCGGGGCCGACGGCGCCCTCCGCGACGGCCTTCTGCACGGCGGCTGTGCCGTACCATGCCGTGCCGTCGTCCTTCTTGAGGAGGTCGAAGAAGTTGTCCATGTACTGCGCCTCCTTGGCGAACTTCATGTCCTTCATCTGCGCCAGGACCTCCGGGCTCTTCAGGATCTCGTTCAGGCTGTGCAGGTGCCCCGAGTTCGAGTGCACCACGGTGGCCACCTTGGCCACCTCCATGAGCACCTTGTCGACCTGTTCCCGGCCCTTGGTCTCGATGTACTTCTTGAAGTCCGTAGCGACGAACCCAGGACTCGCCAGCAGAAGAGGACGCGGCTTCTTGAAGTCGATGGCCCGTGTAAGCGACGTCAGCACCTTGTCGAAGAACTTGGTCATGCCCTTCTTCTGATCTGCCGACCCGTCGCGTTTCTTGGGGATGACGTGCTCCACGCGGACCTTGAGGACCGTGCGGAACTGCGTGATGAGGCAGATGTTCGCCAGCCCCTCCTGCATGACTACCGCTGCCACGGCGCCATTCTTGTCGTCCGAGAGCGCCTGGTCGAGCGTGGCGAGCGCGACCGAATCCCAGCCCTCCGGCTTGCGGAGGGCAAATGGTCGGTTGACTTCGAGATCGAGCGTGTGATGCAAGCCCTGGGCAACGACGTCGTTCTCGGACGCTACGGTGCCGGACACGCGGAGGGAGGAGATGGCAGGGTCGAAGAAGGTGGATTTGACATGGATGGAGAGGTTCGTGTGTACGCGCTCGGTGGTGCCGCTGCCTTTGAGTGCGCCGTCTGTAGTAGGAGCAGCCACTTTGCGGACGGCATGCGCATACACGAAGTCGCCGACCGAAATGAGGTTGTAGGCGTGCCACTGAGAGAAGCTGTCAGTCGAAAATGTCGTGATAGCCACACGCACACGCCACGGGGGATGACGATGACGATGATGGAGGGGCTCTCCAAAGTGGGATTTCTGTTGGAGGGGCACGGAGGGGTCGTCAAGGATCAGAATCTCACCATGTCCTCGGGGTCCTCAGCCACGAGACTGTAGCCCTCCTCGATATACTCGCGCGGCGCGGGGAGATTCGTGCGCTTCATCGTGGCGTATATGGCCCTGTGTTGTGTTTGTGTGTTTGTGAGTTCACGTTTGGAGAGGCGTGCTTTGCACCATGTGCTGATGACCAGGCCATGACTTTTTGCGGTCAACTATGACGCCTGAACCGCGCTGTGCGCTGGGCACCGATGGGGACTGAATGGCGGGGGTTCCAAGCCGACCCGCAGAGCGAAACAGCAGCAGGTCGTAGTCTAGTTGGTTGAGATTGGGACGGTCAGGCTATTTTGGAAACAGAAAATTGCGGTGAGACCATGAAGAGGCATTGTTGCATGACTTGGGAGGCAATATCCAATGCTCTGGAGATACAAAGCGGGAGTCGACGCAGAACAACAAGCTTGCGTACATCCTGGCTTGCTGTACCAACGCTTATACACAGAGCATCAAGTGCCCCAATTGATCGAGGAAAATTGAACGTTGAATTATTATTACCTAAAGGTCGTACGATTTTGTATGTCGAGTTAGAACGCAAATGACCTCTGCGAATTGCCACGCTCCGCCTTCTCTCGTGGTCCCCTTCAAGTGCACCCAAATTCGACCAATACCGTGATAATCAGGGACAACCGTAGCTGTGATTGTTATTTCAGCATACAAAATGGGTATCGAAATCAAAAGAAGAGTAGAAAGACACAAACTTTCTACCGCGCTCAACATTCTCAAACATCGCCCTGTGTGGTATGGCGCTTGCCCCCTAAAGCATGCCGGGATCTCTTAAGCACCTCTCGCTTCCTTCTGTGAGCGATCCAACAAACTCAGAATCGTGTTTTGCAGATCTGGATCGGGTGTCGCTAAGCTCAAGCATGATTCCATGCACGAGCGCACTTTGTAATCATGCTCATCCAGCGCTGCTATCCGGGCGGCATCCTCTGATCTGTCAGGATGGTGCTGAGATCCTGTCGAGGCTGGCAGTGGGCGAATGACTGCATGGAACGAAGAGTTAGCAGACTGTAAAGATCTCCGAATAATGCAATGTCACTGGACACTTACAAGGATCAGGCACCGGCGCGTCATCCGCTAGCTTGAATAGCCTCCGGTGAATGAATGCCCAACGAGCTTCTCTGACATGCTTGCCCTTATCTGCTGCGGCCAGTATCCTTTCAAACTCGTCTTGCCAGATATAATCCCTTTCATCGAGGCTGGTGTGAGGGCAATCGTTACTCAGCATCTTCTTTTCGTTGTTTGTCTTTCCTTTTCGTGCTGATCGCCAGAGGCTCGCGCCGCCTTTTGGACAGTCTGAGACGTCGCATCCTCTTGGCTCCTTGTAATGGGCTCTTTTTATATGCTCGCTGAAGGTAATAGTCAGCGATACAGCCAATATGGCTGGGGATCCTCGCCAGAACCTACTTGACTCTGCCCATATCCTCGAATCCATCATTGAGCTCCCCAGCACACCTTTGCCTGCCATTTCGATTATATCCTCTATCGAAAGGGCAGCCATATCGAAGCCCTCGCGTCGGTCGCTCATCCTGAGCGGAAGAATTCATATTTCTCCTACTGCGATTTTCCCGTTGCCGCCGGGCAGTTGACCGCTTCGGTCCGATCTCGCTCTGCACGGAGGTAACCGCAGTTGACGGCTGCGACGATGCCGCTCGAGATGTTTGAGAGATCAGATCTGTACTATGTTGGCTGGAAATGGTGCTTGGAACCGCGCCGTAGCGACCAAACCCAATCGTGTCGGCGCGGAGGACAGAGCGATCGGGCCGCGACGGTGTCAGGACCAGATCGCTTCGCGGAGTCTTGTCGAGAAAGAGCGTATCGCTGCTAAGATTGATTACAATCGGTTGGTCAGTGTTGCTCCGACCTTCAGGAGAAGTTGAAGACCGAACGGCACTGCTCTGGGCACGAGGGATCTGTCGATCTTGCTGGGGCTTAGAGTGAAAGCTACTGTGCTCAGCGCAGGGGACTTCAGGTCTTCCCAAATCGGCCGGGCTGAGTGCGGTGCGTTTGCCATGCCGTCGAGTTGGAGGGGCTGAGAGCAGGTTGCCTGACGCATTGCTCGAGGTGTGTACTATACAGTCCTCCCTACCCGGCTGGCTTTCTTGATGCGAGGCCACTCTGTCAGGGAAGAATAAATGCTCATGCAGATAACGAAAGATGGGATCACCTCTCTCAAGTGGCGTATAGTAAGGGCCATAGGCGTCTTCAGCCTGAGACGAGGAAATGATGGCATCCGTCAAAGGGGCGCGAGTCGTCGAGGCGCCCTTGGTAGCATCTTTCATCACCTCGTCGAATTTCTGGCTCTTGATCAGCTTATCGTAATTTCTCGCAAAGGCAATATCGTCCATGAGCGATGCTGCTGACGATTGGGGTTCGCTGAGAGCGCCATGTTAGTTACACGAGATATAGCCATGCATTGACAGGGTCAAGGGTGCATACTCATTGTTCACATCATTGCTATTGTCGGCAGACTGTCGCTCTGAAGTGTCTGAATCTGGAACATGCGGAAACGCATCGCCATATCCCTCCGTCGGCAGCATTCCGATATAGGTCCTGGAGGCACACTCAAGCACGCGAAGATTGATGGTAGGCTCGCTGATCACAGCCTGGAGACAACTGCTACGCTGCTACGCCACGTTAGTAGTGTGGCCTGCCAGAAGGCGACAGTGAGACAGACCTCTTAGCTGCAGGCCTCCAAATAGTTGCAGTTTTCTCAGCCAGCCCTGAAAAGGCTACTTGACTGCAGGATTGTGGTTCGAAAAGGCGCGGACGACTGGTCAGAAACGGCGACGATGGTTTCCAGACGTGTAAAAAGGCGAGACATCAAATTCCGACCCTCTTGACCAAATGCTCCATGTTGCGCAACCACATTGCGGCTCGTGGAAGCTGCACGCAATCGCGTGCAGAAGCATCACCAATAGCGTTGCTGCCCGACACACAGATGCATCATGTAGGCCAACACAGAAGTCCTGGAGACCTGCCAAGATTCGATTCGGCCGTTGTCAGAGGCACGTCAGAGGTACCTGATACCGAGTTCACCGCTGAACCCCAGGAACCGCCAGAGCAGATCCAGTGGGAAGTTCGTGTTCCCCGGGAGCGTTGGCCACGAACCCCTGTCAATTGATCGGCAGTGTCAGTCATTAGATTGGCTGTAGGTCTGGGGGTTGTCCGATCCCAAGTGAAGGCTAACGTATTCCCTTGGATTGCACCCTGAAGAAAGCATGGTGGATCTCCAGTAGTAGACAGGATACCCAACTGATCAAGCGACAATCGGAGGATCGTTCGCTAAACTTCGAGCCAACCTGTCTGATAAAAAGACACGCTGAGTTACTTGACACACCTATATTTTGCAGAAAGGAAGCAGGCCTTTGTTGAGCTGACATGAGAATGCTTGCTGAGGATAAAATCCAGCTGATGACATCACCGCGTAGCAGTGCTGGCTCTTGCTGCAATCTGACGCCTGAAATAACGTTATTAGCCATGCCGCTCCTGACCTTCACAAGTAAATGCAGTGTATTCAGAGCTAAGCCAGGACACTGGATTTTGTACTGTAAAATCAAGCTTGACACTATTCTGGTGCCTACTCTGGCGGCTATCCTGGTGGCTATTCTGTCGCACATTCGGCTTTCTGCTAGGCAGTTTACTTTTCTCTCAGATTTTTGACTTTGCCTCTGCCACAACACAAAAGAAAGCTCGGTGGACTGCTGATGACTGCGGTCATGGTCATCCCTGGCCAGCAATGCCACAGCTCATGTCGAGGTCGTGATCCCTGACCTGACAACAGCTTACGCCAATTGTCTGACACGATGAGTATCTCCTCAAAATCCACGACTTCAGTTCCAAGACCTGTCTTTATCTACGGCACCCTATGCGCCAAGCCTCTCCTCGCATGGGTTCTGACAGGCAGCGCTACGCAGGCTGATGAAGTCGCAAGCCTCATTCGTCCGTCGAAAGTGGATGATGTCGCTCGCTACGCACTGCACGGCCGAGACTACCCAGCCGCAGTCAAGAAAGTGGGCGGCTCCATCCACGGCTTCCTCTTGCAGCCACAAACACGCTCGCAGCGGTGGAAGCTCGACGACTTCGAAGGCGAGTCTTACCAAATCGAGACCGTCCAGGCCCGATTGCTTGGCGACGATGGCGAGATCTGTGAGGATGTGATTGAAGCCGATATTTATCTGTGGAACGGCGACACCGACTTGGTCTCTGACCTACCTTGGGACTTGGAACGGTTTATTCGAGAGAGGCTGGACGACTGGATCGATTTATTCGAGGGAATGGAGCTGGTGGGTGATGATGATGGTGATTGAACGAATGAGGCGAACCCAGCCCCGGCGACGGTCTCCCAGGTACCAGCATGTCGCGACACTCGCTATGCAACATATTTTGAGCAGTGTGGTTTGATTGAAGGCGTTTTAATTGATGGGAAAGTAAACTTGAGATGCCAAATAATTGAAGAGCGTTCGCAAATGTAGTCATTGTCCCGATGTTGATAAGAGTGCTGGGGAGTGGTGGCGGAGAAAGGTTCTTCCGCTCATAGAAAACTGCCTCTGGAGCTTGAACCATCGCATCGCAGCCCACCTTGGTGTTGAGTGATCGATCGGCCTCCACGCGACAAGACACCGTCGACAACACCTCCAGCCACCCCCCAACAAACCTCGAAATCATGTCTGGTCGTCAAGGCGGCGGCGGTCGCCGCGTGCTTCTTCCCCCAATGTAGGCTCTTGCGACCCGAAGCCGTTTTCCCCGAGGTGTGCAGCCCGCTAATCGACCACGCGCAGTAACTTCATCTTCAAGCTCTTGCAATCAGTGAGTGCCCGATACACCTGCCCTTACCGAGCACGATACAGCTTCGAAAATCCGTCTTGTACTTGAACACGCGCTATGAAGCTCTGGGAGGCTACGGATATGGGCTATGGCGTGGCGGCTGTCGAGTGACAGTACCTCACCAGAGAACAGAGGGCGCCGGCGGTGTGCCCGACTCTACGTTTGCTCGAGAGCTCGTCCTTTTCTCGACATGCAGAGGCGCTTGGCGTTGGACAGAGGCTAACGAAACCAGCACGCAACAGTGAGCGTGTGGCTGTACGAGCAGCTCTCAATCAGGATCGAGGGCAAGATCAGGGTTAGTTGACTCGCCCCCCCCGTCCGGTGCAATCATCAACATATCTGACCATCTCCTCAACAGGGTTTCGACGAGTTCATGAACCTGGTTCTGGACGATGCGGTCGAGGTCCGACAAGTGACCAAGACAAACCCCACGGAGACAAGGAAAAACCTCGGTGCGGCACATCATTCCCCATGCATTCCCACTTGACTGATTGTACTGACCCATGAATTAGGCCAGATCTTGCTGAAGGGCGACAATGTCTCCCTCATTCAGAGCGTGTCAGGTTAAAAAGAAATGACGTCGAGGGTTCAGAGGAGGGGTGTTTGTGGATAGAGTACGACGACGAAAGCTTCCGCCACGGCTGTCAGCAGAGGAGGAATTCGAAAAAGTGCAATGGGGAGCAAGCGCGCATCGCACCGCGCCGCGCATGGCGTTCATATAACGAGTCAACATGACCTGGAAATTTGGGGTTTCGGTTCGGTTTTGCTTGAGAGGAGAAAGTCGTGAATAGAGAGATTGCTGCTTCTCCACGAACTGTACGGCGCCCTGCTCTACCTACCTACCTGGTGAAGTATAGCTGCTACGGAGGATGTGAACGTTGCATGCAGATTCGCGGCAGCCACGGATCACTTGCCCATGTCGTAGGGATGGACCGTCTACATCTAGGTTTTGTATGCTGCCTTTCTGGCGGGCAATAGCGTACTTCTCACCGCCGGGCAGACGAAGAATTGTATCCTGGAAAATAGAGGGTTTCTCGAGTTACGTCTGAATGAGGACAGCTATTGCTGAAGATGCATTTTTACGAAGGTGTGACTTCCCTGCCGTCACTCAAAATCGTCAGTGGCGATCGAACAATGCAATCGTTCGAAAAGACGACGGGATGCAAGGAGGCTCCGAGTGTGGCCGAAAGGCTCAGATGCGCAGAGGGGAAAGACGAACGAGGTAACTCGTGAACAGTCAAGGATGGACAAGTGCATTACCTAGCGCAGCTGCGCCGCTGGCCTGGCTGTTCTGAATTGGTCAAGGCGAACGAGTTGATGGCAGGGTCAGTCATTACCTTGAGCTCTCAGGCTAGCCTGGGAGGAAGTGGCAAACGGGACGATCTCCCAAGCCACTTGTCACTTTTGTCTATTGGAGCGTAGATCAAGAGAAAGGGTGTCGAAGCTCATGCTAAGCCGGCACTCTTGGAATCAAACCCCCGGAACGGATGAGCCCTGCTGCTGCACTTTGTGCGCCGTCGCCGTGCTGGTATATTCAGACTTCAATCAAGTGAGCTTGTTTTTGACTCTGAATAGTTGCTACACCACCCCCTCATCCCTATGCTTCCCTCGCACCTCCTCAGCCGTAGTCTACCATACATACTGGACAGTATGAATCCAGTACATGTCTGCGATGAGATCCAACATGCAGCTGGACGCCTTAAGCTTGACCCGAAATGCCATGCCTCGACGATGATCTTCAGGCATGGGCATCAGCCGCACCAAGCCTTTCCCAAACCAGAGCTTGGCCCCAACGCATGATTGGCTTGCCGCCTTGGATGATTGTGCATCTCAACACGGATCGGCACAATTCAGCGTTTTTGCTTATGCTTGTTCTTAATTTCAGCCATGAGATCTGCCAAATTCGTGGCGAGGGAGGTGTTGAGGTAGCCCGTAGCTAGTTCCCATGTGTACTCGTAGTAGCATACTTAAGATCCGGCACCCGAACCAGCGTCTGGAGAGACAAACCCTTGGAAGTTCTTTGTCTCCTATTCCAACTTGAATCTATCCAAATCTTGCATCTCTCGAAGTTGCACGATTCTCACCTTGCCAGCTGAAGGCAGTTCGCACCACTTGTCATACTGCCCAGTGCCCACCTACAACAACGAAGTTCTCTACCAAGCTACAAGAAATCTTGTCGAAATCCACCCCAGATTCAGACTCCGAATAAAGTAAAAAAAAAAAAGAGAGAATAAAGAAAAGAAATCGTACCAAGTCGACAAGATGGAAAAGTCCAGCAATGCACCCTCGAAACTCTACACGACGGTCGACCTACTCGCCAAGCTCCTCACAGCCGCCTCGCTGCTCGGCCTCCTGATCGTGACCATCATGCTGATGCTGGAGCTGAAGCAGACGAGGAAAGACATCAGCCGGGAGATTGGGTACCTGGAGAACAGCCTGGGGCCTTATTCATCCAGGCCCATGTACATGAAGATTGTGGAGTGAGCGGCGCATCCAGACAAGGACAAAAGAAAAGAAAAGAACTGCCTCTAGAGAGGAAGGGAATCGCTGTCGATTGAATCCTACGGCAAGTCGCCGTTGTTCGGGATACTATCTTCAATTTTGTGCACACAGAATGAATACCAGATCACGATTTACTGTTTGGATTTGCGACAATGTTAGACCTGGTTTACGCCAGAGTTCATACGACTTTAAGTTGCTTCGCCTGCCGTGACTTCTCCTGCCTTCTTCTTCTTCTTCTTCTTCTTCTTCTTCACTTCTTCACTTCTTCACTTCTTCACTTTTTTTCTTCTCTTTTTTCTTCTCTCTTTTTCTTCTCTTTTTTTCTTCTCTTTTTTTCTTCTCTTTTTTTCTTCCCTTTTTTTCTTCTCTTTTTTTCTTCTCTTTTTATTATTCTTAATTTTTAGGCGCCTCATCCTCAATACCTGCTAGTTTATCATCCGTCTTCCCTCCAGAACCTCACGAATTTTTCTTTCCTCCCCTTTCCTGCAAGAGGAACCAGAAGACGACAATCGAAACACGACAGAATAAAGTAGCGACAAGTATTCCATTTATTCAATTTCTATCAAGGTACTCCATCTAATTGGCCGACCTATTTACCATCGAATTCACACCCAACCCTGTCCTAGATCAAGACGACTCCTCAGACCTAGGGAACAGATGCTTATACTTCAGAAGCGTCTCCTGATACGGCACGGGCTTCCTCCCCGTCAACTTCTCCACGCTATCCGTCGTCTTGGCCATGTACCCCTTGGCCACCATCTCGCCACAGCACAGCAAGTCGCCAATACACAGCTTCATGGGCAGATTGGAAAAGTCACCAAAGAAGTCCGTCGGCAGTCCGTGATCCAACCACCACCGCTTGAGCTCCTCATCCGGCAGATCGACCAGTTTCCCCCTGTAGCCGGTCTGGGCGGCCATCCAGTCAAAGACCTCCTGGTTCGTGACGGCCTCGGGACCGGTGACGTCGTAGACGGTGTTGGGCTGACCCTTGCCGAGGAGGAGGCAGGCGAAGACGCGGCCGCAGTCCTCGCGCGCGACGTAGGCGCCGGCCCGGCCGTGGGAGTTTGTCAGCCAGCGGTCGCCGCAGAACTTGAAGGACGGCGCGAAGAGGGTGGGGATGTTGTCGGCGTAGAGGTAGTTGCGCTGGATGCTGTAGTCGAGCCCGGAGGCGTAGATGATCTTCTCGATGGCGTGGTGGTCGCGCGGCAGGAAGGGGATGTCGGCCTCGTCGTCGGCCTCGATGCCCGCGCCGATGAAGGAGGTGTAGCAGACGCGCTTGACGCCGCTTGCTTTTGCCGCGTCGACGACGTTCTGGGCCTGGCGCCGTCGGCCTTCGCCGAAGAGCCATGTGGAGATGAAGGCGACGGCCTCTGCGCCCTGGAACACGGCTTTGAGGCTGTCGATGTCGTCGTACGTGGCCACGGCTAGCTTGGCTCCCTTGTCGCTCCAGGACTGGCGCAGGTCGGCTGGGGCGGCATCCTCCTTGTAGGTTGTGAGAACGAGCTCGTCGCCGGGTTGGAGGATCTCGACGGCGTGACTGGCAGCGATGGTGCCGAGATTGCCATCGGCGCCGGTGAGGACGTATTTGGTCATTGTGACGATGCGTGTTAGTCCACCTTATGTATTAGTAGTAAGGTAGGTGGTACTCAAGTCAGGAACAACGAAGGACTGTGAGATTTTGATGTGAATTTGGAATGAAAACGAAGAAGAACCAAGCAACTGAGTGTTCACCAGACCTGAGCAGCGAATCCTTTTACATTTGAGGCTGGAGGTACTTACTCTGTGCTATGGATGCATTCATACAGCCGCACGTCACTCAGCTCACCCGATGCCCCATCACGGCACGGCGGTGGATCCACCATCATGCGATGCGATGGGATGCCCTTAAGCGAAGACATGGAACATTCACCATCCTCTGCACATGTGTTTTTCTGCAATCCCGATCCATGGCCTGTTCTTTTTCGGGAAAAGCTTGCTTGCTTGCATCTCAGCCCTCAAGGTCAACTCGGCGGGGCGACATGTAGACGGACGGACTTGCAGTCACATCACCCTCACTTCTTGTGCTGGAAAGCCTGACGAACAAGACCGAAAGGGTGTCTCATACAGCGTGGCATCTCTCCATTTCAGCACGTTACAACATGTCATTCAAGGCACCGCGTGGTATTACACCCGCCCTCTGAGAGTCAAGTTATAGTCTATGTTAGTACATGAGGTACTTTACGCGAACAGCCACGTTAGCGACGCCTCGCGCACCACCAACCGGATGCGATGCTTTGTACGGATGCTTCGGAGGTACCTACACTGCGATAAACCCAGCCAGCTAGGTCCATACGGATGCGTGAGCTGTCATATTCGTTCTGCAGCACCGCCGCCTGGCCCGTGTGCAGTAGATATGATAAGGGCCTGGAGACTCTCTGCTGACGATTCGTGTTCGACAGCCCATTTAATCGTGCTGGGCCCCTGAGTTGTGGGACTTGTGTCGGCACCTGCAGCAAAGAACAGCACCATCGAAATAGAGTAGATCAACGATGATACCTGACCCATGACCAGATGCAAATCACTTCTTTTCTGGTAGATACTTTATAGCTTATTTATACTATCCATAGGAAGCCTTGTCTTTTCCCACTACTCTATCCTTCTGCATGTATATCATCGTAATGTGAGCAGACGATGACATGACCATTGTCTTCCCTCTTGTTACATCAACTACCAACAGACACTTGTCATCACCGATCCCGATGAACAACATGTAGATACCTAGATGGCTGGCAATCTGCACCATTGCATGCACTTCCATAGCAGACCACAAGTGTTCAGCAAGGCCAATCATCGCATGCAGGGCTCAACTATATACATCTCACACAAACCGCCACATCCTTTCCTTCCCCCATCCCCAAACCCTTTGGCATCCTTTTGACCTCCTCAGATCTTCTCCTCCATCGACGTATAAGCATTCAGCGCCAACTGCCCTCCCAGGTGCGCATACAGCACATTCCCCCCCGCAATCTCCCCCTTGCGGATCAACCCCATCATCCCCGCGAGGCTCTTGCCCTCGTACACGGGATCCGTGATGAACGCCTCCGTCTCGGCGCCGAACCTGATCGCCTCGACCGTCGTCTGGTCGGGGATGCCGTACACGCCGGCGTTGTAGTCCGCGTTGAGGATGATGTCGTCCTCGGTGATGTCGTCCTCCGAAAGACCTATCTTGGCGGCCGTGAAGCGCGCGATCCGCAGGATCTGCTCAAACGTCTGCTTCACTTTCGCGGTGCCCGAGGCGTCGATCCCGATGATCTTGCGCTGAGGTGACCCGTGCTTCTTCTGCGCCAGCTTGAACCCGGCTACCATCCCCGCCATGGTTGAGCCCGTCACGGCGCACACGATGACGGTGTCGAAGAAGATGCCCAGCTGCTTCTCCTGCGCCTCCACCTCGAACGCCCACCGCGCGAACCCCAGACCGCCGAGGGGGTGGTCTGATGCTCCCGCCGGGATGTAGTACGGTTTCCCGCCCTTCTGCTTGATCTCCTCCGTCAGGTTCGCGAGCGTCGTCTTGTGCTCGATTCCGAACCCGGAGTCGTCCATCCGCACGTCGCCGCCCATGATCCGCGACAGCTGGATGTTGCCCACCCTGTCTGAGCCGACATCTTCCCAGTCGACCCAGCGCTCTTGCACCGTTGCCGCTTTGAGCCCCAGTGTTCTGGCTACCGCCGTGACCTGACGGGTGTGGTTGGACTGCACCCCTCCGATGGAGACGAGGGTGTCGGCGCCTTGTGCGAGCGCCTCTGAAGCGAGATACCTGTGTCGTTGCGTTAGAGTCTCTTAGATGATCATGCGGTGGTGGGTGGGATCTGTGACGGGAAAAGGTGCATAAACTTACTCGAGCTTACGTGTCTTGTTGCCGCCATACGCGATGCCCGAGTTGCAGTCTTCGCGCTTCGCATAGACGTTCACCTTGCCACCCAGCGCCTTGGATATCCTGGGCAGGGCCTGGATGGGTGAAGGGCCGAAGAGGAAGCTCTCCCGAGGGATGCTGGCAAAGGGCTGCGGGAGAGTGACGTCAACCATGGCGATATCCTGTAGTATTTGGAAATGAGTATGATAATGAATCGCAGGTGAAGGGTCGCGAACAATGCGATGGGCGGTATTATTTAAGGGACCACTCGTGGTGTAGGTGGGTTCAGCGACTCGGGCCCAAACCGAGGAGTGTCACGGATGGCCCGAGGATTGGCACCCATGCTAGGAACCGCCTCGTGATCCTCTAATTGGCCAGTACTGGCGGTAGCTTCAGCGGTTAGTACTGATTCTGGAATCCAGCGTAGAACATGCCTCACCTTGGGCTGCCCATTGCCCCTCGACCACCCCTCGTGGTGTATGCCGCGGGAAGGGCGAAACTCGTGGGGGAACGCCGCGGAGTAGGAACACGCCCGGAGGTGGTGGGTCTTATCATACACTGGGGCGATACCGGCCACGGAGTGCGTTGCTTGATAGGTATTTCCTGTGAACAGTGACGAGCTAGAAACTGAGAAAGACATTTACCAGCTAAGTAGAAGTCTGGGAAGTGTCTCATTGTATTTGTGGGATGAGAAAGGAGCCACGCAAGACACAGCCATCACAAGTGCGACGTGTGGAAAGTCCCCAGGGTCTGGTAGGCGACCATCCTTTAATCATGGCTGAGTTCAGGATGTATAGAGACTTGAAGACCGAAGAAATTATTGTGAATGATTATAATGATGTGGCCAAGCCGCACTGGTCAGCATCTTTAGATGCGTCCGAGACCTCGTCGCCAATTGCGAGCAGGTGCGTGAGAGGTACTGGACAATAATGACTGAATCGAAAAGAAGAAGACGAAAATAAGGCTCATCGCTGCATGTCAATCATTTCACGTCCCAGGTGTCGCATCCCAGAGGTTCGTCATTCCTGCATCATACGCAAGTGCATCTTCCACAGCCGTGCCATCCAATCCTGGAAACATGAGGGTATCCAAGTTGGTACCCGGAACCTCAGTCAGCTTCTCCACCACAGAGGAGTACTGTGCCAGACAGTGCTCTCCAGGATCCCAGCCGAACTTGTCGTGCAGATTCCGCAGGGCCAGAATCATGTCCCGCGCGAGCTGCAGCGAGGTATTCTGCTGCCCTGCGTTCGCCGCCGACGTGCCTTTCGACTCGATCGCCGACCGAAGCAGCGCCGTCGTCACAGAGGTGAACGTGAAGGCAGATGTGGGCAGCCAGAAATCTTTGAGTTGGGCGTCCTCGAGTTCCTGCACGAAGATGACAATGTCTTCGGCCGTACACTGGACTTGCATGTGGCGATTCCCGAGGATGGTGTAGTCTGTAGCTTTCCTTTGCCGATCATGGTCGAGTTTTAATCGGCAGAGGAGAAAACGTATAGATAAATAAGAGAGCCGCAGGTTGGCAGCGCCGGGTGTGCTCAGGTCACTGCCGCGGGTGATGATGCGTCTGATGTCCGGTTGCAGGCTGTCGATCCACTGGTTCAGCTTGAGTTCGAGGTCCTCGATCGAACTTCGACTGCCGGCCAGCCCATCGCTAATATGATAGAGGTATTTCAGGTAGTGGTCTAGGACGTTGGTCAACCCCAGAAGAGCGACAAACACGGCCAGCGACTCTGTTGACCCATCCATCCGATCTGATAACGTAAATAGGGACAGGTCGGGAGCCGGGACGTCGGACTGTGTTCGCTGGATGTGGGCTGGAGTGCCGTAAGCAAAACTCAACCTGTGAGAAAGTAAGTACATACATACACGGCCATTGGCAGCTTGAATCACTGTAACCTACCAAGTATCATGAACCTGAAGAGACCACCATATCTTCATTCTCAGCAACTTCTCCGCATCGGGTATATCCCACTGAAGTGGATTTCGATTCAGCCCCAGCGAATGAGCAAGAGAGACGGCTGACCCCAGGAGGACGCCATTGGCGATCAAGGAGGTAGTCGGCCTTCCACAGATATCCAGTAGAAGGGCAATAATGGTGGAGATGCCTGGTGCAGTGTGCAGCTCAGCATACAGAGCATCACTCGCCAGGTTCCAAATAAGACGGTGATCGGGCGGGGTCACCTCGCGCAGCCTGTGCGAAGATGTCCAGTACGTCAAACTATGTGCGTAAAGGGATGCCAACAAGGCTGGAGAGATTTTATCCTTGGCGTTGCGGTACTGTATGATGAAGGAAGGGTGATCAAGAAGGGGCAGACACATGTTGGTTTTGTTGAAGAAGCTAGAAATGGTGGAGGTTAATCAGTTTTCATTCTCACGGTCTCAGCACATGATTCAGATCGCATCAGGCTTACACTTCGGTCAATGGCTCAGCATAATCTCCCAGCTTCTCCTCTATGGCACGAAGCTTTTCAAACGCTAAGCCCTCGGTACTGCTTTTGCCAAAGGTCCGGTTCTGGGCAGGAGTGAACATGACAGGCTTGGACCAGCTCGTGGGCATCATCCGGAACAACCGTAAGGCCGAGCTGGTCCCGTGAAAGCATGAAAGATAGTCCGTCAGGACCTGGCTGTCACTTTCGTTGGCGGGGCCGACGATATGCGAATTGTCCTGGTCTTTGTCATACACGGAGATGGGAGTTGGCTGGGATACGCTGAAGTTGCCCCGGAGATCAGGCAGTGTTTGTGATCCAGGCGTCACGCATACCGTCCCATGACCTGGGGCAGGCACGGCTATGGACAAGGACAGGTCCGGCGACGTAAGATGTTGCGAATGGGTGTCGTTCGGTCCCGGCGACGGTGTTCTTTGACGTCGTCGTCGCTTCCGGCTGCCGGAGTCATGTGAAGAGACTTGAGCCGTGAACGCATCAACATCGACCCTGCTGCTGGGACTGGCTGTTGAACCCAGCACAATCGGTTGACTTGGACGCAATGTCTGTCTTGGACTGGGAACTGGATTCGCTATTGGCTCATGACCCTGGCCCACGATGGGAAGAGGGACGGCAGCATCAGGGAACACGCACTCGGTGTTGTAGATCCGGCACATAAGACATGTTGTCGACTCATTCTCCAGCTTGCAGCGGGACTTGCGGGCACGGCAGCGCTGACAGGCTGGCACTGCACGCGAACGATAGGGCCGCGTGCGTTGCATCGTGGATTACTCGGTACCTATGGAGAGGATGAGATGTGGTCCATTCTCCTAGGAAGGGGCGTGGTTCCGAGGGTGTTGTCCGAGGGCGATGCTCGAGCTGGAGGATGAGAGAGGATATGCTCCGTGCGCGAAAGCTTCTCCGAGGGCGGCGCTGTTCGGGTGTTGGGCGAGGTCCGCGGATCGGGAGACGACGGAGGTGAGACTCCACCACTGGCTTATCGGAGGAGGGTATCATAGTGGGGGGCAGCTGATCGTCAGCCGGGATGCTGTGTGCTAGACAAGTATCAGTTGATGAGAACTTGAGAGTTTGCGAATGTTGAGTCGAGTCGTGATGGACTTTTCGATGGCAGAAGGGAAGTCAATGGGCATCGCGAAAAGTGTTGGGGTGCCGCTGTGGTGTTGAACCAGGCAGCAGTCAGGCAGCGTCCACTCTGACGTCTTCATCACACACGGAACCCTCAGAGTCTGTCTCGACATCAATCAGCTGCAGAATATGTCGAGTCACCATTTCAAGAGTCTCAGGAGGTACTTATCAAGACCGATAGTCGGACCCCAGGGCAATGATAGCCAAGCACCCAATGCCGCCCCTGGGCGGAGACATGGTCAGTTGATTTGACTGTTGCCAATGGCTGCCGATCGGGCTTCACTCTGACCTTCACATATGTTTCTTTCTTTCCTTGTCTCCAGACATGCATATTACATCAATTACATCTTCCTGCATCAACCTGCGATTTGTACCTGCAGCCACAGGACGTCAAACTCATCAGCTCAATTGATGGTTGAGTTTGCATCTCCAAGCACATCACATCTTCGCCATGCCGTCCAGGATACGGAGGATCCCTGCTGTTGGAATCTCAGACGTGTCCCGAGCCCTCCGTCCTGGCCGGACTGCTGCAAGAGTTTCACCTGCCAAGGCCGCAAGCCGTCAGCACAGCCAAGCAGCAGTGGCATCCATTGAGCACAGCCTGGCCAGAATAGCCGCGATAGACCTGTGAGTGACGGTGGATTGTCTTCCTGGCCATTTTCTTGCTATCCAAATGCCATATTGGACGGTGTCATTGAAACTGACTCTTACTCTTCTCGTCCTTTTCCAGTCGCAGCAACTCCAAGTTGCCCAGTCGCTATGATGGCACCTCAGCAACGTACAAAGCTCAGCAGCCTTACATATCCCGGCGATCAAGAACTGTTCGTGAGAGAAAGGGAATAGATGTGGTGCATAACGTGCTTGTGAACCATCAGGTGGATATGCTGTGTGAGTTGCTAGCCAGGCTCATTGCTAAGACTAGACATCGCTGGATCATAGCATAACCAGAGGCTGACAGTATTGCAGTCGGTATTCCAGCACGGTCACAAGCTGCAGATCCCTTTCAGACACTGTACAAGGCTGATGCCATCAAGTCCTTTGCTCCCGTTCAGGAGCAAAGCGTAGGGCACGTCGCTGAAGGTTATGCACGAGCAATAGGCAAGCCGGGAATTGTCATCGCTACATCGGCGCATGCGATCCCCAGCTTGGTCACGCCTATGCAAGATGCTCTCATGGACGGCACACCCATGGTTGTTCTCTATAGTCTCAATCCATCTTCCAGCATTGGATCCGATGAGTTCCAGTCCCCCGATAACTTGAGCATTGCATCTGCCTGTACCAAGTGGACGACCAAGGTACGCGACATGTCGGAGCTGAAATCGAAGCTTCACACTGCCTTCGAGATTGCTGTGAGCGGTCGACCCGGGTCTGTTATGGTCGAGATCCCACCATCGATTCTGGCTGCGAACCTTCCAGTGTTCTCTGGATCCTCAAATGAGGATCCGGCACCGCTATACGCCAAGCCGACCAGGATCATTCGTCCACACGACACTCTGCAAGTAACACTTTCTCGAGTAGCAAGAATGGTCGACCGAGCTGAGAAGCCAATTCTCTTTGTCGGTCAGGGCATGCTCGCTTCACCCAACGGCCCTGCCGTACTGAAAGAGTTCGCAGATCGAACAAATATGCCTGTCACCACCACTCTTCAGGGACTGGGTGCATTCGACGAGCTGGACCCCAAGTCACTGCACATGATGGGTCTTCACGGCTCGTCTTACGCCAACCGCGCCATACAAGAAGCTGACCTGATCCTCGCCCTTGGCGTTCGCTTCGATGACCGAGTCACAGGCGCACTGGCCAAGTTTGCCCCAGCTGCCAAAGCTGCTGCCCGGGCTGGCCACGGCGGTATTGTGCATTTCGAGATCTCACCCAAGAACGTGGACAAGGTAATAACGGCCACTGAGTCAGTCATTGGCGACTGTACGGAGAACCTGGCCCAACTTACACCCTTGACACAAAGGTGCAAGGACAGACCCGAGTGGTGGGCGCAAATCAACAGCTGGAAGAAGGCGTTCCCCCTGTCGGCATACAGGCTCGTCAAGCAGCCTGTGGTACGAATCAGACCGCAAGATGTGATCGCCAGGCTGAGCGACATGACTTCGCACATGAAAGACAAGGTGCTCATGACTACGGGGGTCGGCCAGCATCAGATGTGGGCAGCACAGCATTTCCGCTGGCGCTATCCCCGCACAATGCTGACCTCAGGTGGCCTGGGAACGATGGGTTACGGACTACCAGCAGCGATCGGGGCTAAGCTGGCGCGGCCGGATTGCCTGGTGATTGACATTGACGGAGATGCATCCTTCGGCATGACAATGATGGAGCTGGCGACTGCCTCCCACTACAACATTGGAGTCAAGGTGATCATCTTCAACAACGAAGAGATGGGTATGATTTCGGATCTGCAGAGGCTCTACTACAATGAGAGGTTCACCCAGAACAGGCCGATCAATCCGGACTTTGCCGGACTGGCGGAGGCGTATGGAGTTGCCAGCTCAAAGGCCGTGACCCCAGATGAGGTAGAGGAGAAGCTCAAGTGGCTGATTGAGTGCGACGGACCAGCGGTGCTTGAAGTGATGACGGAAAAGAACGCTCCCGTATGGCCCGTGGTACCTGCTGGCAAGGGTCTCCATGAAGGCATCACATATCCGGCCGTCCGTGACTGATTTCAAGAAAGACGTGGCTCTGTTCTCAACCCGATCCAATACTGATTACGTTCGATACATAGCGACAAGATTCACTGTCTGCATAATGATAATCTTTTCTTCTCAAGAGGGTCCTCATTCCGCCTTGTTCACGAACCAGTCCGAGGCAGGTTTCTTCCAAAAACAACAACTGCGATGTTGGAAAGCTGTTCCCAGGAAAAGCCTTTCCATGTGAACAAAATCTGTATAGCACCCTTTAGAGCTAAACATAGGAGCATCATGACGAACTACCGTTCGGGAATTCGTTACCCTACTTCATACCCAGGCTGAAGAGCTCGCCCTGTGCCCCCCCTTCATGTTTCTTCACCGCGCCATCAAACCTGCCCATGAGACCCATTGTGCATTCTTAGCCTGTCGGCAGAGTAACAGGATATATTTAGTGCGCTTTCAGACAATAACAAGGACCCGAGTCTTTCTCACTGCTGCTGATACATGACATCGCCGAAGCAACATTGCGCCAAAGGTGCCTGGGGCGTGTTCCAAGAAGGTTGTGTTTCTCCCCCAACCCAGGTGGTTCGGACTTCACTTGTCGTTCAGCTTATACAAGATGGAATTTGTTCCCCACTGCAGGGAAAGAATATTTTTTTGAGCATACAGAATTTATGCACTGTCATCTCAAGAAACTTCAAGTCTCGCAATGCTGAGGTGGAAATATACAAAGAGAGTAAAGTCTATGATATTGGCCTCAAGTAAGGGGAGAGATCCCTCTGTCTGAACATCACCAGCGTGGATCCGGGCAGCTAAGACCCGGCCTTTCGCCTGCGCAAAACGAACCTGACAATTTTTTTTTTTTTTTTCGCCGAGTTTGAACTGGGTATTCTGGATTACCTATCCGGCGTGGTAAACGAGGTGGGACATCGGAGAGCGGTGGATAGCTGCTGCGGTGCTTTCCGCGGGGGTGATCCGGGCCGCGGAGCCACCCCGGACCCGGGACTGGGCTCCCGATCTTTCGGCTCTGTGGGCTTGTAGCTCTTCATATGCCCTCTACGCTCACTCATTGTTGCCGTATCTAAAGCGCACTTTTCACCCTTCGAAGACTTTTTTCATGATGTGTCGGAGTCAGGGGTAAGCTAATAACCACCCCCCAAAAGGCTATGAGTAGGGCGAGATGGCTCAGTTCCATAAGGGATTCTCTCACCTTTGACGACGGGCAAGCTGCAAATAAGCAGAGGATTAGCAAGTCTGTATACCTCCGCGACTTTTTCTGCATGGACTCAAATCTATAACCATTCACTTTGGAGCTGAAGAAGGATTAAGTCTCCGTGGTCTGATTTCGCTCCGCGTCCATGAACTTTATGCAGCGATCCAGTTCAGCATTCGATCCGCTCCGTCTGTATTCTCTGCTTTTTAATGAATGTTCTTTGTTCTTCTCATAACCCTTGTTTTTCTTTTGTCTACTCCAATCGGAGGATAGTAGCTCAATTGGCAACGGTAGAGAAAGCCAGAGCTGCGGTATCGATCTTTGAGCGATGGTTATGCGGTAGCTGTGCGGAGGCGAGGCGGACGCACAGCTCCAGGAGTTGAGAGACCCATCCGTGGTCCGTAGAGAAAGTGGAAGTTTCTCAGGCCATTGATTGGCGGTAAACATGAGAATCTCGACTGTTCATATAAGCAGGAATCCCGTCCATTTACAGTGTTTGTTGATTGGTGCGCTGGACATCAAGTAGGTACTAGTTGTACTATTGCTTCAACCAATCTGTATTCCTAAAGTAAGGAGATACATGCTTGACACACACAAACACCATTTTGTTGCTCAATGCCCGACTAATTCTTTCCAGTCATCATGCAAGTAGAAATTACTCATTCACCCAAGTAAAACAATTGGGCGCAGTGAAGAGCTGACACGCCCACCGTTTGTACTGGGGCAATGTCCCGGAGACCCGACCTCGGAGCTCACTCAGACCCAAGACATGGCGTACGTCTTTACCGCGTTGCAAACCGAACTGCTCAACTCACTTTCAGAAATTATGAAAACAGTCTCCGATGTTGTTGACACCAGTATCGCGTTCTGGTCGAGATGAATATGTTTCTCCGCGGAAAGTTGGGTGCCGGACGCAGCAGTGGCAACCCGGGCCCAGTCCACGATTAACTGCGTCTAAGTCGCAAGCCGATACTTCCGGGGACTGCCCCAAATGCAGAGCATCACGCAATAGGCCATTCGGATTTGCAACGATGATATTCAGACTCGACGATTGATATGAACGATTTTGACTTATGTAGGTTACGGTGCTTACATGGGAGGGACCCCGTGTCTGCGAGCTCCAGTTCAGCGGCTGGGCGGGTGGACGACACACACTGGGTTGCCATACGACAAGTACATATTCCCACATGCCGCACGTAAGTTCTGCGTTGCCCATGGATCTGTGGCGTTTATGTATTGTGATCTAATATGCTCGTCTCAGGAATATTTGATGGGATCCTGAATGCCGTCGATGAAGAGCAGTAAAGACACCCATGGCTGCTTACACCGTAGACACATGCTTAGACCAAGCCACCAACTCGTGTTCAACAGGACCCTGTTCGGAAACGAGGAACAGAAGCCACACCACCAGGGACATCTGCACGCCTTGACACTAGTTGAGGACCTGTGTTATGATGCAAAGGATTTGGATATCATTGTCGTAGCTGAGCATCCTGATCACTGTACTCACGGAACGCGTTCCGATTCCGGTGCACACCACACCTCGCAGGTCACCACCACTACCTTGGAAAGTTGGATGGGATCTTGAAGAGGCTGAAATGCCAACTATTGCATCAGCTTCACACACACACACCCCTGCCGTGTATGCTAGAGGACGCAACCGAGATGGACCATGTGTTTCCCAACCCGGCTGAGAGTCGCGCTGACTCTCGCCCGATGACTTCTCATGCAGCCCCAGAAGCCACAGGTCGAGAAAGACGAACTAGCAGGACAAAGGGATGTGCTTCAGCACCAGGGTGAAAAGAGACAACCTGCAGCTCATCGGGAGATCAAAGCGGTAGATCCTGGATAGATACTGTTTTACGGTGTGCGCAAGATCAGGCACCTTGAGCCCTCGCTGGTTGCTTGTTTGTTTGCTGTATGAGCTGCGCCAACCCGCAACCACACATGGCGAGAAGAGCGGTGACCACAGCTTGCTTGCTCTCTTCTATCCTGGATACTCTCTCCATCCAAGTTCCCATGGTATACGCTTGTGAGATGCGTGACCCCGCTGCCAGCACAACACCCCATCAACAGCGCATGATGCAGCAGGCAAACCGATCGAGATGCCTTGCCGGTGTTGTAGCGATGCAGGCACATTCGAGTCCTCACGGTGTCATGCATAACTTGTGAAGACGGTGAGATCAAGGAATAGATCTCAACAATCTCAGGTTAAAAAAAAAGAATATATATACATTAAAAAAGGGAAAATAGAGAGAGAGAGAAGTCCTGCAGGCAAGGCTCCTCTCGCTGCATGGTGCATGTACTCATTGGCTTACAGCTGAGCTCGCAGCGAACGAGACCATCACGTCCCACCAGCCAGAGACCACATCGAGTCGAGGTACAGAACTCATTCCACGGAGAGCATGTCAAAGATCTCGCGAGATGGTACTCCGTACATTCACAGCATACCTTTATCGTTACGGCCATGATCTGGACGATGACGCGCTCTCGTGCAGCAGCAGCAGCAGCAGCAGCATGTCTCGACGCGGATCATTGCAGCACCAGGGGGAAGCCAGTATTCGCCGACAAAGCCGAGTCGGTCCGGCGTCGTGGCTCTTGTCCTCCTGAGCAATGAAGCAAGCAGGCAAGCATCCTCACCCGGACACGAGATGGACAGGTGCTGTCTCTCTCTCTCTCTCTCTCTCGCACGTGCTGCAGAGGTAATAACCTAGGTAATATGATAGTAGTCTTGCAGCTTCTCCCTCTTTCGAACCATCTTCCGAGGTCTATCTGTCTGTCCTGTCTTGCGCTCAACAAGTGTAGAGTCCATTGGAAGACGAAGAAGCCCAGACTCAAAACCCATCTGTCCAATCGTCTTGGGAATCCCCCTCCCCTTACCAATCATAGACTCAGCAACGATTCCCTATCTTTAAGCAAGCAAACCTCCTTCAAAAAACCAACATCCCACCCAAAGAACTGCCTCCCATCGCTCTTCCGACGGCGGGCGTACAGGGGGCGCCGGTGTAACGCTCGTACTGCTCTTCCCTGCTGCCTGTCTGACCGACCCTTCTCTTCGTGATGCGCCTCTCCGTCTTCCTCCCCCCCCCCACCTGCACCTGCACCGCTTGAGAAAGACAAGGAAGACAGAATGTTCTGTTCCCTTCTTGTTCGCGCCTAGCTTCATGGTTGTTCTTCTCTCGCTCGGCGACCCGGACTTCCCGAGCGTGTTCAGATGCATCTAGACGCGTAGCTGAGCAGGCGTCGACGATGTAAAGGGTCGCCCGTGTCGCGTACCTTGCTTGGTAATAGTACTAAAGGTACAATGGGTTCTGTGATCCCTTCCAAGCGGTGCATCTCTTAGTTATAGACACTCTCTGGTCTGCTTCTACATCATCATCATCATCATCATCATATCTCATGTCCTCCTCAAAGTCTCGGGACTTGTAAACAGCCTTGAAACAAACACACCCGCCGGCATCATCATCCATCCCGTCCCGACACATCTCCAATGAGATCAACGTTCCCGCCGCTGTCCATCATCAATCTGACATGTCATCCGAGGAGTCACTCCCCTGCGGCGGCAAGAAATGGGGCTTCGTCGCCTACGATGTCGCCGATGCGCCAGGATGCATATCCCTCTGCCGCCAACGCTTCCTCGAGTCCCTCGTCACCGTCACCGTCACCGACCTCCAGGACGCACATGAGACATTCGTCCACGTCTGCGAGACGCTGTCAGTCCACAGACAGCACGCCGCCGGGGATCACCCTCTCTGGGACCTGTACTGCTGCGACGCCCAGCTTTGTGGCGTTGACAACGTGGAAGGACTAGGCGAGGACCGTACGTCTTCTCCCTCTAGTTGAACCCTCAACCCCGAAAGTCGACTGAATGCATTGAAGGGGAGACTTCACGTCCTGTGAGACAAATGGGCTGACACGAGGTAATAGCGAACATCAACTGGATCATCAACACGTGCTCCAAGTAAGCTTCACGAGCCCTGCCTTCAAGTCTCCCAGAAGGAGAATGCTGATCGTGACAGCATCGGATACAAGTCAATCAAGGACCCTGGTCCCCCGGACGTCACCTATCAATGTCCTGGAAGGGCTGTGAATGGCGATAGTCCTCAGTGTCTGAGACTGAAGAAGAGCCCAATATCAACAACAACAACAACCACTACTACATCATCCCTATCCATCGAGGCCATCGCACAGGATACGACGATTCCCAGTATGACACCACCAAGACTCCTATCTGACCCGACCATCTCTTCAGTCACAGATCCCTCCCTCACAGCCAGCACCAGTGACCAAGAGCAAGCCCCGAACAGGACTGACGGCACCCTTTCGACGGGGCAGAAAGTTGCCATAGCCATCTCCGTAGTCGTGGGCATCGTCCTCTTCGTGGCCGCCATCCTGTACCTGCTCCGAAAGAAGATCACTTGCAGCAGCAACAGCAGGGCACGATCCGGCCAGTCAACAGAGGACTTGCCCCGGTCGACTTCTTCCAACGGAGCAGCAGAGGACGCTTCCCTGATACCGCCCTTGAGACTGAGCGAGCGCCGCCTGCTGCCGTCCAGACCAAGCACCGCCAGCGGCAGTCCTCCCGCTTCAGTCCACCGTGCGCCGGGCTTCCCAGGCAGTCCTCTGGTCTGTCCCACGAAGGCCATGCTCAGACCGCGGCGGGAGGAGATGAGGAAAGCGAATCAGATGAATACCACCACAACGCTTCTTCCGCCGCTGACCCCCAGCTGGGCCGCCGAGAGCGCCAGCGTTCGAAGTCGGACCAGCAGCGGTACAACAGGAGAAGGTTCAACACACTCCGGCAGGCTATTGTTCCCTGAGCCCGGAGAAGAAGGGGTGCCGTCATCGCGACACGTCAGGCATCCAAGTCGCGTCCATAGCTTGGCCAGCCCGGGACCAGCGCCCAACAAGAAACTCCCCCCGACTCCCGTCGAGAGCACTCACAGCAGCAGGGCCTTGAGCCCGAGCCGACACGGAGACGCCGCGATCGGGATCGTGGGGCACAACCCGCCCAGCGGGGTGACGTTGACCGGGCCTTCCAGAGACCTGTGCGAGCTGACGGAGGCGTACGAGAGGGAAGCGAGGAATAGCGCAGGCAGCAGCAGCAGCTGGTCAGGGAACGGCGGCGGTGGCGGTAGGCCAGGCACGGTGTCGACACCTTCAAGGCGGACACATGCGGCAGGCGGCAAGTCAGTCTTGGGAGAAAGTGATCTACAGAGGCTGGGCGGGCAGTACTGAGATTCCCGAGCTGGCGACTTTTGTCAGAGAGGGGGGGGCGAGGTTGGTCCGGCGTTGGGGCGCCCATGAAACTAAACTACCTGTTGTAAAAGATCGCCCTCAGAAAAAGCGAAACAATGGGAAAATTATCTCGACTTATCTACGGCCCGCCGATCTTGCTGCCCAAACCCCCCGCAGGAAGTAGTGTGCCCCTTCTCAGATCCTGTCCCTGACGGATTTGACGAGCTCAACCATACTGCTCTCCAGGCTGGTCCACTCGATGCCCAACACCTTGACGGTCTCGTCGTTGTTGAACTTGCAGATCCTGTCCGCGGGCGCCGGATCACCGCCCTTGAGGTCCCCGGGTGGCAACCTGTCCTCCAGGTCCGGGAAGTTGGCCCTGACAATGTCCAGGATCTCCCGGTTGGAGAAGTACCCGGCGATGGTGAAGAGCCTCTTGCCGCCTGCCTCGGGCCTGTCCATGGCGAGGATGTGCGCCTTGGCCACGTCCCTGACGTCGACCCAGAACTGCACCGGCCCCGTCGACGGGATGGCTTCCCTCCACTTGCCCTGCACCAGGGCGACGATGCGCTCGTTGGACGTGTTGATGCTGTCGAGGGTCGCCAGGTGGTGCACCACGGGGCCGAGCACCAGCGGCGGGCAGATGGTGACGACGTCGAAGTTGGGCTTCTCGGCCTCCACAAAGTCCCACGCTGCCTTCTCCGCGTACTTCTTCGACAGGCGGTACACGGTCGGCCGGTCCTTGTCGAGATCGTCCATGGTCGACGGGTTCCACGACTTCTCCGTGAACACTTGGTTGGGGTCCTCCAGCTTCGCGTCGTCCAGGATCGACGCGAAAGACGACGTGATGATCAGCCGCTTGACGCCGGGCGCGTGGGCCTTGATGGCCTTGAGGATCCCGTTGGTGCCTTTCAGGGCAGGCTCGATGACCTCCTTCTGACCATCGGCTACAAAAATCGTCAGCAAAAGACTACTAAAAACACATGTGTTTTCTCGTGGCTCTGGGGGGGCAACCGACTCCATTTGAAGTGGAACGGACTCGCCGTGTGCATGACGACCTCGATCCCGGGCGTCTTGGCCACATCGTCGAAAGCGCCGTCCGCAGCGATATCCGGCACGATCACAACGTTGAGACGCTCCGCCTTGTCCTTGTGCGCCTCCCGGAGCTTCTGTGCCTTGTCTTCAGACCGGACCGTGGTCGTCACTTGGTGGCCCTGGTCGAGGAGCTGTTCGAGGATATGCGCTATACACGCGTGAGCATGTGAACCGACGACGCGGGGCAGTCATCTGCCAACAAGGCAAAGTAGGCATGATAGGCAAATGGGCGCTTACCGGCGATGAAGCCTGAGCCACCTGTGTGACAACTTGGATGTTAGCTCTCCAAACTCGCACAGGTACCACCCAGTCCAATTTACCTGTGAGCAGAACGTTCACCATCGTAGCTGATCAGTTGCCTACTGAGGTGTTCTTCACTACTGTACTGGGGGGTGTCGTTCAATGATGGGCGAGGATGTTCCAGGTGTCGGCTTGAGGGGGCACGTGGCTGCTGCTGCAAATGATGAAAGAAGATGGAGACTGCTTCCTTGGGATTCGACGTTGGGACGGAACCTCTCACATCACACCATAAGAGGGGCAACACAGACAATGAATGGATGCGTAATAGATAACTGCCTCACGGCATCGGAATTATTCCCTATCCCCGGCACCGTCAATTGCGGGGACCAATGTTGGCGTCATCCGTCACCTCAAGCAAGCAATCTACGCCATTATTCAGCAAATAGACGCTCAATTCAAACACAGGAAATTCTGTACGTTGTTACACTGAGGACTCTATGAAGCTCTCCTGTCGGAGCTGATCGCCTGCCCAAATAATGGCACAATCTCACCATCCTCATCATCATGCTTTGGATGGAGTACGGCTCATAGTCTGCCCTCCACACTCGCTGGCATTCCCGCTTCCTGGCGAATCATGACTTATCCGGCAGTGAAAGAATGCCTTTCCTGGGAATATTTTCAGGCTATGCGACGTTTTTTGTCGCGACGCGGTAAAGGCCACCTGTGATACGCAACGGGATCCTTGGCAGAAATGTAGATATATGGACGATGCATGCTCGACTGTATCGCGGCAATTTCGCAACACGCTCAATGACTCAACTCTGTCTCCCGTCATCCTACTTGCCCCTAAGATGCGGCCGCCGGTGGGGCTGGAGTCTCTGGGGGCTGCGGGTGATGGATGCCAGCCAAGCCTGCTTGTTGAGCCTCCTCAGGGATGGGCAAGACCAGCGGTCCTGGAGGGACAATGGTCCTGTCGGGTAGTGACTCGCCCCGGATAACCTTCTCGACCTCGGCTCTGTCGAGAGTTTCGTACTTGACGAGAGCTTGAGCGAGGAGGTCGAGTTCCTTGCGCTTCTCCGTGAGAAGCCGCCTGACGTCCTCGTATGAGTTCTTTAGGGTCTTCTGAACCTCATTCTCAATCATTGAACGGGTTTCAGAGCTGAGGTTTTCGTAACGCCGTTGATACTCAACAGGTCCGAGGACGCGGGACATGCCAAACGAGGTCACCATGGCGAAACTCAGGTCGGTAGCACTTTGCAAGTCCTATGAAACGTTAGTTGATTGTTGGACACTCTCTAATCATAGGCGTGACTCACTGAGGATACGCCGCTCGTCACCTTGTCATCACCGTATTGGAGTTCTTCGGCCATTTTGCCGCCCAGCGAAACGCGGATGTTTGCCATGTACTCAGCTGCGGTGAAGGAATACTTATCGATCTGAGGTAGCATCGCGGTGTGTCCGAGACTGGGGCCCTTGGGCAAGATTGTCACCTTGTAGAGAGTGCTCGAACTGTCCTTTTCGAACAGCTGCACGAGAGCATGGCCAGCCTCATGATACGCAGTCATCTCCTTTTCTTTCTCGCTGACTACCATAGACTTCTTGTCGGATCCCATCGTCAGGCGGTCGTAGGCGTACTCCATGTCTGGCTTGGTGATCTCTTTCGCACGGGCCCTGCTAGCACGCAAGGCGGCTACATTCAGAAGGTTCTCAAGTTCCGCGCCAGAACGACCAGCCAAGCGAGCTGCATAAGACTCCATGTCGATATCTTGAGCAATCTTCAGCTTCTTGGCGTGGTGCTTGAGAATAGCAACGCGGCCTCGGACATCGGGGAGGTCGACATTGATGTGACGGTCAAAGCGCCCAGGTCGCGTGAGGGCCTTGTCCAAAAGCTTCGGCAGGTTGGTGGCACCGATAATGATGATGTTACTGTCCTGGTCGAAACCGTCGAGTTCAGTGAGCAGCTGGTTCAATGTTTGCTTGGAATGGGCCTGGTCGCGTGGGTTACGTGTGCCACCAATGGCATCCAGCTCGTCAATGAAAACGATCGCAGGTGCCTTGGCCTTCGCCGCGGTGAATAGCTCCCGCACACGTTTCGCACCAACGCCAACGAAGATTTCATCGAATTCACTGCCAGACATGTAGAAGAAGGGGACGCCAGCCTCACCAGCTACGGACCGGGCAAGGAGCGTTTTTCCAGTGCCAGGAGGTCCAACCAGGAGAACACCTTTCGGGAGCTTGGCACCAAGATCGGAGAAGTTCTCGGGGTTCCTGAGAAACTCGACCACCTCCTGAAGCTCATCCTTGGCCTCATCGCAACCATGAACATCGGAAAACTTGGTTGTCTGTTTCTCGGCTCGGACCTCTGAATCGGTCTTGGCTCCAGGACCTTTGGTGAAAGACGAGGCCGTAGTGATGAGAATGGTCACGGCAGTCATACAAAGATATGTGACAATAGCGAAGGTGACGATGAACTTGAACCAGCGGAAGATGAGTGAACCCGTGGACTCCTTCACAACCACGTGCACAGGGTCGTATGAGCCACCTTTTCCACCCATATCGCCAGTGGCGCCAGTCATTGTCTGAGTTCCGATAAGTTGTTGCAGACCGGGATTGTGATTCCCAGGCTGGCCGCTTCCAATTCCGAAATGCGACGAACCGGCAACACCGGCATTGAGCATCGAAAGGGCACGTTGGTAGACCTCCTCCGTAGCAGGACTTGTTGCGAAACGCCCACTTTGATATCGCTCTACCAGGATACCTGGCATGTTGGCTCGGAGGAGAAGCTGATAGAAAGCAAGTTGAGCGTTGACATTTCCGGGGTTTTTGTTCGCGGATTCCTCCATGGTGCTGAGTTGATGCCGAGGTACACTGCTCGCGCTGCCAAAGTGTCTTCGAAGCGTGAAAGGTGTCAAATAACGAATGTTCGGCCGGAGAGTAGATATTGAGCGCGTGAACCCGATGCTGTACGGGCTCCCAATGTGGTGCAAAGTACGGGGCAGCGATTGGCGCTGGGTATCAAGCACCACCCGCTTGATTGTCGCCATTGCAGACGGCATAGTCCGTTGACTTAATGCCCGCGAAGCTATATTCATGGTCGATGCCATTTCTCTGAAAGCTGGAAGCTAGATCCTCTCGATGGCACAAGATCCTGGTGTAGATGGGAGTGGCGTGGTTCAGGCCTCGCTGGTCACGAGTGTATGCAGTCCCCGTGATCGTCTGGTCGGGCAGACGCTGGTGCTCTGAGTTGATATATTATGGAATGTCGGTACGGGGACAAGTCGCAAAGATGAGAGTCATGACCTGCGCGAAGCCATGCTGAAAGCGATCCGCGCATGTGTAGAGTGGATGATTTGTTGGGGTAGGCAGGTCGTAGAGCGGCTTGTGTCATCATCGTGGGCGCCTTCGTGGTGGATCTAGGGGGATCTATGATCTTCCGCTCCGATGTCTCATGGTCAGGGTACGGGTTAGGGTTGGAGACATCGACCTCCGAGACATACTGTAGACGTGAGATTAGAACCGTTGTCACCCTTATTTACGTAGACTACTCTGATGGAAAGTTCAAGCAGGGGCAAAAAGTAGCCAAGTTATTATTAGATGCAAGTCTGTTGACGGGTATCATTCGTCGCTATGCTTCCGTACCAGCACGTCGCTCAAGTCATGAATAAGTCCTCCCAGCCCGATTAAGAATTTCCAAACTCCTGCGAACAATTTTCAAGTGCACCAATCGTAAGCCTGCCTCCTGTAGGATATCATTGCCTCCGGTCTCGATTCGGGTGGATGAATGCCAGTCATTCCCCACGTATGCAGCGTATTTCTCGTGATAAATGAAAGTGAATGTGCGCTTCGCTTCAGATGTTTTTACAATGTCTCAACACGCGCGCTGGGCATTTGCATGCTGGGGTCGTCAAACTCAATTTTTGGACCGCCATACATGTCAAAGATGCCAGAGCCGAAAACGGGTAATTGACCAATAGTTGTGACTTCGACCGGTGCCTGGTACTGGTACCATGGCTCCGACTCGACGGTTGGCGAGGGTTGATGATAGGGGACCGTTGTTGACGGAACGGACTGCAAAGCCCTTGGTGGTATCTGGTGATGAGAGCGTGGCAGAGGCTGAGAGACCTGCGGTCCGTATTGCATCATGGGTCCCTGGCTCTCCAAGGTTTGTGAGCTCGGGACAGTGTACGTCACACCATGCATTGGCGGGGCGTATAATGCCGCCTGAGGGGCTGGACTACGACCTGATGCAAGGGCGTAGCGACCCGGGCCGGGACTGTTCCGAATTTCCTCAACTGGAGTGGTTTGGTAGGGGACATCCATCGGTGCATGGTCGATTACTGTGCGTTGAGGCTGGTATGTGCGCTGTATGCCGGACGTATTCATGGTTGCCACACCGGGGTTATGATGGTCGGTTACATAGAATGCTTCCGGAGTTTGCACGGCTGTACGGTGCATCACTGGCACCAGGTTGGACTGATCGACCATTGCAAGAGATGCCTCGTGGTGAGGGCTTTGGTTGTGACTTGGGGCTCTTCCTGTGTAGGGAGCCTGGGCTGAGTACTGTTGCTGCATGTTCTCGGTGTACGACTGTGCTCTGCGCAGAGCCGGGTTCACTGCGGTTTGAGAATAACGATCTTCGGCTGCTGGTGTAGACCATGATGTGCTGGACATTCTCGGGGTCATCGGAGACTCTCCGCTGTCAGAATCCGAAGTGCAGTCATCAAGTGCTTCGTTGGGCAGTAGCCCTCTTTGATGGGAGCGTCTTTGATGTTTGACCATGGTGGTTTTTCGACAGAAACTGTGATGATGTTAATGCCTCTGTCCCATACGTCAAAGATGGTAACGAACCTCTTAAGGCAACCATCATGGGCACATTTGTATGGACGCTTGCCAGTGTGAATCCGTCTGTGACGTGCCAGACTTGAAGACTATAGCGGAATCAGAGCCATTCTTTCCGTGGGGATGTGCTTACTTACGTCCGAGAACCTCTTGCCACAGCCTAGGTGTTGACATTGGTGCGGTTTCTCCCCTGTGTGCGTTCTGATGTGAACCGTCAAAGCACTCCGTTGGATGAAGCTTTTGCCACAACCTGGAGTCGAGCAAGTGTACGGACGCTCGTTGGTGTGAATGCGGTAATGCCGCTGTAAATCTGACTTTCGGTTGAAGCTCTGGTTTGTGGTTAGGAAGCGAGGATTGAGGCCGCGGGAAGGCGAACTCACCCTGTCGCAAGATTGCCAGTCACACTGGAAGGGACGGGCGGTGGGCTCGTTATCCACGAGCTCCATCAGTTCCATTGCGCCTGTTCACCCAGCCACACGCACCTCCCACGCTGCGAAGATCTGATGGTTGTTACAATGTCCCTTTTCCAAGGGTACACCGGAAGCCAAATAAGTTCGAGTAGTGCGTCTTCCCTTTCGTATGGATGACTGATAGATTGGTTTCAAGCCCGACGTCCCTTTCCGCAATGTATAGTCCAACAGAACTTCCACCACCCCTTATATGGAGCTCATGAGATTGCAATAATTGGAGGAAGGTAAACAGTCGACAATCTGGAAGCAGTCCGGAGTTGAGATGATACAAGAGTCTCGACGATGATGATTGAGTCTCTATAGTCGAGGACCGCAGCGATGATATCCAGTTCGGTTGGGTCTGTTGTTGGAATAGGTACCGGGAGTTGCTTTGCTGGATGAAAGTTGCTGGGGCACAGAACAGTATATATTCGTGATCGATATCTCAATGTAAGGCCCAGGAGTGGAAGAGAGGTGGAACCAGTAACCGGGGGTACTCCTTGACGGTGAGCTAACGTAGCAAGACTACGGGCCTTGATCATTTGTAGACAGAGGAGGGGAGGTGGGTTAAGGGGGGGTGCGAAGTGCTAATTGTGTCGAGGCGACATGGCCCTGGCTTGGGCGCTGCAGATCCGGACTTATCGTCGAAAATTGACTAGACCAGCCGCGACACCAGATTTGGTAGACACTGGCGTGGCGATCTTGGGTTGAAGGGTCCTGCCCAAGCGTCCCTAATGAGACCTGGCGACGCAACAACATGCTGGTCGACGACCGCGATACCAATGTCCTTGACTAAGTCGAGCAATGAATTCAGAGGCTGGCCACGACAAACCTTGCCCGTGGCAAAGAGACCTCAACATGGGCCTCTTAGCAGTCTAGTGAGCGAGTCAGGGACACGGGTTGCCCCCGAACTACAGCTTAAAACAATACAAATTCAGGTCATCACCGCTGTGAATTTTTGTATGCAGAGAGGCATGATTGGTTGATGAAACATCGAGGATTTCGACACAGCTTCCGAGTGCATGAAGTTTTCGTGAAGGAGAAATGAAGCCGACAATGGGACCCACCCCGTAGTTCCGGTTCTTAATTGCATAGGCAATAGATCGAGTCCTCTTTGTTATTCAAGGCTTGGTGGAAGAGCTGGGCGAATTTGCCTTCACAAGGCGATTCATGAAGCACAATGAAGCACACAATAAGTCCCATGCCGCCTGATGCCTGGACGCCCGGGAGGAGTCGGATGACGGTGGACCGACGAATGGTCACAGGAGAAGAGTGACACCACTGAGATCAGCAATGACAACAATAACAGCAACGTGAAATACAACTAAAAAGAAGCTGAATGAGAAAACAAAACATGACTTCACACCAGGGGGCGGGCTTCAGTGCGAGTTCAACCCGGATGGAGCCGTACCAGAACTAGGACGTGTAAGTGGTTAGCCTGGCGTGTATCAAGACGCCGACCTGCCCAGCTTCTAGCATGATACACCAGCCGTCCTTGTTGACCCACTGCCGGCTGTCCTTTCTTCTGCGTTATCCTTGGGGTCAGCGATGCTGCTTCAGTGGTCTTCGGTCCCATCGGAGCAGTCGATGGGCTCCAAAAGAAGGCCCTTGGCGGTACGGAGTACCACAGCTTTGCGACATGGACTCCGCCAGCCGGTCGACCCCCGGAGAATGGACCCTGGACTACCCTTAGTGATTGGCCGGGGATGCCCATCAAGCACGCGAGATTGGCAGAAGAAGTCGAGGAGCGGGGACAACATGGCCTCTGTGGCTTGATGAAGTCCACTCCTCCTTGTTGTTGCAGGTCGCAGCAGGGTCTGCCCTCTGCGGGTTCATGTAGGTGAGATACGCGGGCTGTCTGTGACCAGTGAATGTACTCCGTACAGTAGGATCAGAAGTCTTCGGCAGGTCCAGTGGATGCGGGAGACGCTTGTACAGTAGACACTAGGGACAAGGGTCATACATGCATGATGGCGCTGCGCGCGCAGCCCCAAGGATGGCACTGTTCCGAAAGGGCATCGAGATGCCATACGTCTCAAATCCGGAGCTCAGCCATGTGGGAAGACTGGTGGCCAAAAGTGTCGCACTAATACTAAGCAACGAGATGGCCAGGATTATTTCAGAGGGGCTGGGCGCGACGTTATGGCCACGAGGTCGAGTAATCTTCCACCGTTTTGAACTAAAGTCAGTTCGTGGACTCTCAAAAATTAGTGTCACATCGATCGGGGCTGATTAAAAGGCACTTAGGTGGTGCTCTGGCGAGTCGGTGAGATGCATTAGCGATTCTTTCTAGCCTTCGCTGGCTCGGCCGTCGACTTGTGGGGGGCCTATGGTGAGTGGATGTCTGGAGAGCAACCAAGATTCAGCTGCGATCGACCGTCGTCGGCCACCTCAATCCTCGGGGCTTGGCCATCAGTCGGGTGTTGCTAGCTGCCTGGGTAGGCACAACTACAGTATAGCGTCGAGGAGGCTTTGGTCTTGGTCTTCTCCTGTTGCCAGCCGATAGAGTTACCGTGTAGGTGTTAGTTGAGGTTGGCGGCAGAGGCGGTTGAAGGCCCATCTAGTAGCACGTGTGCTCAGGGGGTTCCTATCCGATCCTGCACCTCCCCAAAGAGGACAGGCTGAAGGAGCTGAGAGCATGGTGGATTGGTGGCGCTGCATAGACTTGTCAGGCGAATGCGAATCGTACGGTACTGTGAACTCAACGGCAATGACAAGGCGGGGATGCGGGCAATGCAAAGCCATTACTCGCAAGGCATCCCTGGGCTGTCAAAAACTTCTAGATGTTGCGATAACAAAAAGCAAAGCCACCGTCAGCTTTGCTTCTTCTGAGTTGTCACCTTGACGGGCAACCTGATAAGTCGAATGGGCCGACATACCGGAGAAGTAATCGGCCGCTAATAAGGCTACAGTCGCGTTTGTATGGGGGAGGTGAGCAGCACAAGCTTTACGGCATTGACACGGTTGGTTGGGTGTTTTGGCATTTCTCGATGATGGTATGTTCGCTTGGATGATTCCGATTTGCTTTGCCGCGCCTGCCTGTGGACATCGCCCATAACAGTGCCTGATTAATTCTCCGCGGCGGAGGCCTGGGGCATTTGCTTGCTGCATGCAGTCTGCAGGTCGTGCATGATGCATTGTCAGAGCCATTGTTTGCTGAAGAGTTATAGTGGGCTGCGCGAGTTAAAATGATGCGACTCGTACCTCAAGAAAGCACCATTGCACCCCGGGTGCAGCAGTGGCAATCTCTATTCAATTGGGGGCAGGTGGTAATGGACTACGGTCCCCCGTAATATTGGCACTGCGGTGGCGTAAAATAATAGTGCGGCGTTGGCAATAGCGCGACGTCAGGTAAGGTCGCAGGCAGCAGTAGTGGCATGGGGGAGGAAGGAAGGAAGCTTCCTGTGGCTGGACTGGGTGTCTTTCCTCCTGCATCTGCACCTGCACCAGTCAGGGAGGAAAGAGCAATCACTCCCGGGCGTGGCTCCTGTCTGGCAAGGGGCCTGGTCTGCCACTCGCCAGCTGCCGTCGGCCAGTTGCCCGACACCCGCGAAGTTTCCAAGGTTGCTGCTTCCTGGTTCCGTGCTTCTGTTGTCAGGAATCCGGAATCCGGAACCACACCTTTCGTGATCTTGGCCGCACCTGCACGCGAAAACGTTATTCATGGGGAGCGAGCGTCATCTCAACGAAAGACACAGGTGACAGTTGAACCTTCAATGTCCGCAGTACCGGCAGTGACGAGTCGCAGTGCTTACTTCTCCGTCAAGACGAATTGTCTTACCGATCCACTTCTCCTAACAGCCTCACCTCTCACTCTTCAAGGCTCGAAAAACGATGGTACAGGGGCCGTCCGAGACATGTCGTACTTTGTGACCAACGACTTGGAACGACAATACCGTGGCTTTGGGGCGCCTTAGATGATGATGTGGCCCTTGCTTCTTGGGATATCGCCCAAGTTATTTTTGCATTGACAAGCTATCTCAGTGATTAAGACACTAGCAACCTGTCAACTCTCGCCTATCACCGGGGTTATTCTTCCCCCACAATGACCTGTCAGTCTTCAAAACAGAACAACCAGCCGCGGTGTTGCCCCTCTCCGAGCATGAGGGACCCTGGCTCTTGGACCTCCTCCCTGGTTGTCACCCCGGTTGCAACCGACATAAGCATGTCCAGTCGCATGAGAGTCACCTGCGAAACAAGAGAAGTAAATTCAAGCCGGCCTTCAGGGGCCTCTCGTCACAATTTCGCTGCCTGCAGGTCAATATACTTGACAGACATTTCATCAGACATACCAATTGACTTGACCCAAGGAAATACTGGTCGGTTGTGGATAAAGTACCAAAACTGAACCCCAGTCTATATCGGGCGGACAATCGATACCAGAAGCAAGGCGGCCATTCTTTTTAAGAACTGCTCGCCTCACCCACAAAGTGGTCTGACATTCGGTCTAGAGTGCCCCTCTCAACGGTGGCTCCTCCTTCTACCTCCACAAGTCTCCGGAGAAGCTTTGCTCGGTGAAGGCAGCACAAAAAGGTCATATTCCCGGAAGCATCCGATTATGGCATCCCGTTGTATAGGCAAGGTATTTTGGCCAATACGACGCAACTGCCGGGGCGTTTCATCGGAGTTTGTCTGTTGTAACCTCGCGAGTCACGAATAGAACAACGAGCAGCGTCGTTCCTGGTCTTGGGCATCTACAGTAGGCATCAGGGCATCAGCAACGTACAGTACTCCGTACAGTATGCCTTTAATCCCCACTCTGTCAAACCACCCCAGTCTGCGGCTGCGGCACGAACCCTGCCTCCCACTTCCTCCGCCGGATGCCTGCCTGTTTCAGGCTTGAGCCCAAGGGATCATCATACATGGCCTCGAGACTTGGTCGGCCTCGCACTCTACGGCTCACCAGCTATCGTCCACGGCGCTGCCTTCTTGATCAGTCTTGAACCCCACCATCAATCAAACCTGCTCGACGCTGTGGTTCCACTGCAGGCGACACTTAGCAAAGAACAGATTGGTCACATGAGTTCAGCTGCATGCGATTCGAACCGAGTTGGTGGAAACTCATGCAGAGTAGCAAATTCCCCCGACGCAACTAGTATGCGAGAAATTGGGGCATTCATGCGCTTCGAAAGAAGGAACCCGAATTGCCTGACAGGCAATTATTACGATGAGACCATCACCTATGATGTCCTCTCGAAATGTAAAGAGGAGATTGAACAACTGTTCGCAATGCCCAGTCCCTTCGCTCGAGCGAGGTGGTTCCCCATAATCGCTTTTCCGCGCAGGATCGTGGGTTGTTTTCTTACTGCTGTGACAGAAAGAGTGGATTGATTGGAGTGCATGCACGTTGGTGGACGCCACTTGGCGGCGTACCTGTTGAATGGGTAGGCCAAGGCAGGGGAACCATGTGGCTGGAATTCGGCCTTCAGCCGTCGTATGGGAGCGTGAAAGGTCATCACGAGGTGCCAGTAAAATGACATTGATGAACGAAGTATCAGGCAGCATGGCAAGCTCTCACAGGGATTCTCATCATGCTGAGTCCAGTTCGGAGTGGATATGTGACATCAATCTGCGTCGGCAGCCAAGACCAGTCTTCTTTTTGATGACGAAAGGAATGAGCATCATCAGTGGGGCTTACAACTGGATCCGGCTGAATTATGATTTTCTTTCCACAGATTTGGCAAAGGCATACTCACTTCGTCTGCGTGTCCCACAGATACACAACTTCGTGGAAGACCCGAGCTAGGCCTTCATTTCTTCTCGTCTTATCAGATGCAGCTCCTCGAGAGCCCTCATATACCTTGTGGCATCAAGGGCATTTCGCTTCCTAAAGCGGCATTGATGCTTCGCGGTTGCAGTTTGGACATTCAAGAATAAATGTTCAAAAATTAGGGGCTTGCTGCTGTGGAACTGGTACGTCCCAGCCGTGTTCAAACTAGCAAGGCTTCGAACTCACGCTTCGTAGGTTCTCGCATTCGCTACGGTAACATACTTGCCTGCTTGCTGCCGAGGTTGACTCTTAGAATCATGCTCTAAGCAAGTCAATAGACCGTCTCCTTCGGTCTCTCTGATGGGGTGCTCTTGACTCTTTTCCCAAGCTCTCGAGTGAGGCAGGATCTTAGTTGAGGTCTTAGGAGAGATCCAGGCTTTCTCTAAGTGCTTCTGGCCACGTCCTCTTGCGGCAAGGTGACCATTCAGTGAGAACTACGGGTTTACCTGCGGTCGGAATCGGACCATTTGCACGTGATATGGTCTATCTCATCCTTCAGATGCGAGAACGAGCTTTATGAGTCTTGCGATCCTCTTCCCTAGTCAAGATAGCACATGGCGCCAGCACGCTTTGCTTTGCAGTAAGTTCAGAGTCTCCACAGGCGCAACGATTGTCGACCTGAATGAGCTTCGTTCCAGTTCTGACAATCTGCCACTGGGTAGTCAAAAAGTCGGTGTGATGCACCTGCAGCAGTTGCATTGCCCTTCTGCAGCGACTCATTGGCCCGCAGGGGTGAGACGCGTTGTTGCAAATGACTGTATTTTGAATCGTTGCACATCAGATATTTGATATTCGTGTTAACCCGATCATCCGCCCCTAATCACTGGACTGAACCTTGCTAGCATTGCAACCACGAGTCATATACGGAGTACTACAACCCTTCACCAACACCAGTAATGTGCGGAACACTGTGTATGGCAGGCTTCATGTACTGAACGTCGTGACCGCTCCCGAGCACCTTGATCGGCTCCGCAGATGTTGCAATGGCTTGATCGTGTCCATGTCAAGAAGCTTGATTTGGCGCTTGCTGACTCGTCATTATGCTACAGATCGACAGTCGTTGTCAGTATGATTTTTGACGCTAGAAGCCAAGCCTAAAAGTCTACTAACACTCTTCAGCATTGCCACATCGTTGGGCTCGAGAACTTTGCCGCGCCGAGAGTCAGCCCGGAGCGGAGAACACGGGTGTCTGCAAGCTACCAGGCTGTGAGGCCCTTCACTGCGCGTGGAGGGCTAGTTGGCAGGCCGCCCAAGACTTGAGGCAGCAATGGGTGAGCACAGCAATCAGGGTACGAGCTTGCATCACCTGGCTATGAGCTAAACTAGCTCCGCCGATGTTCCCTGGCCGAGAAGCTCATGAGGCTTGCTACCATGCCTCGCAAAAGCTGCGAGACAAAGTGACGGACCATGCATGGCAATCATGCTTCTGACGAAGTGGATTCAGTGTGCTGGATCAACCGCGTTCGAGCTTCTCCGTGTTGGAAGTCGGCTCAATAACAAGGAGTAGCCCCTTTTCGGGCACCTTTCCATTGTCGGCGATCAAAGTTCGACTCCTTCCCGTCGGCCACGCCGTCATTAGCTCAGGTCCTTGATGGCTCGACAGCCCAGCTCGGGGCAACCATTGCCTCTCGCCGCTGTCATTGCCAATCAAAAATAGCCTAACCTCTTACACAACATTGCGCATTCGAAATGGCAAATACGAATCAATGGGACTCCGTGCTATCACCATATCAACTTTGGTCGATGAGATAAGGGAGACCACGAGGCCACTGGGGCCAGACCGTCACAGTCATAATCTCTTTCAAGCGAGACACAGTCCTCTGCCATGACTGCTTTCTAAAGGTTGGGCTCCACCATGGCTATCTCGAGGTTGTCACGCAGCCTGTCTGCACCCTCGCTGAACCTACACGATTGCTGGACAGTGCAATGAAACTGCTGCTTCAATTGCCAGGCTCCACCATAATCAATGTGGACGTTTGATATGCATAGAGGATCGACGTCGGAAGATCGCTGCTGCTTAACCAGGGGTCCGCTGTGTGGGGGAAATAAGCCGCGACAGAGCAAACAAGGGAATCGCAGTCACTGTATGAGCAGGGTCCTTGGCCTGTCCTGCGAGTGCAACATTCTACGTACAACAACAGCAGAGTCACGTCTTGGATCCCAGTACGGGACAGTGCAGGCGAAGGCATTTCAGTTGACGCAGGTGACTATCATTCCCTATGCGGCAAGCAACTCGTGCCACTATCCGAAGCGTTTAGTCTACAGCGCGCAAATAGGCCGCGGTGGGCTAGGACAAACGCCGATCGCTAGGGTCGAGTACGGATCGCCAGCAGGGGAAGTTTGCTTCTGCCGGGGCAAACAGGCTCAGCTGTGATTACCTCATGGGTCGAGGCAGCCATGAAGCAAAGAACGTGGCAATCATCTCGCATCTGGCACAGGGGGCGCTGACACGACTCGAGATCTACGAACAATAGTGTCTTCTTTGCCGTGCGCGCCGAATCGGCAGCGGGCGGAGAGCCGAGTCAACAAAAGGTCTGGAAACCCGAGGAAGCTAAGTGATCTATGGTCAATCCAGGTCACCGGTGGGTGTGTGAGGGGGCGTGAAATTCCAGGCAGGGACAGCGTGGCAAGCTCAGGAGCTATTCCAGTCGCTGGGCTGGGGAATGCGCCTAATGTATGACTACAGTACGTGACCACGGTGAGGGTCGCAACCTTGCGAGCCACGCGAGAAGAAGCCGCTGATCCCTTCGGCTGGGAACGTCGTGGAGGCGCCACAAAAGGCAAATGGGGAGGGGCGGCGCCGGCTGAGCTCTACGCCAGACCACATCCCGAACGAACGATCTGCGAGGTATCGGAGGAAGTTCTGTATGATTGTGGCTGGCTGGCAACGTTGGCCCTGAGGCATGGCTCTCCGTAGGGAGACAGCCAGTTGAGGCGCAGTCATGTTTTCGAAGCGTCTGAATGCTTACGAGTAGGGGGGATTCAACTCATTCGCATGGGGTTTCCATTCGTGGCCCAGCCAACTGCGTTTCGTCTGTGGAGGATCGAGGTCGCCGCGCGTTTCGGCAACACTGTGCCTGACCCACGAGACACCAGATGCCCCCTTCACACGCATCGTCCCGCCGGCGCGCTCGTTCGTGGATGCATGCAGCTTGCACAGACCTGAGACCCTGCCGACCTTGTCCAGGGTGGGGGGGATGTCTGAAGAGGAAATGATTCATGTTGAGGAGGAACTGGGAGGAACTTGGGACCTTTGCCCCAATCAGACACTAATGGGCGTTCGACAGTGGGTGATTTACTGTGTCCCGACGTCCACTGTGATGGTTCATGCACACTTGCAGACGGATGGAAGCCAGACATTGGCGTGAAGATACGTCGGCATGTTAGCGTGTGAGAGATTGAGACATGGCTCTAGTAAAGGGCGTATCATATGGGTTCTACATCATGATCCCTTTTCGTGCGTTGACGGGGAACAAGAGTAACAGTTCGAAGATGCTCAAGCAGCGGATGACAGGGGGAGGAATATCCGGAGATGGGGCGGCCCCTGTCTACATCTACATTGAACCGCGGCTTCAGATCATGGGAAGATGTAAAAGGGATACTCAAATCACCCCATCGCTGTTCGCGATCATCTCGAACGTGCTAGCACCTTGCGGGCCTAGCTGAGAACAAATGCACAGACTGAAGTACCGAGTCTGTGCGATAGTCGCCGATTCGCATCGCCGGGTGGCCCACATGGGGGATCATGCCTTGGGATTCGCAACATGTTTACACGAACTGACTACCTAGACCTAGTCATTGCAGGGTAATGTCTCCATCATGGTCGGCGACTGACGTACGCCACTACCTACGGCCGACGCGCCCCTTGCGCATAGGCCGGGAAATTATGTTGTTGAGCAGATCGGCTCGGATGCTACTCCGAAACTTTCGATGGCCGTGAAGATTGTGATCTGTCACATGGTTGTCAACCGCAGTGGCAGCCCTATGCAAATGGAGTCCCAAGTCAAGGATCTTCGGGATCAGAGGGGGCTCCGTGGGGAGATCGTCCATAGTATGCTTTCTGCTCCGGTCTTCAAACATGTCGCTCGCAATCGGCGCAGGTGAACTCCAGGCTGACCCTACATTTGACCCAGCTAGGTACGTAGCTAGTTACCGTCCGTGCATCAACAATCAACTTCCAAACGACAATGCTGGCGCCCTCGCTTCCCTTCACCCAACGCAAGTCTCTTGCTCCACGCACTGTTCAAGGTCTGATCAATAGGCGCACCTCTCTCCCTCTTTGCTCGGTGGCATGACGATCCCAGCTGTCAGATTCGCAACAAATTCCGGATGCAACCTCTCCCCACAGCCTAGCTTCCATCTACCGAAACATGTACCTTTCCGCGGCAACAGGACATCAGCGAACCCGGGCACCTACGTACGACGAATACGCAGCGGTATAAACTAAACTGATCCTAGACCAAGACAGGAAAATGAACAGCGGCGGCACCCACAGCCCGGTGTTTCCAATCCAGCCGTCACATCCACACGTGTTGATCTCACGGGACAAAGTTATACACCCTGCCCTTCACATCTCACTGCAAGACTATCACGGAAGAACTTCGCTGGCCCACACACAGGCGAGGCGTCAGGAGTTACTCCGCAGCGAGCGTAACATTGCGCGCGTGCCATCTAGGTGGATGAGGGCCTGCGCAGTACGAGTCGCCTTTGTCTCGCTTCTAAATGCGCCTTGGGAGTGGCAGCGTTAAGCGAGAGTGATAAGTTCTTGACTTTTTTTTTTTTTTGGCAGTCCCAAGAGGGGCGGACCGTGAGCCGCCAATCATCTGACAATCATAGCTGGGCAGCTTCAGCCTCATGAGCTTTTTCGGGCTACCCAACGAGCAGGTCACCATATCCAGGGACATGGGTCCGTTAAGCGAGGGACTAGTTTCGGAGTTGTGGTGGTGAATGCTTCTGCCCTTGGAGTGCGTGATCCTCCGCCGAGAAACCACAGCCTTTCCAGCGGAATGAACGTGGGACTAAGAGACAGTCCGTTATCTTCATTCTGACCCATCTCCCCCGCCCTCGGGGCCCTCTCCCCCTGATTTGCATGCTTCAACAGATGGTTAATTTGTGGCCACTCTCTTCTCCATCCAAACCTGAAAATTACGTTATCAGATTTCAGGATGCAGGTACCCCTCAAAACGCTCGTTCTCTCCGGTAGAGCAGCCCCCCCTTCGTCTTTCCCATGACTCGTGGGCGTTGTGTTCCTAGTGCCAAAAGGGGAATAAACTCCATTTTTACCTTTTCGAACTAAAGGGAATACTTTCTTCACATGCTGCAGCTGTGGTGTGTGTCATGGGAACACCTGTGTGGCAAGGCTATTCGGAAGGATCAGCACAGCCTAGTTGTAGGTACAGGACAATACGAGGTTTGTAGCCGAGGTGTTTGGGATTCAGTTGTAGGATGAGCGCCCATTCTTTTTGCTTTCCTCATCCTTGACAATGAAATGTTCTATTTTTTACCGAAGAAGGGGACTAGTCGGGTTGAAAGATCCTATCTTGCCAGAGCCAAACAACCCATGTGTGATACGGCCACTCCGTTTCCTTCAACTGTGAATGGGATCTTTGCCCTTTCCCCTGATCTTATCCGATATAGGCCAGGCCGAGTTCTAGAGACGAGGTTGTGTCCGGTGGTACTACCCTGAATTCCCTAGTTCAGATATTTTCACTGCTCCCACTTTGGGGGGGGGGGGGCTCTTCAGGTAGGAGAAAGATCTCGGTTTTGAGGTCACAGCTTTCAAGTTGAGGGACCGATACAAGTATTCTGCATATCAATACTGTAGTTAAAGCGTAGTAGCCCTTTGGGTCCTGCCCTTGGATATGAGGCATACGACTCAGAACTAAGTATCACTTCTCGATGGACACCGAGTGGCAAGGACCTTCAACTCGACAAGTGACGGCTTCGTGGACTCCCGTTCCACAAGGCAGAGGGCGTTGTCTGAGAACCCCGGCATGGCATGGTATATGGAGCATGGTGCAGGAGGCATGGTGAATATATATGTTGTTATGGCTTGTTGTATTAAGGGGGACTGTCACGCGAAGTGACGTTTCTTCGACAGACGGTTGAAAGCTGTCAACGAATGATGCTACCTACCACACTCCTTGAAGGCATCCTTACGACGGGATGCCTTCTTTTCTTCCTGTTCGAGCTTTGCTCATCTCAAATGCTGTAAACTAGGCTATATGTCCATCGCGGCGGAAAGAAGGAACAAAAGGCTATGAATGCAATGTTCTGTGGTACCTGGTGCCGGTCCTGATTCAATGTGGAACAGAGGCCAGATTCTTCGAAACCTTTCTCATCTTTTCATAATACAGCAGCACTCTCCCCATCTGACTTGGTGCCATTTTCCGAATGCTCGGCTGATTCCGCCGAATGCGTGGTGAGTCCCTTACGGATGGCAAGCACGCTGTCGACAATGACTGCGTCGATGCCTTCCTTGACTTGCCTCTGTTGACAGTATTAGCATTGTGTTCTCCGAAATGCCTTCAATGTGATTATGGAAACAGAGAGGTCACTAACCTGAACCATGGTGCTGTCATTGTTAAGCGTTCCGTAACTGACGCACACCAGTCCGTTCTCTTTGACGACCCTGACCAGCCGAGGGCTATTAATCAAAGGCTCGGCAGCAGAGACAATGCCCAGCAGGTTCCAACGACTTGCGAAACGAATCGCCTCCTGGAGGGACGAGGCACGGATATCGCCGACGGGGCTACAGCCCGAATCACTCAGGAAGAGAATGGGAATAGAGGGTTGCTTGTAGCTCAGGCAGAGGCAGATATCTGGGTTGAAAGAGCTGAAGATGATGTGTCGCTCGCCGGCGAGATCGTAGACCTTCGAAAGGACCGTGTCACAGAAGGAGTTGAGCTCCACGGCATATGTGTCCATTTCGTGCTCCTCGCTTTCGTGAAGCATGGGATATTTCATCTCGATGTTGAATCCAATGTGTTCGGGCAACTTGCGGAACAGATCCTCAAGAGTAGCAAAAGGAGCCTGGATGAAGTTGCCGCGTGAGTTGGCCTTGAAACCCTTCTCCTTGTAGTCTCGGGTATGCTTCATGCGCTCTTCCAGTTCATCGTTCTGTTCACCGATGAAGCCCACGGAGTTCGTACGTCGGGGCGTGAAGCTGCTGCTCCTATTCCGCTTCACAGAATCCACGCGAGTCTTGTGTCCGTTTGAGTGGTAACCATTGCGCGTGCTGTCGGGGTTGATATGCAGGAATTGCTCTAGAGTGAGGGTATGTACTGGTGCGTCAATACCAGTTTCGCTCACGAGAAAGTCGTGGTAAATGACTGGGACATGGTCCTTCGTGAGCTGCACATCAAACTCAACGTACTGTGCGCCCAAATTGGCAGCAGCGATGAATGACGGCAATGTGTTCTCTCCAAGCTGAAGAGAACGATTAGAGGTAATGTTCTTGCCAAGACCACGGTGGCCGATGAGCATGGTCGACTCAAGTTTCTTCCAGTATGTCTGGCGGGACGTGATTTCCATTCTAGGATGGTGGAAGGGCGTGATTACTAGGAAGTTGAAGTTGACCACACCGATGACATCGAGGCTACTCGACATGATGGGGACGCAAACATCGCCCTGCAAATTCATCCGTTGAGATCCAATAGTTGGCTTGACCGAAGACAACAAGGCCACAGCGCGACCAATTTTGTTCTTCTCGCTGCCGGAGTACGTAGGGACAATATCGAAGAGAAGCTTGACCTTTGAGAACTCCTTGGTGGTAAAGACGATAGGTTCAGTAGAGATGTTCTCCGAAACGGGCAGATCGATAATGCTGGGTTCGCCCTGAGCTCCATTTGCCGAGACCACAACTGATAGGGCTGTGTCCAACTGGGTGTTGTGCGCCTCGGTCAATGGCACCTGGTCCAAGCTTACTGCCTCTGTGGTTTTGCGCATATCCATGGAGCCTAGACTCACAAGAACAAGGCTCTCGTTGGTCAGGTAACGATGGCCGAAGGTCTTGACGGGCTCGGCGGAAGCTCTCAGGTTCCCGTTGCTGCTCGTGCCATTTGATCTCCGCTCGCCGATTGAAAGGGCGCCAGGAGGGTTCGTCGGAGCAAGGGATGGCGAAGTCCTTGTTTGCGGCCCCTCATCTTTGGTGTGCTTAGCCAGCAGTCGTGCAATTGACATGTGGCCACGGAGAGCTGCGTGTTCCTTCGCAGTCCAGCCGGACGAGTCGGGTTTGGCAAGGTCGGAACCAGCCTCTATCAGCATCTCAACGATTCGCAGCTGGCCGTCGACTGCTGCAACATGCAGTGGCGTCCAAGCATATGACTTCTCCGCGATTTCAAGGTCAGCCTTTTGCTTGCCACCTCCACGGAGAATGATGGCGGCACATTCGTGATGGCCAAACCTGGCCGCGAGATGAAGCGCCGACTCTCCCTGCTGATCGATCCAGTTGATATCCACGCCAGCGTTGACGAGGAGATCAACAATGACCTTATAGTTGGACTTGGTGGCCATGGCCAAGACAGCGCCGGATTTTGAAGCCGTCTTCCGAATGTGGTCCTTGCTATCGCTGGATCCCTGCCAATTTTCACCCTGGAGCAGCGCTTCAGTGGCAAGAGCGTGGCCACCCATTACGCTTAGATGTAACGGAGCATAGCCATCGTGGTCATGCCATTCCGGAGCATCTATGCCATCCTTGGAGTCGAACTGATCCCACTCTTGCATCTTGGCCATAATGATCTGACAAACCACGACGAAACCATACTGCGCAGCATAATGAAGGGGCAGTCGCCCGAAAGAGTCTCTAGCCTTGAGAGCGCCTCTCTGGCGAGGACTCAGGTTGTCGAGGAGGTACATGAGGATCTGGATAGCCTCATCGTCCTTGCCCAAAAGGACCAGGGTATCCGACTTCCTGTTGGCAGCGTTCGGCACAGTACCCTGTGGGTGTCTGTGATCAAACGCGCTCCCGACTGGAACAGGATAGGAATTGGCGTCATTATGCTGGGGAGCAGACTTGACTCGGCCGATATGGATTACCAAGCGGTGAATGCAATTTCTTCCGTTAATATCCTCTGACTCGTCCAAGTCCTGGAGGTTCTCAAGCAGATAAGTGATGCACTTTCTTGATCGGCCTGAGATAGATCTTTGCAACAGATTGAGAAGCAAAGTTTGCGTAGACTCGTTGCTATTTTGGGTATTGACATCATGGAGACCCTCTTTGAGAGACTCGAGAGAGTCAGTTCTTACAGCGCTGTCCAGGATATCGAGCTGAGACTGTGGCAGTTTTAGCATGGCCTTGTTTGACACACGGCCAAGTGAGCGAGTGGAACGATCTGAGGTTGAGTCATCAAAAGTCTGAGCTTCTCCAAGGATAGACAGCCAGCGGTTGATCTCGGAGAGAAGCCTAGCGGTGTTGCCATCTTTCGCAAAGGCCTTCGGATCGACTTTCGTCGAGATATAGCGATGCTGTGTGGGGATGCCCGGAACCTTCTTGTCGAGCTTCTTGGTGATTTTGACAAACCCCCGACGATTGATCTCACCAAACCATTGGAGGTTCCTCAGCTGACTTCTCAGCTCAAGTAGGGCTCCCATAGCCTCCTCGACCTCATCGCGATCCAGTGTTGCGACGACATCAGGAATCCGGCCGTAGCGGTTGTGGAGCAGGTTCAGCCGTCGGCATGCCTCGCCAAACTTCTTGTTGTAGAAGAAGTCAACATCTTCGAGGTTTCGATCCAAGGCAAAGAAGAATTCTGTGTTTGTCGAGTTAGGGAATTGGGCTCAGCCCAGAGGGAGTTCACGAGGGCAAGGTGTTCCCACCTGCAGGATCAACAGGCTCCCCAAGCTTGGCCTTCTGTGCAGCCGACTTGATGAGCTTTTTGAGCCCCTTGTAGTTGATGTATGAGGAAGCCCACTCGGGCACCTGGTTCCGCGGTAAACTAGGAAAGAAAGAGATGTGTTAGCTAGCTGACTGCGATACTTTGCTGAATTATCATTAGGGATGGGTGTCTCACTTTCGTCCAAACTTCATCTCGCCTAGTTCGTTGAGATGCGAGCCTGCTACTGCCAAGCACCAAGTGCTGGGCTACAGGTTTGCAGTGCTTTGCGAAAGCCAAATGCTGAAGTCAATGGAAGTGATGTATACAACCACGACAAATCAGGGTCTTGGACCCTGAATTGAACCGAGGAAGTCCGGCCTCGGGTTGTTAGGCAAGCAGCGGTAAGTAGGGGTCCAGAGCAAGGGTCGTGAGCACGAGACACGACACGGAATGGGCGCGTGATGCACCAAAGCCACAGTGGTCAGGGTTCAGTCCGGTGTCGGATGTGAGGGTCGAAAAGAAGGCAAGCCACGATGGGTTGAAGCAATCAGAAATACAATGCGGGGGGTTCGGGATTGGCGAATGCGATTGAGTGTTTGGGCTGTAGGTTGATGCGCTTCGTACGATGCTCTTTATCAAAGTGTGAGCTGATGTAGGGGTTTTATCTCGTTTGGCGCACACACTCAGGACCAGCCAGAGGATTGGGCAAGAACAGCGTGGTGATGAGAGGCGTATGCCATTGTCTTTCTAGGGGATGAGGACGTTCGTAGGAAGCTGCCAAGGAGCTGCTGGTTGAGATAAAAAGAAAAGAGGGAGACGGGGGAAAAAAAGGACCCTGAGAGACAGATGAAGCTGGTGATGGGAGGGAGGAGCGGCAAACTAGAGTCCGCGTCTGGGCAAACGCAACCAAGTGGATGCAAACTGGGCCCCCCCGGCTGACGGCAAGCAATTCGGAGGAGGGGGCGGAATGACACGGCAAAAAATGGTGAAAAGAAGAATGAAGAAATGATTGTCGAGGAGGGTTGCAAGACTGAATGCAAGGTGAAGTCGGTTGGGGCCGATTTGTTGCAGCAGCTCTCGATGCGGTGGTCCTGATGCAGGAAGATGCAGAGGCGGGACGTGATAAGAGCTGGCTGCCAGTTACAGGCGGCCACAACCTCCCGGCGGTCCCTGAGTTCAGTGGCTGTTGCAGTGGCTCCCAACCTGCTTATCAAGCCGTCACCAGTCTCAGAGTATCAGTACTTCTCATGACCAGCAGCTCGAAGCACCATATCAGCAAAGCGGTTTGATGCTCACATTCTTCAGAAAATCGCATCCCAGAAAATCACATCCTTCAATCCCGCGTGACAAGACCCTGGACCCTCTAAGCAAAGTTCAGCCTGGTTTTTCCCACCGTCGCGTCCGGCTGGCCGGTGACTCTCCCTGGTACCTGGGTACCCTCTCCTCCCCGCTATGCCGCACCTCTCCGCCGTGTACCCTCGACCTCCGCCCCGGTTTCCGCCTCCATCGATCGCGTTGGGCCTTGGTGGTGATTTAGCACCCACCAAGGACCACATGCACGTCACACGCCTCTCTCTACACTGGCATGTGTCATGCTCCCCTGGCAAAGAGTCATGGTCCTTCTCCCCTTTTTTGATCCACTCAAAAAAAGGACCCCTTCTTTTCACATGAGTCCCGTGATACCCGTGGACCAAGCCTTGCCTTTCTGCATGCGTCTACGGAGTACGAGCTTTACGCAGCCCTGAAGAGACGAAAATAGATGGCGGTGGATTGCAGCGCATTGCGAGACTACACTACCTACTTGCCCACCGAGTCTCACTAACCCGTCCATAATTCCACGCGAGATGATAAACTCTGCTGGAGGATGCCGTGCCTCAACCGCCACAGAGCCGCTTCCGTTTGCGACCGTGTGCAATCCCCGCCTCCTCACTGGCCCACCCACGGTCGACCTCAGACAATAATTACCGAAAGACATCAATGAAGACACATTGACCGACCAAGAAACATCCTCTCTCACCGACCTTTGTTCCAAATGAATCGACCCGCAAACGCCATTCCATTTGACCACGTGCATATTCTCCAGGCCTGGACCGTTCTTAGCGCTGGTGCCCTTGCAGCTCGCCCATGTCCCGTGATCACGTCTTCAGTGGCAACATTTGCAGAAGATCATGCTGCTAAACAGCCTTATGTTCAAGAGTGCTTCGATTCTTTGAATGCAGGGTATGCTGTCTAGGTGATAGTACAAACAAGACGCTCTCCAAGGTACCTTGGGCGTAGTAAACTTCCTCATGTGTCTATGCGCGTACGATCCCATGCCCTCTCATCTCCATCTATACATTGGTTGAGATTTCATGACCCGCTACCAGCTTGTTGTGCGTGGCCCAACTCCGGAAACCACTCCTCCGCGTCATGATGCGACTTCCTCAGCTTTCCTAGCCATCGGCCAGACGATGGCACAGCCTGGTGTTGCGATGCCCTGTGAGTTTGATCCGAATTCTCGCGAGCTGCTTCTAACTGCTCCTCAACCTGCTGTTGGACCTGCACTCGAATGGTATCCTCTATATCCGCCTCGATTTGTCTTCGTAAGACATCCTCGTTGTCCCTTGAGGTGATTCGACTTGCTTCCAAACCATGCTGCCCTGATATCGCATCACTGGGTCGGTCACTAGTCAATGTGCTTCGGTTGGACTGCGCATCCTGTGCATGTTTGCGCAAGTGAGCCTGCACACGTAGCTTGACGGCCTCTCGAGCCTGGTCTCGAATCTGTTTTTCCACCTCAGCCTGCACAGCATTTCGAATTTGCTGGTGAATTTGCTTTGCGGCCTGATCGCCGTCCAAATCAGGAGCCCATTGCTCGCGAGCGTCCTTCAGAGGTCGCTGGGTAGCTGTCGGTTGTTGGCGAGATAGCCCGCTACGGCTCAAACCACGCGGTTTAGAACTTGAAACAGGCTGGAAGCCCGCGTTGTACATGTTAAATGTCGAGCGGCCGACGTTCATAGCCTCGTTGCTGTAGCCTTGCTCCTCAAGGATGCCAAGAAGTCCTTCCAAGTGTCGTCGGCACATGCCAAGTTCAGTGATCGTTTCGTCCACGAACTGAGTATCAAGCCTTCTTAAGTTGATGATATGAAGGAGATAGTCGAGACGTCGGCAGACGCAGCCACGAATCTCCTCGGGTAATGACGTTAGAAACTCGCCAAACTGTTTGCTCCGAACTGACAGGCCGCGGACCAAGCGCACAGCGCTGCGTGCGTCGGGTGTCTTAGCAATCGCGTTGAAAAGCTCGAAAACGACACCTGCCGCTACCGAGGCACCTGTCTGCAGGCATGCAAGGAAGAACGATGCTGCATCGACGTGCTGGCGCAAGTGCAACAAGCTACTGATCAGGGCTTCTCTTAGTGCCAGGTCCATCGGGGCATACGCGTAGACCCAGCGTCCTGCGATACCTCTTCTTGCCGAGTCCGTGGCCCACGATAGCACGAAACCATCCCGAATGACGTCTTCAAGTCGTCTGCGGGCAATCTTGGCACCAATCATAGGATCGCGGCCAATGATAGCGCCAGCAGCGCGTTTGAACTCAGCGATATCCCAGAACATTGCTGGCTTCGTCACAGATAAAGCCAGGGATGCCGGTGTACTGCGAAGCTTGTTGCTGTCGCTGAAAAAGAGCTCATATGCCTGCGAAGCGAGGACGTAAAATCGTCGCCGCGTGAACCCGGCCATGAGAAGATTATGAGTATGCACATCTGGCAGCGATGGCGATCTCAGTATACTGAGACTGATGTGTCCGAGAAGTTCGTCTAGAGGCAGGTTATCATCCCTGAACAGTTCTCTGATCTCATCATTGAGCCTGATGGTATTCTCCTTCTGGCATGGGTGGTTCTCAAACCAGTAGTCAGGCACCGGGCTGCCAAATGCATGCCACGCCTGCGCAAGGGCTGAAATCTGAGATTCCTGTCCCCCTGCGGCAGGAGGCCAGCGAGACTTTATGTGAGCACGTTTATGCCGGTCTCCAACCATTCCCTTGTGCTGTTGAGTTGATCCCTTGTTTTGCCGCCTGTAATGCTTCAGACTGGAATGAGGCATATGCCTTTCCTCACATAGCTTGTCAGCCATGAGCAGCATTCCTTTGATATATGACCGCAGTCGCGACACGGCGCTTTCGAAGTGAATTGGTTTCGTGAAAGGTCTCTGTGTGATGTTGTCGTCAAGCTCCTCAGCTTGAATATGTCGCATAATTCGTGTGCATTCGGCTCGCAGGATTGTCGTACTCTCGAGTCGAGTTCCACCAAACGGTCTGACATGATTCCAATTCAAGGACAAGGTCTCTTCGGCCGTGCCATTCGCCCTCCAAGCATCTGCCAAGAAACCTTCGCTGTCGTATATTTGTCGCCATTGCTCCCATAGAGCTCTGTTCTGAAGATCCGTAAGGTCGGATAGTGGTATCTCGTCTCCCTTCAGTCGTTGATCGGGAATCCCGGCTTGGAGTTCGCGAAGAGCTCGCTTGGCACGCAGCTCTGTCAATTGGTTGCGAACCTCTTCAAGTTCTGCGTCGACTTTGGCCTTGCGATCTTCTTTCCTGACAGCTTCGACCACGGCCGCTGTTGCAAGAAATGAACTGTACAGGGCAGTGAATGCCTCGGCAAAAGTCGCTTTGCGTCGTGACGCCTTGGTGGTTGCCCGTCGTCCGGCACCCAGAACCTGTTCACAGGCTCTGCAGGCACAACGGTGCGACAGGCCAGTCCGCGACCAGAGGGTCTGCATCGGACATTACCGCACCACTTTGGCAGCGGTTAATTGAGGAAGTATGGTGAGGGTTGATCGCGCAGTGCATCACAATGTATGCTACGTGATGCCCGTGTGGTTCCTTCGACATTTGATGGGACGATCCGGGAATCGCGGTCACGTGCAAGTGGGCCGATACACGGAGAGCTTCCATGACCAAGTCCCAGGCTTCGCATGTTCAGCTACCCTGCAGCTTGAGTTTTGCGCCGCCTCCGCTTTGCCCTACAGCCACCAAGAACGATACAAACTTGAATACGTCGAACACTGTCAATTGCATATTTCACCAAAATCACCAAGATGTTCGTCCTCGAAGTCAGTGCCGACATGAACGGGTATGAAAGGATGAGATCTATATCGGCCAGTTGTTGTGGCTGACATTTCATCCATAGCGTCACCAACTTGAGGCCAGATGATACTCAGGACAACCCTTTCTGGTACATGTTCGTGGTGCAGTGCACATCTTGCCGCGAGACCCATGCCAACCCTGTTGGAGTCAACCGCTTCGTATGTATATCGGACCAGCATAGAAAGTGACAGGCGTGGCTGACAGTGACGCAGGAGACGAACGAGATGAGCGGCAGCCGAGGCGAAGCCAACTTTGTATGGAAGTGCAAGAATTGCAAGGTTGGAAATACCTGTATTTGGTATAAAATGCGATGTATGAGCTGCTAACTCATGATTCAGCGTGAATCTTCAGCCACGATCAAGGACGCCCCGAAGTCTTATGAGCAAAGCGAACCAGCCAAGTCGAGGCCAATCCTGGAGTTCGACTGCCGTGGTCTTGAATTCACGGACTTCAAGCCGGAGGTATGTTCAATATTTCTCTCCATATCTTGCCTCCTTATCTAAACTTGGTCCAGGGCGAGTGGTTGGCGGAGGGTATCGATTCGGGAAGCAAGTTCACGGCCATTGACCTCTCGGAAGGTGAGTGGTTTGACTACGATGAGAAGGCAAATGAGGAGGTCAGCATTACAGAGCTCAAGTGGACTATCAAGCGTTCGTAGTAATATCATTGCCATGGGTCTTGACCTCTTCGGAACTCACAGTCATTGTATACCAGCTACGTGTGGATGCCCAAGATTGGTAGAACCTCAAAAAGTCGAGGAGTTTCATTCGAGCTTAGACTATAACTGTCAACTACCTCACCAATCTGTTGATATGCTGCCATGACTCTGAACCAAATTTCTTGACTAGAATCAAACGACATATTCATAATTTCTTGCTTACTGTGCTTCATGCAGAATGAAACCTTACCACTCTACTTGACCTCGCGGGCGCATTTCGACTAGTACAGGGTAGTCACCCTTGAAATTTTAAAGTGAAGCTCAAAACACCTTGAGAACCTTGGAAGCTTCCCTGAGCTCCAAGCGCAAAGTCAAAACGCCTCGCCCTCTCTCTTTCCTACCTGTTTGCTGATGCATAGATCGAGTCAAAGCTAGACTCGCAGGTTTTCCCAGGCCATGACGACCGCAACGCCAGTCCAGGATGCGGTCCCATTCCTGACAGACGCTGCACACCTTCTGCGAGTATCCGCTCCGGAGACCTCTGCTCATCTGATGCGACACTGCGCAGATCTCCTTCAGCAAAATGGCATCCCCTTGCCAGAGAATCACCACCAGCACTCCTGTGCATCATGTGGCCACATCATGATCCCTGGACACGATGCATCGTCTATCCAACTTCGACGTGCCGGTCCTCGCGCGAAGAGGTCTAGGGCGGCGAGTGCTTCAGCCAAAACCGACCCTCCACCATCTGCATCTAACGCTCTACGCAAACAAATGCTATGTGGCCTATGTGGCAGAGTCAACTCCTTCAAACTCGATAATGGTCCCAGAGCAGCTCGTCAAAACCGGAAAAGACCGAGTGTCCTTGCTGAGCCTACTCCGGTTTCTATTCCAGAGGACGCATCCTCACTCAAGAAGCAGTCTAACGCCAATAGCAAGAAGCGAGCCAAGAACAGGAAAGCTGGTCTGCAGTCACTTCTCGCGGCTGGGCAGAGCCAAAAGAGCAAGTCGCTCAGTCTCTCGGACTTCATGAAGTGAACATGGCCATCAAACGACAATCCCCTAGCTTCTGAGTCATCTAAAACCAAAAAGCAAGCGGCCTCTGCTCTGGGCACACTCGTTGCCACAATCATCCTCTTCGCTCGCCTTTTGCCTATTGTTCTGGAAGCACCTGGAGGCGCCTCCACGCATCTCTCGGGTGCTTGGACGCTACGCGCTGAGCGCTGCGAAAGGCCCCACGTTCGCCCGCCTGGGAAATGACATAACACTTGCCCCTCCAAAAAACTTTCGCATTTCCTTTATCAGCCCCTCCATCGAACCACAAGGCAAGGCGCACGCCTACAACCTCACCACTATTCCTTCCGAAAAACAACGAGAGCAAGAAAAGGATTCACAATGTCGGCCGAAGACGAGAAACCCCATGTCACACAAGGACCGTCCGAGTTCTTCGACTCCATCGGGAACAAAGTCCAGACCCTCTCCACTGCCCAGAATGGAGATGCCACCACGGACGGCGATGATGAGCAGCGTCTCGTGGAGGAAATCGAGTCGCTTTGCATGAACTGCCGCGAAAATGTGAGAGACTGGAAAAAAGCTTCCTGATATTGTCGCTAGCCTAACCTGAATCTTCTTCTTCTCACAGGGCATGACCCGTTTGCTCCTCACATCTATCCCTTACTTCCGCGAAGTTGTCATCATGTCTTTCGCATGCGAGCACTGCGGCACACACAACAACGAGATCCAGCCCGCCGGCACAGTCCAGCCCCGCGGAACACACTACGAACTCCGTCCCACGACCCTGCAAGACCTCAACCGTCAGGTCATCAAGTCCGACACCGCCACCGTCAAGTTCATCGAGCTGGACCTCGAGATCCCTGCCGGCCGCGGCCAGCTTACAAATGTCGAAGGTCTCCTCTCCACCGTCCTCGACGACTTGGAGATGGGCCAAGAGCAACGTAAAGAAGACGCACCTGAAGTCTATACCAAGATCGCGGAGATCATCGCCAAGGGTCGCGCCATGCTTGCTGGTGACGCCTTCCCCTTCCGCTTCTACGTCGACGACCCGGCGGGCAACTCCTTCATCGCGCCCGACCTCAAGGACGGCGTCGGCAAGTGGGAAAAGCGAGAATACCCCCGCACCCCCGAGCAGAACGCCGCGCTCGGCCTTGCCGCCAGCGACCCCTCCGCCGCCAACGACGAGAACGGCCCCGTCTCGATCCCCGGCCTGACCGCCGACGGCGAGATCATCCCCAACGAAGTCTACAGCTTCCCCGCCAGCTGCCCCGGCTGCGCGCACCCTTGCACGACGCACATGAAGATGGTCGACATCCCTCACTTCAAGCAGGTCGTGCTCATGTCCACCGTCTGCCACGACTGCGGCTACCGCTCCAACGACGTCAAGACGGGCGGCGAGATCCCCGAGAAGGGCGAGAAGATCATCCTCAAGGTCGACGACCCCACCGACCTCGCCCGCGACATCCTCAAGTCGGAGACCTGCGCCATGGAGTGCCCCGAGCTCCAGCTCCAGGTCAACCCGGGCACCCTGGGCGGCCGCTTCACCACCGTGGAGGGCCTGCTCACCAACGTCCGCAACGACCTCCACAGCCAGATCTTCGAGGACGCCTCCTCGTCGTCGGGGGGCGACTCCCTCCAGGCCTCGGACAAGACGCAGTGGTCCAATTTCTTCGCCACCCTCGACGCCGCCATCGCGGGCGAGAAGCCCTTCCACGTCATCCTCACAGATCCCTTCGCCAGCAGCTTCGTCCAGCCTCTCGTCGACCCTCCGGCGCCGGACCCCAAGATCCAGAGAGAGGAGTATGAGAGGACGGAAGAGGAGGAGGAGGAGCTCGGTTTGAAGGACATGAAGACTGAGGGTTACGAGGCAGATGAGAAGGAGGAGGAGGAGGGTAAAGCGGAGGAGAAGCAGGTCAATGGCGACAGCTAGCAATGTGATATGACGAGAAAAAGGAAAAAGAAAAAAGCGAAATGAGACATGAGTTTGAAAAAAAAGCACCACTACACAGTATCATACGCGCATGTCGATCGTGATTGAATTACATCTTCATTAACCCAAATGAATGAGTTCTTCTAACGAAACTCATTACTCCGCGCTGCAATTTCAGGGCACCACTGCCTGGAGCGTACGTCTCTACTATACTCATTTCCTTGGCTCATCTGCCTTTAAACGCCTTGTGAAAAAAAATCAAAAATCGAGAAGCCTGAGAGGAACCGCTGAATCATATGGAGAGAGCCCCTTGCATCCCCCCGTCCCCCATTATTCCCTTCTCTCAACTATGTCTGGTCATTCTGAAAGCTCAGGCTTCTTCCCCCTGCCCTGTACCAGACGCCAAAAGCTATAAAGTCATTAGGAAACCAGGAAAAAGCAGTCAAAAGGGGGTCGTTCTGCTTCCTGTATCCGTCCTTATTTCGTTGGACGGAGCAAAAGAAGGCCCAAGTCCGTCTCGACGGGAGCTTCAGTAGAATGACGGCCTCGTCAAAACTCGGTATTCGACAAAATCCTCTCCGTCGATCTGGATCAAGGTTCCGGGAGAGGTCAACTTTCCGATGAAGGGTCCCATCTCCTTGCGCTCAAACTTGACTCCATCGTACATTCTCACATTATCATCACCGGTGGCCCGCACCCGCGAAGCCTCCTGAGATGCCCACACATTATTGAGGCGTTGGGCGCTCTCCGACATGCTGAATCGTGGTCGTCCCGCGGCTGCTTGCATCTGTTGAGCAGTAGGCGGGGGAGGAGCCGGCATCCCGGAAGCTGCTGCAGTCGCTGCAACAGCGGCAGCGGCGGCATGTGCGGTTTCTTCAGCTGCAGCTGCAGCAGCCCGCTCTCTGTTTAGAGCATAACGATTCGTTCGAGACTGTGCCGCCTCCGCTTTAGCGAGTTCATGCTCCGCGAGGGCATTGGCACGCTGCATGGCCTCTTCGCCTTGCACGCTTCGCCGGGGAGTGTGCGTCACCTCAAGCTCGTAACGGGAAGACCGACTCTCGCGACGCAGCCCTGCTCGACTCGACTGCCGTAGCTCGGTAGGAGTAGACGCTGGTGACTCGATCAATTCAGAAATTCCACGGGGCACAGCACCTGGAGGAAGTGGCTTGTGGGAATACAAGATTGCTGCACGGTTCTTGGCTTCGCGTGCGGCGAGTTGCTGGTTGCCCTCCACCTCATCCGTAGATTCTCCCTTGTCAATCTGAGACTGCCGAACGCGACAGTACTCTTTGACCTCGTTTCGATTCAGGTCGGAAATGTGGTCTTCCAGCTGAACATCTTCGTACGGAATCCATAGTGCACCGGCTCCTACAGGGAAGTTGCCCTCGAAAAATTGACCACTTTTGGTCTGTCTCAAGAGCTTCACACGAAACATATCATTCATCCCTAGGATCCCAAGGACTGCATGCGACTCCTCCGGACTGCATGGCTTGCCATGAACCATCGAGTTCTTCCAGTGACCGATCAGGATGCTGGTCGGTCTAGTGCCCTTCAGAGGGTCAAGAGCAAGGGCGGCATTATGTGCTGTGGCGGGACTATCGCCAGCGACGTCGCTGGACGTATCTGCGTTCACTGCGTTGAAAAAGCCACTGATCTTCCTTCTCTTTGGCTCAGTCCGAGGCGTCGCTAGGTGAGATGCAGGAACAACTGATCCATGAGCAATCTGAGACGCCTTGACTGGAAGGTCAGCACGGTCTTCGATTTGATAGAATGCTTTTGTCTTCTCCCATGCGATGTCCACGGCGGTCTGCTCGTTCTCGATGCGTTCATCGTCTGTCGACTCCACCTGGCCTGCGCGAACTCGAACGTACTCCTTGATGGCGTACGAATCAAGACCGACAAGGTGGCTTGAGTAGGCGACCTTGTCGAATGTGACCCAGCAGTTTCCAGGTCCCGGGGCAAGGGCATACTCGCTCGAGATACGACCGCCGTCCCTGTCGACAGACTGGATGCGAGTTCGAAGGCGGTCTCTGATATCGATGAAGCCGATGACCGCATGCTTGTTGGATTCATTGGGGACCGGGGATTCTCTCCAATAACCAAGGATCACACCCTTGGCATTGCCCACAGTCTGTCGAACGGGCTTACTATCGGCCTCTATAATGCTCGGCGTGAGAGGCGAGTCGTCCCTTCCAGCTTTGGTGTTTTCCAACTTGTCCTCGCTGAGATCCTGAAACATTGACGTCCTCTTACGTTTTGGGTAGTGCGAGACAATTGGCTCGTCGTCTTCTGCATCAGGCATGTCTTCGTCTTCCAGCTCCGCCGGGCTTGCTCTTGAGGGCGAGGCCGAGCCGGTACTAGCACCCGCATTGACCACAATTTCGTCGTGAGTGGAGAGTGGCTCGTCGACGCCTGCCGAAGGGAGTGTGGTCTCTACGTTTCGCCCCTTCTCAAGTTCCGACTGTCTATCGGCCTCGTCGAGGTGCTCGGAATGCCTAAGTCTTAATGTTAGCTGAGCTGTAGCGTGAAAGTATTTGGTCAAGTTGCATCTGACTCAGAAACGCCCGGAGAACTGAAAGGATCCATAGAAAAAGCTGCTGCGTGCTCATTTATAGCCATGTTGAAAGTGAATATCTGGGCAATGGCTCAGAGATTTAGAGGATGTTATTCCAGCCAACATCCAGTGCTTGAAGATTCGCGATAATGATGCGATGCGCTTGCACCGATCATAGACAATGAGTTGGTTGGCAGCTGTACATAACGCACATATGAATCGCTGCAGAGTGCCGGTGTATAGGTCCAAAATACAGAAAGATTGAAGACCAAGAATGTTACCATGGACTTGACATTTTGCCTGCGAAGCAAGGGCAATGGTGTAACTCGAGGGCAGCCCTACTGAGGGCTGGAGTTGTGCGAGCCTAGAGCGAAGTGCTGGGCTTGAATGACAGAAGGCAGCGAAGGATACAACTGTGGCAGCTCGAGCGAAGCCTGAGAGAGAAGGTATCGCGTAGATGGAGCGCAGGAAAGAGGTGTTGCGCTTGAGAACAGTGTGAAACAGACTGATTCGCACCACACGGTAGCCTTTGGTTGAGGAGCCCAAGACTTGACTTTTGCGTACCAAAGAGGACGGTATCCCATAGGCAGACTGAGACATTCCTATCCAGTGGATGTGAAGGCGACATAGCCCAGTGCTCGCTCGCACAGGTGCAGCAGTACTCGGTGCAACTGGCGGCAACGAGGAGCAGCAGAAGCAAACAACCCCTTTGCGGCTGGGCAGCAGGTCCATGAGCCAAGAGTCATGCCTGTAGCGCTGTCGAATAGATGCTGACATGAGCCTTTCGCGCCTGATGATGGCGTCTGTGAAAGTTTGTGTTGTGCAGCTCATGCTCTTGTGATCCAGGGCGTGGTCCATGCTACACTTGAAGCCCCATGAATCACATGCAATGCGATAGGATCGGGAGGGTTGAGAGTCAAGCGTTGAGGCAAGTCAGGATGTACAAAGGGAAGGGGGAAGAAAGCAGCTGCCAGAACAGAGGACAGAAGGAGACTGGAGATGTATTTGATAGTACAGGGAGCAGAACAGGCGGTATCGACGATGGCGGAAAGACCAGGAAATGATGACTAGTAAAATAGGGGGACATTTATCAAAAGGCCGAACTTACCCATTCGCAGACGGTGGCCAATCCTCCGAGTCTGGTGATGCCGAAGGCAACGGCTTACGTGACAGAGACAGATCAGCCTTCCGGCCCGTGGTTGGTGATGGGGTCGTCTTCTGTGTTGCGACCGAGTCGTTATCAACAGCTGTGGAAATCGAGGGTGGCCCCCGTTCAGAATGCGACGCCCGGCGCGAATCAAGAGAGGATGGCGACGGTGCGTGAGCCGCCTTGGAGTTGTCGGCTGCCACGGTCGGAGTTGCAGCTGCAGGTGTCTGAGCTGGTGAGAGGACTGGCGCAACGGTCATTTCGGCTGATGGAGGCGATGTTTCGCGAGTGGAAGGTTTGAGTTTTGTGGGAGACGTATCTGCTACTGCCGACTTATCCTCTGAAAGGGATGCAGCTGGAGGTGATGCCGAGGCCGTGGAGGGAATGTCATCGACGCGCGATGAAGATGCCGGATGCTGTTGATCCGATCTGAACGAGTCAAGCTTGGGTGAGGAAAGCGCTGCTGCTGCTGCTGCTGCTGCTGATGGTGGTGGTGATGATGAGGAAGGGCGGTGATGATGTGGTCCTGCACCTGTAGAAGCAGAAGCTACGGCAACAACAGTGTCGGCCATGGCGATAGGAAAAGCCTTGTCCCTTTTGTCGCGAAGGGAAAACAGAAAGACAAGACACGCTGCGACGCGAAATCGGGCAAAAGCCTCAATCCGCCGAGGGGGGGGGGGAGAGGAAACTCGTAGTTCTTTGCTTTGGTGGCTTAGTGGCTTGGTGGTAGTTAGGTATGGTGATCGATCTTGAGGGGAAGTGATATGGGGTTTGGTAAGGTAAGGTATGCGGGAAGAGAGAGAAAAAAAAAGGGCCAAAGTACTAGACAAAGTGCATCGAACGAAGAGAGATAAAAATTGTGGATTACGGTTGCAAGTCCATCCACGAGGGAGTTTCGGCTGGAGGGAAGATGAGAAAGAGGACAAAGAGAGGAAACGAGGTGTGAAGCATGTGCTTGCGTACGTGTGTGTGTGTGGGTGTCGAGTAAATAGAGTACCGTAGATAGAGAAGGACGGGACAGGACAGGCCAGGCCAGGACAGGCGCGGGAGAGATTAAAGTGGGAGATAGACAGAGACAAGGTTTGAGTGAGTGAGGAGTGACAAGTAAGCCGACCTAAGGCAAGGCGAAGGTAAGGCAAAGGCAAAGGCGAGGCAAGGCAAAGTCAGGTCGGATCAGGTAAATATAGTAAATGTAATGGAAAGCCAGGTAGCCGGGCCCTTAGCCAACCAAACCCAAGCGTGCGAGGGGAAGAGAAAGAGTGATGGCCAGTGAACCAAAATGAGAAAGATGTGGATGCCGATGGCGAGATGGGCCGAGCGATGAATAGGGCCTCAGCTATAGTGTATCATGCCTTAGTTTGTCTGTTGAGTTTGGAAGAGATGATTGATGGGCTGGCATCGAAATAGCCACAGGGGTGCACTATGGCAGAGAGGAGACTATGCGACAAGAGACAGAGACAGAGACAGAGAGATAAGGCAAGGTCGGGGGTGGCAAACCAGAGGGAACCAGGCCAACGCAGCGTGCTGGATTGAAGAGGGAGAAGAAGGAAATCCCCCAAGCAAGACCCACGGAACAGGATTCCTCAGCAGCGACGAACAGAAATGAAAACGGCCAAGATGGACGGGAAGTCCAAGGGAGGGGGGGTAATTATTAGGGGTCGCTACGGGCAAGGCAAATCCGAGCAATGAGCAGGAAGCCCTGGAATGCCGTCGCTCGAGTCCATACATTAGACTCTGCTCTCTCTCACTCTTTCTCTGTCTTTGTTACTTTCACACACACTCCCAGCCAACTCCCGCACGAGCCTATTGCTCTGGCCCCTCGTCTCGCTTGGTCCATAAAATACAGTCTCTATACTGACGATGCGTGCTGTATTCTGTATGATATGTGTGCCTAGGTACCTCACTTAGATACTCCTCTAATAAGCGCCCACGGAAAACACAAGGGTTACAGCGCAACCTGCGATCCTGGGTTGAGTTCACGGTGAACAAAAAAAAAACCTACGCAACCTTAAACTCAGCCAAGATCAAAGTCAAATCGCTCTCTTGGGTCCTTGCACTAAGCCACAAACTATGTTCATTACAGTACCTCTGGGAAACTCTCTTTCCGGGTTTTCTCTTCTCTCTGATTACTGTAAACTAAATATGCCGCTTCTGAGAAAGCTGAACAGGATAGAAGAATGGAGGAGCAGCACTCTGCTCAACTACGTAGCCGCCCCCCCAAAAATCCACCATCCGGCTTAAACCGACTTATCTTCTTCGTCTTTGACCACATAACAAGCACTCCCAAGAACGGTGTTCGCCCAGGCATCCCCCTCCCCCCCTCGTCATCGGCCCCCAGCCGATGCGGCATCTCTTATTTTTTGACAGCATTACTCCGTACACGATACACGCAACGCATGCAGCAGCACTGGCCATCATCATCTTAGCCCCTCCAAAATGCCCATTGCATCACCTCACTTGTCTCCAAATTAGAGTGGGGCCCGCTTTTGGCCTCGTCAATCTTGTCATGATCTCGGGATAAGGAGCATGAACGCCCTCTTTTTAGCTGACAGGCTAGAGGCAGGAATGTTGTCGTTCCTAACTGCCGAGGGCTGACTTCTCTCTTGCTGAGCGCCAGTGCCTTTCTTTTCGATACAAGAGATCTAAAGTCTTTTTATCCGACTGTACTACGCACTATGTGCGTGCATACATACAATGACCATTCATTACTCGAAAGAGCAATATGACGGGTCAACTTTGGGGTGCAGTGGTTGGTTGGTTATCATAGACCCCCTTGGGTCATTGTTCTGCAACCACCCTTGTCGCTGGGGCTATTTATGCTATTAACCAAAGGGCTTATTACGATGCATACCGCTACTGACACATACAACGTAATACTCTGACGCCGTTTCGAACAAAGCATGCGTCAACCCAGATGCGACACGAGACGAACGGCTCAGCATTTTCCACACAGCGCAGCCTGTAGTGTCGGCGTGAGTGAGAACTGCCGTAGCAAAATGCAACCGCGTCACAGCTCCCGCTGATGGTTGGTTGCAATCTGGGTCTCGCAATCCCCAGCACGGGATGGTTGGGAGGTTCATCCGATCGCCACTGTGGGGGAAATTCTTCCAAATCTCTTACTCAGAAGCGATTGCATTGCTTCATACCTAAACTGAATCCAAGAACTCTCCACAAAGAATCTCTGCCTAGCTGTTTCCATTCATGCATCTCCCCAAGCAAATTCCACGCGACACCTCAAGTCAGCCCTTTGCCTTTGCCCTTTCATCTAGGAACTTGAAGTAGCGTGAATTTGCACAATTAAACTGTATGTGAGCCCAGATTCTCACACACAAGCTCTTGCCTATTTCGCACATGCCTACCATGATCTGGTGCTTGTCCCCAAGACTACCTGCCATAGGGTTTCTGTCGCCTGTAACTCTGAAGCAAAGTTTGCAGGGGGGGGGGCTGTATGGATTGTCTGCGTTGGCAGGAAGTGCGCTAAAGTTGTTCAGTGTTACGGAGTACATATGATACTGTCCACATACGGGGCTTCTCTATGATACGGGATTTTAGAGCGCAACCATCCTCTGGTAATCTGCCTACACACCCAAAGAGCCTGGTTTTTATTCCTCTTCCTCAGTACCTACTCCGTTTGACGCTCCGCTCATAATCCTACGCGCGCTCCTCCTGCCAAGACTCAATGCACGTTGGTTCCCATCCAATCTCGGCGGCTGGTTATTTCTCCTGCGGGCTTTATAGTGGTGGCCGTGGTGGTGGTTGACAGCGCATATCTTAGAGGTTGTCGGATAAATGTGTTCTCTATGCTCCTCCCGTGCAATAGGGACATATTGTATGTAACTTTCAATAAACCTTCTCTGCCATGGAAGTCAACCAGTATTCGTGAAACTCTTTTTTTTTTTTTTTTTTTACACTTCCTTCGAGAAGCTGTTTCATCTTCTTCATCTTTTTTCTTTTCCAATTTCACTATTAGCAAACAGACTTTGCCTGCCTGAAAGACCAAGGAGGCAACCAAATGTCACATGCGCCTATTGATTGCCGTGGCGCCATTAGCTTCACTCCTGTAGCTTGATTCTCTCCTTTAGGTTGAACATGGCCGGGTCGCTCTAATTTCCCGCGCCGTGACATACTCTCTCACACCACTCTTGGTATGTGAACCAAGCGCACACGACTGAAGGAGAGACAGCCTGACAAAGCTAATTGGAAAGAAACTCCGGAGGATCGATCTGGTTTTTTTTTTAGGTAGTTCCGCAGATCTGAGACTCGGGACGTTGGTACGGCAGTATGCTTGCATTCCACTGTTCAGTCGGACGCTATTATATTCGTTGGTTTCGTCTCCATTTTGAATAGCCGCGGATCAAACGCAGAGAACAAAAAAAAAAGACCGTCAAACCATCAACGTGGCTTTATCCTGACCCGAAGCATCCCGAACAAGGGCCCGAGCAAGTCACCGAACTAATAATAGTTATTAGGGAGCTAGGGAAACAAGGAATGAGCTCTAGGGATGAAAGCCAGCGTCTAAATCCAAAGAGAGCTGGCAACTGAAATGAGACGATAGATAAGTTAAGTGCCCATCCATGTTGGGTTGTGTACATGGAATCACGGATCTTAGGCACGCATATCCGATGAACAGTGGTGCTTTTTCCAATCGGACGTTCAGTTGATTGAATGATTTGCGCGCACTGCTAATATCAAATGGGATGGATTATGTCGTGATCTGCCTGATAATGCGAACGGGCGCAAAGCCCAGCGCCTAGGCCACTCACCGCACCACACCACCGCTCGCCAAGTCCTTCCCATCCTGTTTGTCCAAGTCTTTCCAGCGAAGCAAACTCAGTTTGTTAGCCCAAGTCCCGTTTACTGTGACCTGTATGATATCTAGTCTATCCTGTGTCTCCTTCGAACTCGCCTAGCGAAGTAGTACAAACAGCCCGAGGCCCATCCCAAAGCAAACTTGCCAGGTTACATGCTGCGACGCAAGGTGTACCACGCCAAGTGTTGCGTAATGATAAAACAGAACCTTGGCCCCGCCCCTTTTCCTAATGACCTGCATGATGGGGAACGGAGATTTCGTGCTGTAGAAAACCCTTGCCGAAAAAAGCCAAGTCCCGCAATGCCTGATGGCAGCAACCCACGTGGTGTTGTCATGACGGCAGACTTGGCATATCGGAATGCGACTCGTGAACTCCCGCTTTACCCAGTATCAGGGTATGTAGTGTCCCGGGCAAAGATTCCGTCGGGATTTGGAAGACATCGATCCCTTTCTCCTTTCCGTATGCTGTTGAGCCTGAGATGACGTTTTGTCAATTCTGGGAGTGCTGATGCCGGCGACATATCCTTCCGTGATGGAAGCTCGATTGACGTTCCGCAACCTTCATGGTGGCAAGGGTCGAGAATCTCACATCGCTTTGACGTCACTTTTTTGAGGTATTAGTTGAAGCGAGACCTGTCAGTTTCTTTGGTGGCGTCGGCAATCGGCAGGATTCTGACAACGTAACCGTGAAGCCTGAAGGTGGCACGGTATGATATGATAGCGCGTCAACTCGAACATCGTGAGATTGGGGTATATTCTTAGCCAAGTTGGTTTTGACTGTCGCTTCCCTCCTCGCATTTGGTATACCGGCCATCGGCAACACCTGCCGTGGACAAACCCTGACTTTTCAACTGAGCATCAAGTCTTCTCTTATGCACGTCCTCTTCCTCTTCCTCCCCTTCCCCGACCACGTCCTCTGCCGCGTCCACCGCCTCTCCCACCCTTCTTCCCTCCTCTTTGCCCTCCCTGTATATCGAACCTCCTAAACAGTTCCTCCTCTCCGAACGCTCCTTCGCCGAACCGGATGAAGTTGACCAAGCCGCTGTCGACCACTGCGACCAGCACATTCCGATGCCCATGCTTCAACCTCTGATACAGTTTCCCATTTGCCTGCATTGACTCCGGTGGAGGTTCGTAGGGCTGTGAGTCCAGCAGCTTTGTGATTTCGTCCAGACTCGGGACGAAGCTGTTGAGCGTATCGGACACGGCGATTCGGAAGTCGGGTGCCGGGGGGTTCTTCTTCGAGAACGGTGTAGGGGAGGGCTTCCAGATGTGGTAGAACACTCGGAAGGGCTCTTCCGGCTCGGTGGGTGTAGGAGGTGTAGGCGACGGCTTGTGACGCGGGATGATTGCAAGCCGACGATAGATTGGTGCGTACGCTCGATAGAGACCAGGTTTGACCAGTGGCCCAGATGGTTCATGCTGGATAGGTGATTCTCGGCTCAGCAGAGCGAAAAGCCACTGCCATATCGGCGTTGTCGGAGTTGCGCTGTTGTCTTGGAGGGAGCTTGACGGCGCGCGGAGGATGCTGAAACCAGCTCGCTTGAGATGTGTGTAGACCTGATACTTTGGCAGGGAAACCTTGCTTCTGTCGCCTTCTTCGCCGATGAGCATGGAATATGCAGCCTCGAGGCTCAGAGGTAGCCCAGACTCGTAGTCATCCGGACCCGGCGGCTTCACATCGCTGTCTGAGCCGACTGCCGGCAGCAACTCTTCGAGCGATTTCGTCGGCCACCAAAGATCCAACGTGCCCCTCTCCACCAGATACAATGCCTCCTCCGGAAGAAGCCACAGTCTGCCGACGCCAGGCTCTTGTCTGTTGCCAGGCATCACACGTCCGGCATCTCTCGTCCAGGCACCCTTCTCATGCTCAACAACCACCACCCTCTCCCGCATGCTCAGCTTTGCCTGCGCGTCGTCACCAGGCCAATCTGCGCAGGTATCTGGAAAGAGCCATCCCCTGACCCAAGTCTCTTCGCGGTGAATGCGTGTGTAACTCAGCACATCCTCCATTGCCTGACGACTGGCTTCGAGTGTGTTGTCCTGAGCCATTGTGCCGTGAGACTCGAAGTCCTTCTCGCCCTTTCGTATGGTCTTGCTCGAAACATTCTTCTTGTTGAAAAGTGAGTTGAAGAGCTTGTAGTCTGGCATGCCCTCCTCCATGGCATCCTCCCCCGTCGGCGCACCATCCTCGCCGATGGGCACGGGAGGAGCTGCATTCGGCGCATCATCATCGTCGAAACCCATGATGAGGGGCAGGGACCACAAAATGGCCAAGCTTTTAGGAGATAAGCGAATGTGATGGACAATATTATTCCTGCGGCGCGGTTGCGATGTGGTGACTGAAATGTGATGCAACGGACAAAAGTCATGAAAGCTCACCATGAGAAATTCCACCAGCACAGCTCCTTACCAGATTTGGTAATGATTTTGCTTCACTGTATAGTAAGTATTTGCGAAAATTCTTCCGTATAAGTGCTTCTACAGCTGACGTGGCCGAGTGGTTAAGGCGTTGTGTTTAGGCTTGCAAAAGTGCTCTGAGGCTTCTGGCTTCATGGCATCGTAAACCTGGATTCCGCAATGGGAAACCGCGCAGGTTCGAATCCTGCCGTCAGCAGCATTTATTTTTACTTTTTGCTTCACTGTTTTGTCATACTCTAAATTTGATAACATTTCTTTTTGTTGCATAATTTCTATCACAGCTATTTATTATAGCCAAGTTCTTTTAGGCCAGCGATACATCTGTCCGGACTGGGAGTCGTTGGTGAGAGTGCTACTCATCAAGGTCAGATTGGGTCAGACTAGTAATTACGCAGAGAGAGTTTTGGGTACTGGAACAACTGTGGATGGGTCACGACTGACCATAACTGTGAGATATACTTCTGGGTTGTGTGGCTATGAAGACTCACCATGGTCCATCTCGTCTCCGGATCGTGATGCATCTCCAATGTTCTGTCTTAGGTTTCTGTTGTCTTCCTTCAAGATATGATATCGAAAGCAGGGCTACTCCTGTACTTATTGTTTTAGCGGACCCTAGTTGTTCTCTATGTCCTCTCCCTTACTATACTCGCAAGTCCGTTGGTCTGGGAAGAGGAGTGCCGTTGCCAATCCTTCAGTGGCAGTGTTTGGCTAAGTCTCCCGCCCTGAAACTTCATGGAGACAATTGTTGCTCTGACTCCCTACATTGGACACCTAACAAATTACACAGAGTGAGGATCTACCTCCTTCCATTTCAGTTGTCCTGTCCCAACAAATGACAATCGACCTGAAAGACCAGCGTGCGAAATTTGTCAAGCATTGTGTCTGATGGTTACGCATTCAAATCTCCACCGCACTGCCTGTTGGCCAGCCAAGTACCCTGCTGTACGTCCAACATCAATCCTCCGTAAGATCGATCTCAACGCGTTTGCGCTTTCGCGTTACCGTCAAATCTATCGGTCCTTGGCCCGGGTTACCATCGCAGGGCTCTGTCTTGATGTGGAGAGGCTTTCTGTCCGCTTCATCCTGTAACGTTGGTCAACATTTCTACATTAACTTACTTCCGCTACCAAAGCGACACTCACGCCTAGATTCCGCCAATTTCTCTCTGCGAAGGCGAGTAGCTCTTGTCGAGTCATGTTGGAGAATTCTGGCATCCTGGGTTCTGGATGGGCGATAACCTCAAGACTCTGGAGAGTTTCTATTTCTCGAGTCAACAAGTGTCAAGCACGTGTAAAAAAAGCGTGTTCAAAGAAGGTACCTTTTGAACGGTAAAAGAATTGGAACTCGCACATAGTCTTATCAGTTTTTAGGCAAAAACTCCGAGTCATCTTCGTCTTCGTCTCATTGTGCAAACTATACGTTGTCAGCATCTCTCTTCAACTCGTACGTGTCGCATCTCATTGCCCGCACCTTGAACAATGCGTCAAGTCCGATCCTTTCATAGATTTCTCAGCAAGCTCTAACACCTGAGGATCAGAGCATAGCTCGTGTAATTCATCACGCGTCACTGGCGACGAAGGGTAGGGGGTGGTCCCATCTGAGCCCACATGGATGATGACTTGAATGAGGCCTATGCGACGAGCTTTCTCAGCATCCCCACGTATTCTTTCAACGCTTGTAGCCTCGACTGTTACCATATCAGAATGCCTTCAGACCCTGAGGATGGTTTGGGAGAAATACCACCCTGAATCTGGGTGAAGACCAAGTCGCGGTATGTGCATGTCTCAGAAGGTCCTTTTACGTAGTGTTTCAGATCCGAGGTTACCCTGAAGGTACGATACTCGAGGACGTTTCTACAGCAGAGTGCTGCGGACCTCACTCCGTCGACTAATAGTTCTATCCTCAAGTGTTTTGCCCCATCGTGATGCTTCTCCAGGTAGGCAGCGAACTCTTCGTTCATGTCCAACTGGACGCAATATCTTGCACCTGTTTTCGATTCCACGTAGAAATGGCGGGTTGGATGATTGGGCGGTTGCAGAGCTTCGGCCTTCACATCGGTGTTCTCGTAGTCGGGAACGAGTTCGCCCTCGACCTTGACGCGCACCTCGATCCCCGGGACATCAGGTAGGATCGCCATGCTGGGCTCGAGGCAAGGTTTGATGGTGCTGATGACATGTCAGAAGTCAAGAGAGAAGAGGAAGCGAAGGGGATTTTGGAAAAATTCGTTTCTGATTCAAAGTGCAAGAAGTGAAAGGGCTGTGGGCTGCTGCAACTGCTCACAGCTGTTCCCAAATTGCGCAGTTGCCTGGGTTCGCTCGTCGACAGCTGCCAGTCGTTTGCACCCGGCTCATTGTGTTTTCATCTTCAATGCATGGAAGCTTGCCAATTCAAAGCAAAGTTTCTACGACACCCGACCAAGTCTCACAATGCGGTTCGACTGTGCTCACAACGGTGGCTGCTTGTTTGCTGAGACGGTTGGAGATGGGAGGGCGAGCTGTCTACAAGCCAAGGCTGCTGCATAGGCTTCTTTGAATGCAGCCCGATATTCACTCCAAGAATTACAGCTCGGAGCCACCCTCACTCCTGGAAACATGGCGTTTATGATGGTGCTCAAAGAGCAGACCCCGGATAAGAGCAGGAGGCGTCTACGTCAATCGCAAAACCGTAGGGGCAGCCTGGAACGTGATCGTATGAGCACCGTTCGACCACGAAAGGTTGGTCAATGGCCCACGGCCAATAGCCTTTGGTCCGCAAAGCTTGTGCATCCAGTCACATGGTACCCCATCTGGGGTCCCCTTGGGGAACTGGGGAGCATTTCTGAAGGGTCGCACTGATTTGATGCATTAGCTTCCGTCCAGCCGTGAACAGTTCGAGAGAGCCTGCCATTCCAAGCCGCAACAAAAGACGCCAAAGGTTTCCCACGGTATGCATACGCACAACCCCACCATCCATGTGCCTGGATTGAGGGTTCGCTGCGAAACCACAACCTCGGAAGTTCTCGAGCACTGATCTAGACTAAGAGTACGCCAAGCGGAACCGACTCAAGATGTTGCTGATTCGGGGTAACGGGACTCGTCGATGTTCCAGGCAAGGCACACAGGTCCAGACTCCAGGCGATGGCTTACCCAACTTGACACGCACTACAGCACGATCGGCTCGTCGTCCGCAACTTTGAAGATGAAGGAAGACTGGAGGGGGTGCGGGGCAGAGCGGACGCTAGGTGTTCGCTCTCCTTTACCCCGAACGGGGGACGAAGATGTGCCACTCCATGGGGAACTGGAGACGACAGGAGTTCGCTTGTAATTAATTCCTTTCCAATTGCCCCGATTCTCATTCTTGAAAGGACACCAACTACGCTTCGGACTGACTTGACTCTCGAGATGAAAATATGAACAGACCTTAGTCTGTCGATCCATCACGTCACAGGTGGGGTTTACTGGATGTTCTACCAAGTCCAAGTCTTTGATGGTGGGGTAGATGTACAAATTACTCCGTAGTTGGCAGCGAAATACTTGAGATACAGACCCTCTAGGATGCTCGAAGTTGCCCAGGGAAGCTGGATTAGTAATTCGAGACCCTTGACGGTCGAGGATAGTCAACGTACAATATCGTTACCTCATACCGTTGCGCATGAGCGGGTACTGACGGTTCAGATCCACCAAACGATGTCAGAAGGTGCATCAAAACGAATGCCGCCGGTTGAGTGTGGACGGCCGGTAAGAGGTGAGTCCGAGGTGGTGTGCAGTAACAACCTTGATGAACACCTTTGAATCTAGATCGAGACGCCGTGGACCAGCGTCAGTGGCGACAGTGTGTGGACAAGGTAGTAGTACTCATCGAATTCGGTAGACTAGCCAGTGCATCCAAAGAGCTACAGTTCACTGTTGCGGCTCCGATGCTCAGCAACCTACTGTACCCGCAGTCGCTCGTTACAGTTGACGCGGTCGCTGCCATTTCTGATGACAGGTGTCGGCTCACAGCCCATATGGTAGTCAGCTCGGAGGTGTACACAAAAAAATGGCACGATGCGCACCGGACGGACGGGATAGAAGCAGTTGGATGCGCTCGTCCAGAGCTTGAAGCTGCGCGGGACAGCGGACGCGGAATGCAGTCTGTTGTCGGAGGTCCACCTCTAATCCGCAATCGAGGCAAGGTCACGTCGAAATCGAAGATGCCCCTCGCCGCGAAACTGCCCCTCATTCGCCAGCGTCCTGTGTCCGAATGGTACATGTAATTTGACGAGGGGTATGCACGAGATGTGGGGAAAGCAGGCACCTCTTTCGTTATGGACTTGCACCTGGAGCTGGGCCTGCGGAGGGCGGGGTGGTTCAATAGAGTCTCTGAGGATTGGGATTAAGCCTCTTTGGACCAAGTTTGGGAGCAGTGGGCTGCAAGGTTTGGGGAAGTTGGGGAGCTACTGAGGCACAGTGTACGAATTTGTGTTGAGAATTGACCCCGCTTCCGCTTGCCAACCATCAAAGCAAGTCTGGTATGGTGTCTGTCGGCAAAGCTAGTGATGCCGTGAGTGTTTTGTGTAATTATGTGTCGCCCTGGTCTGGCTCAGACACGAATGAGCCAATGCCAGATACGTCCTGTGCTGTTCTCTCGACCAGGCGTGCATCATCGGGGCCAGGTAAGGACGGGCGGGGGAACGAGGAGGAAGTCCGTGGTCGGTCGACGGTGCGACAAGAACAGCCTGGAGTCTGAGGTGACCAGCAATTGCTACTGGCGCGTTGGTGTCTATGGTAATGTGGGGAGACGGAGATACCAGTGGATGTCAAGGTGGATGGGATAGTGGAGGATAGGGCCAAAGGCTCGACGGACAAGAGGGGGTCATGGGAACGAGGGTCGTGAGGGTCCCGAGGGGTTGTTCGCAGCAAAGGAGGCGAACCTCAAGAGCTTAAGAGGGCAAGCACTACCCGCCTTCCCATCGTCACTATCGCTCCTTCCTCATCACTTTCCCACCACCTCACGTGCTCTAGTGCTCTTATCTCCTCCAGCAAAACTTAAATACTTTGCTCAATCCTCTCCTCACATCCACGGACCGGCTTGACAGTTTTGTTTCTTCTTCCTTCCACAGCTTGATACCCCTCCGTTCTCCACGTTCTTCAGTCAACTCATCCACCATGTCTCTCTTCACCACACTCAAGACGCCAGTCACTGGCGACTACAAGCAGCCTATTGGCCTGTGAGTTGCCCTGCTATCGCCTGACTACCTTCGCTGTTTTTCCATGGGCTGACTTTATCCCCCTCCAGCTACATCGATGGCAAGTGGGTCGAGGGCGTTGATAAGAAGAAGTTCGATGTCATCAACCCTTCCACCGAGGAGGTCATCTGCCAGGTCTGCGAAGGCACCGAGAAGGATGTCGATCTTGCCGTCTCTGCCGCCCGCAAGGCGTTCAACACCACATGGGGCCTGCACGTCGCCCCCAACACCCGGTCCAACCTCATGCTCAAGCTTGCCGACATCGTCGAGAAGAACTCCGAGCTTCTCGCCGCTGTTGAGTCTCTTGACAATGGCAAGTCCATCTCCAATGCCCGCGGAGACGTCGGGGCCGTCGTCGCCTGCATTCGCTACTACGGTGGATGGGCCGACAAGATCGAGGGCAAGACCATCGACATCGACCCCAGCATGTTGCACTACACCCGCCAGGAGCCTGTGAGTACTCGCCCAAACCTGCGTAACCACACGAGCATTCCGCTAACTGCCTACCTAGATCGGTGTTTGCGGCCAGATCATTCCCTGGAACTTCCCTCTGCTCATGTTCGCCTGGAAGATCGGCCCTGCGCTCGCTACCGGTAACACCGTCATCATGAAGACTGCTGAGCAGACCCCTCTGTCTGCCCTCGTCATGACCCAGTATATCGAGGAGGCTGGCTTCCCGGCTGGTGTTTTCAACCTCATCAGTGGTTTCGGCAAGGTCGCCGGTGCCGCTGTCGCCTCTCACATGGACATTGACAAGGTTGCTTTCACTGGCTCTACCCTTGTCGGCCGCACCATCATGAAGGCTGCCGCCTCATCCAACCTCAAGAAGGTCACCCTTGAGCTTGGTGGCAAGTCCCCCAACATCGTCTTCAAGGATGCCGACATTGACGCTGCCATCGAGTGGGTCAACTTCGGTATCTACTACAACCACGGCCAGTGCTGCTGTGCTGGAACCCGTATCTTCGTCCAGGAGGAGATTTACGACAAGTTCCTCGAGGCGTTCAAGAAGCGCGCTGCCGCCAACGCCGTGGGCGATCCGTTCCACGAGAACACCTTCCAGGGACCCCAAGTCAGCCAGCTCCAGTACGATCGCATCATGGGTTACATCAAGGCCGGCAAGGAGGAGGGCGCCACTGTCGAGACTGGCGGCGGTCGCCACGGTGACAAGGGATACTTCATCCAGCCAACTATCTTCTCCAATGTCACCAACGACATGAAGATCATGCAGGAGGAGATTTTCGGTCCCGTCTGCGCCATTGCCAAGTTCAAGGACGAGGCTGAGGTCATTGCTATTGGTAACGATACCAACTACGGTCTCGCCGCCGCCGTCCACACCAAGGACCTTGGCACTGCCATCCGTGTCAGCAACGCACTCAAGGCCGGTACCGTCTGGGTGAACTGCTACAACAAGCTCCACCACCAGCTTCCATTCGGTGGGTTCAAGGAGTCGGGTATTGGTCGTGAGCTCGGCGAGGCCGCGCTTGCCAACTACACCCAGACCAAGTCTGTTGCCATCCAGCTCTAGGAAGGTTGAGCGAGAAAATTGGATCTGTTTTCGTGAAAAAGGGTTGTCAAGCGATGTATTTTTGGGGTTATCTCAGCAAGTTGACTTGGCTCAGCCGTCAACAACTACACTGATTTGTATATGATTTCTATATGACCAGAATGAATTTGAAGAATAAGCACAACGTTTGTTTGATGTACGATGTGACGGACCGGCAGTAGACCGAAAGGAATGTCAAGTTTCTGCACATGGTTCGTGTCGGTTAGAATGGCATGTAATGTACTAATTCATCTACACCGACCAGATGAGATGCATACCTCTCATCATCATCTGGTCAGCTTGTCATACAAATTCTATCATACACACCCGACTACACCTGACAACACCCAACTTTTATACACACCCTCCACATCCTTCTTTTTTTCTTATCTGTTCAAGAGCGAGGACAATGCATCCGACACCCTGCTCACGAACGAAAACCCGGACTTGGTCGTCCCAGCGCCGCTACTCCTGGTAGTCTCTCCACTCCGCCTCCTCCTCCTCCTGGCACGCATTTCCGCGACGAACTTGGGCCAGGTGTTGGTCAAGACCAGATACTTGACGTGACCCACGGACGCGTCGAAGATGGACATGTCGAAGCTCGCCGGAACAGGACCGGTGTAGAGGTCACGCATGGAGGAGGAGGAGTGGGAGGAAGGGAAGAAGTCGAAGGGCGTGGCGGCGGCGGCGGACGGGCCCGTGGGTGTGCCGGGATCACTACTACTACAAGAGGAGGAGGAGGAGGAGGAGGAGGCAAGGGCTGGTTGGAAGACGGGCGTGAGGGAGGCGTGGTGCTGCGAGGAGAGGTTGAGTGGGAACTCGGCTTCCGCGGGGGAGATGAAGTCGGCGTAGATGTCGACCGCGCGGTTGTACAGCGACAGGCGCTCGGCGGGCTGGATGCTCCTCGCGCCGGCGGCGCAGTCTTCCCACTCCAGCTTCCAGGCACGGACGCGCCTGAGGAAGGCGATGTTCTCGCCCGAGAAGTCGTTCAGGGCCGAGAAGTCCTGCAGGGGGATGGGGTTGTCGGCGAGGACGCGTTCCAGGGCCGACATGGTGAGGAGGCGGTTCTCGTCATCATCGTTGTCGTTGTTGTTGTTGTCTACGTCTAGAGAATCCTGCTGCCGGGCGTCGTCGTGGCCCGTGAGCGTTCCCTCGTCGGCAGATCCCTTCTCGGCAAAGCTGAGGGAGCTTGGGGGGTGGTGGTGGTTCAGCTGGCGATGCGTTCGTGGAGCGGGAGCCTGGTCGAGGAAAGGGTTGCTGGCGAGGAGGTCGGAGCCGGATCCAGAGGTGGAGGAGCTGGTCTGGGAGGAGGTGTCCCATTTTGCGTTGCGGTGGGCGGTCTTGCGAGCCAGGTGGCGATGCTTCAGGAGTTGGAAGAGGGGGATGAAGACGGCGAAGACCTCGATCATCATGATGGACAGATGGATCCTGCCGGAGTTGTGTTAGGCTCTGTAATGTGGTTCAATGCCTGGGTGTATTTTTTTTGGAGGGCCATACCATTGACTGGGTGGGAAGTAGGCGTTGATGGGATAGAAGGCCGGTACGTATGATGCGACGAGGAACATGGGGGTGGCATGGAGACTGGCAAAGTCAGTATATATCAGACCCAGAGCAAGATGGGGATGGGGATACTCACTTGGCCAGACAGCATCCGATGGTCTGCGTTCGCCATCCCATGGTGTCCCTGATGCTCCAAGCCTTGCAGATCAAATAAGGGGCAACCTGTTGAAGAGTGAGCTGAGCAGATCAGATGGTATATGGGGAGGAGGCAGTCGTCCGAGTGAGCTTACCATCCACGTCCAGATGAATTGCCACAGAACGGAAGGCCACCACTCCCAGCCACGTCCCAGGTCGATCATCTGCTCTGGCAATGTATCTCCCTTGATATCCGTCCCGGGGATCCCAAACGTGGGATGGTACTTCTTGCACGCAACCCACATGCCGATGGTCAGCAGGACCTATCGTCGTCAGCTTCCATCCGTAAGCAAAGACACCAGAGGACCGTGAGACGTACCTGGGCGATCATGCCTATCCCAATGAACATCATCACCCTCTGGGTATACCCCCAGCTCCTCAACCTACACAACAGCGACGAGTCCCTGCCGTTGCACACATCCTTCTCATCAATCCCGTCGACCGCCCACCTCCTCTGCCGCTTCGCCACCCTCAGGAACCTCAGGTTCCCAGCGTGAAACACTGCGATCCCCAACGGGAACCAGATGCCCATGAAGAAGTACTGGACATCAAAAGCCAGGACCACGGGCATCGTCCCACCTACGGGGTACACCAGCCACGCCAGGATCCAGTAGCAGTGCAGGAACGCAACGGCTGTGAAGGTGAGAGGCAGGCAACGCACGCGGAGAGCCGGGGTGGAGTTGCGGTGGTACAGGCAGAAGGCCATGGAGGCGACGATGAGGGTCGTCCATGCGAGGCAGAATGCCATGAAGGCAATGCCGATGCGGTCCCAGCGAGCAGGAGATGGCGGCAGGTTGTAGATGGTGAGGTTCGGCATGGGAGCTGCCTCTGGTGGAGGAGGAGGAGGAGGAGGAGGAGGAGGAGTGTTGGCGTCAGCCATGATGGGAGGGTTACCGGTAAGATGCCTGGACGACGACAGAGTAGTAAAACTGTAAAGCCGCTTAGACCACAAGGGCAGAACCAAAGAAAAGGTCCCAAACGGGGGAACAGAATACCAAACGTCAACCTTATTTCAACTCCAGGGGAAATCAGAACATACATGTAGTTGCAACTTGGTTCCCAGCACTCGGAACAAGCGTACAGCCAACGACCAAGATCCCTGCCTCCCAGAGAATCAAGGTCTCGGTGCCTCTGCCCTTGTCTCATCGCCTCATGTCCTCACGTGTGTATTGTGCCATGAGTTTGATCCCGTTTCTTCTCCAGTCTCCCTTGCGTCCGAGGTAAGCCCATGCTCTCCGTGAACAAGCCACTTCACTCAACGTAAAACCAAACTGCTGAACCTGTTTGTGCGCCCCCAAACCCTCATTGATTCTGTACACATGTCACGACAGAGTGTATATGTTACTAATGTATATGTACACACGTCCCTGCACCCTTGAACCAAAGATTGTGAACCTCATTCACCACAACAGCCCGTTCAAGAAGCAGAGCCAACCCTCCACGGCAACTTGATTCTCATCTTCCCACCCTTCTCTCCAGTCTCCACGATCAAGAAACCCCCTTCCCCATCCTCCCGCCCCGGAAAGCACTGCACAAGCCCGTGTCTCAGCCCTCTCCGGGCCTTGGACGCCAATCGCACGCGATCCAACCATCTCTCTCACATTCACACACACAGTCTTTGCCGCCACCCGGGGGTCGGGATGTGCGCCATCCGAAATAGGGTGGGACAAAAAGCAGGAATCAATCACCCTCTTGTAGTTTGCAGTAGCGCTTCGGCACGATCTCAGGGCCTAATCTTCTCTGCGATTATGTGCCACCTTCATCTTGTCTGGGGTTGAACGGTTCCTGCTTACCAGGTTCCTGGTGCCCAGGGGGTTCGGCGTTGTCTGAGAAGAAGACTCATAAGGTCAGCCAGCAGCAGCCTTGGGAGCGAAACGTGCAAGGTTGCGCTCATCTTACCGTACTTCTTCAGCCTTCGCCTCGGCCGAGTCTGACCTATACAGTATTGTACAGTGCAGTAGAGCTTTCCCCAGAAAAATGGGTATGAATCAAGCTTCTTCGTCCGTGCAAGGGGCGGTCATTGCTTCTGCCCCTGTTAGACTACCTACAGTACGTCGGCAACGCAATCGACCCAAAACTTTCTCCTCGTGTAAGCTCGTTGCTTCTGTTGCATCCTTCGTCGATCGAGGGCTATCCCACGCAGCATCATGCGCCCATCAGCTACGCCAGGAACACCCGCCATGCATCATAGCCAATCAGGGTGAACCACAATCCAAGGTACAGTCCAAACATCCTTCGGGACTCTTGCTTGACCTTACCACCATCACAATCAGGTAAAAAGCAAGAAGAGAAGAGAGGAGAGGAGAGGGGCGTACCTGGGGAAAAAGAAAAGAAGAGATCCGCCTCTCTGTGTCATTCAGCTTTCAAATACCAAGGTTAAGAAACAATCCATTATGACGCCAAGGACCCAGACTGCCCTTCCAGGTCCTTTTCCTGTTCGCTCAGAAACAGTGATTCATCCGATCCACATCCCACGCAAATCCCCCTGACTGACCTCGCGTCCGTCGCACTTGGCACTGCCAAAGATATCCGTTACTGTTCAATATGTCCATTGGAGAAGAAGGAGAAAAGTTTTCATTCGAGAAAAAGGGGAGGGGGGGGTTTCCAGCCATCAAATCCAGCTATTCCTCAGCCAGTTCTACCGGCTGTGCAGGCACCTCGCATGCCTGCGCAAAGAAGATCCTCGCCGGGTTGTCATAGTCATTCGTGATGCTGTAATAGTTTCCTGTAACCCTGTTGTCAGTCTACTCGTCTCGGTTCGCATGACGTTCCCGGGGGGAACTTACCTCTCGGAACAAACCATGTCCCCCCCGGCGATATCCTGAATTGTGCCTCGTTGACCGTCACCAGAACCTTTCCGTAATGCACAAAGAACACCATGTGCATCTTCCTTGAGTTCTTCGGCCGCTTCTCGCCTCCCACCGGCAAGTCCAACACGCCAGCCCCTATGAATGGCATGGTCAACGTCTTGGCAAATTTGAACGTCGCATCCTTCGTCTCTCGGGTCTGCACCGCATCGCCAGAGATTGCAATCTGCTCCTCGATGATGTGCACAGGCTCGTCTTCTGCTGGAGGGTGTCTTTCATGCTCAGGTTCCCACAGGACGACTTCGCCCGTGACGGTGCCAGGATTCGTTTCCCACTCTTCGAGCTCTTCGTCTTCTTCTTGCGCGGCTGTTGATTTTGATTTGGTCTTTGCGCGGGATTTGCTGCGTGGTGCGCGTTTCGAGGGGGCCACGTCCGGCTCCACGCGCACAACCTCTTTGATGGATGGGAGAACGAAATGCCTATCTTTCTGGAACATGTCGTCGTAGTCTTCCCTCTCGGCAACAGCTGCCTCGCCACGCCAAAAGGCCAGTGGTCGGTATGAGTGGCGACCAGACCTGGTCTGCTTCATTCCCTCCTCGTGACGCACAGATACCAACCCTCTCGCTTTGGGCATCGGCGGTCCACGCTGTAGAGCAGCAATCGATGTGTCGCCCACCTCGCCGTCGTCCACTTCCAGCACCTTTTTCGGTCGTCCTCTTGGTCGTCCTGGCTTGGCCGCTGGTTTTGTTGCCGCCGACGCCGCCGATGCCGCCTTCCCTCTCCCTGATTTGGTTGAAGCCGCTGTCGTCTTCTGCTTTTTGGGCCGTCGTCGTTCGTCGTCGTTTGCTTCTACTTGCCCAGCATCCGCGGTCTCAGGTTCCTCTTCGTCTGGCAACGACGGCCGCTTCTTAGCAGCGCGTGCCTTTGCAAGTGCTTGAGACTTTGTGTCCTTCTTCGCAGGACGACCGGGTTTCCTGGGGGGTGGAAGTTCAACCTCTGGTTCGGATTGCTCCTCCTCTTCATCTTCTCCATCTTCTTCCACTATCTCCTCTTCTCTTGAGACTGGCCTTCTTTGACTGTTCTTCTTCTTCGCTGACCCACCACTCCTAGGCGCGAAGAGTCGCTCCTCATCATCTTGTTCATCCCCCACCATCGGGAGGTCCTCATCGTAGTCCGCTCCCATCTCCTCGGCCACCCGCAATGACTCGTTGATCATATCATCAGTCGCAGGGTGCTCGCCAAACTCGACCTCATCATCATCCGCCTCCTCCTCCTCCTCTACCTCTTCTACCACGTGCCGCGTCCCGTTGATACCATTTGCGCGCGACGGCTGTCTATGCCTGGGCCCCGCGTTCTTAGCAGCGAAGTCGATCTTTCGGGTGACAGTGCGTTCGGGTGAGGACATGTGTGGGTTCTTCTTCGCGGGAGACTTGAGGCTGGTCTTCAGTGGCGATCGGCTCCTAGGGATTGGGTACTGAATGCTTCGCTCCTTAAGCAGAGTTCGAGGACCTGGTCCTCCACCTATATCCGTGTGAGCCGTGATCTTCTGCCAAATCCATACGGTCCACGCAAGTTCAGGCCTACTCACTCGAGGCAATGTCCATATCCTCACTCCCAGTTTCATCGCGCGTGCGATCCGATCTCGCCGAGGACGATCCTCGTGATTTCCTTGGCGAGGAGAAAATGTCATCCAAAGGTTGCATGCCATGTTCGTCGCGCTGTCCACCATCCGGGAGGACGACGCCCGTTTTTCTAGATTCAAGAAATAGGAATTTAGTCTCGTCCGGCGCGTGTACTACTTCGTCGCAAAGCGGTCTTTGCGCGAAACCTAGCAGAAACAACACCTACCGTCCTTGTTTACCAATCTCGTAAAACGCCTGAGGCTCAACGCTCCCCGTGCGCCTGCCGCCTGCTCGCGGTGCCATGGTTGGAAGCTGTCCAGATCACGCTGCAAGCTAGAGGTGGGAATGACGCGCGCGTGGATGCGTGGGTGGTGGGTGCTCTTGTTGTTGCGCCGAAGTTGCGTAAGAATATAATGTCGCGCTGGGCCTCGGAATAGTAGGTAAGATGTTGAAAATGGATGACAATGGCGGAATGCTCCGAACGGTAGGCGACGGTCGGTCTGAGGGAGTTCCGGGCCCGGTGAAGGCGTTGAGGTCAGTTGTTTGTGGAGGAGTGGTGCTGGCTCTCATCACAATCAGCATGTAGAATAGCTCACCGTGTGTGGGCTCTCAAGGTGTGTGACGCGACGGGCCAAAAAAGAAACAGACCCCGAGCTTCCCTGGCGTGACACTTCTTTAGTGGCTGTAAGCGCCTGCAACCCCCGCAGCGATCGCCTCACAGGCTACTGCAACCCCTGATAAGCCGTTGAACGGCCACTAAACTCACTAAACCCCACTACTGCTTCTCTCCCCTCTAAGAAATGCGCCCAGACGCGTCTCCCTCCACCACCAAACGCGTCGAGGGGCATCGTCGTCGGCCTCACCTCTACCACTTCTCACCTCCAACCACCTCCACGCATTCGACTGCATCCTAGAGCGACGCACTAGTGGGAAAAGGTTTTGAGGGACTTGGTACCTTCGTCTCGTACCTTTCAAGTCACCCTACATCTTCACAGCCTCGAATCTCAACTTCCAACTTCCACCATGGCCGACTCGGAACACATCGATACCTCATCCATCTTCATTCCCCCATCTATCCACCATGAACCCCTCATCTCCGGCCATTCAACCGCTCACTTCTCCCCCGTTCCGGATTCCCTCCTCCCGACCGACCCATCAGACCCATCAACAGCTCCCCCAGTCTGCCTCGGTGTAGATGAAGCCGGCCGCGGTCCCGTCCTAGGCCCTATGGTCTACGGCATCTTCTATCTTCCTCTCCCGCTCTCCGACCCTCTCCTACGCACAACCCACCACTTCGACGACTCAAAAGTCCTGACCCCGGCCGTCCGCTCAGACCTCATGCGCAAGCTCTGCACCCCGGGCACAGATCTCGAGACACAATGCGGCTGGGCGACCAAGTCCCTCTCGGCGAGGGACATTGGCGCAAACATGTTGAAACCGGCCGGGGCAGGAGTCTATAACCTCAATGCGCAAGCTATGGATGCGACTGTGGAGTTGATCAAGGGCGTCTACGACAGGGGAGTCAACATTCAGGAGATCTACGTCGACACCGTCGGACCACCAGCGTCATACCAAGCAAAGCTCCAACGTTTCTTCCCAACAGCCCGCATCACCGTCGCCAAAAAGGCAGACTCGCTATACCCATGCGTCTCTGCCGCATCCGTCTGCGCAAAAGTCACACGCGACGCCGCTCTCGAGGTCCTGTACGAAGCTCGCGGCGCAGATCCAACAGAAGAAGGCATGGCCTGGGGTTCGGGGTACCCATCCGACGGGCGCTGCACGTCCTGGATGAAGACGAATATGCACCCTGTGTTCGGGTGGGGAAATGAGTGTCGCTTCAGCTGGGGCACGGCGAAGGAGATGCTCGAAGGGAAGGGGAACGGGGTCAAAGTCGAGTGGCCCGCCGATGAGGATCCGGATACGGCGAGAATGACAGACTACTTCATGACCGGTGATGGGGATAAACAGACGAACGAGTTGGGGACCTGGTTCGGCACCCCGGCTGGGTTGGAGGCGTTCTGATATTTTACAAGCCAGGGAATTGGATATCACGGGCATCTGGAGTCATAGGGCACGGCTTGGGAATTGGCGTTAGAGGACCATCACATCATATCATATTTAACAAATCCATCATTCCACCCAAGACTGACACCTTTTCAGTCATTCATCTCCTATCCCGTCCCATATGGCATATCTCATGGCTCTTTCACAAAGCTAAATCTCCTCGGCATCATCCTCCTTCTTCTTTCCCCTGCTGTCCAAGGTATCCAAGCTGATATTGTCGGTATTACTCCTCGCCGGCATCGATGCGGGCACGGGAACATCCAGCACCCGCTGTGCCGTCTCTGAGTTGGCAAGGAACTCGCGCAGCTTCTCCTTTGCGATCTCTGTCCCCTGCACGAACGCTGCGTTGCCCATCTGCATCATCGGCCCAAGGAGATTAAGCGTCCAGGCAACATAAGTCCCGCCGGCCATCATAATGAGAAGGATGAAGAGGAAAGGGTTACGCAGGACTAGAGAATGTGTGAGTTAGTTGTATGTTGCGCAATCGAGGATGCATAGGGGTCAAACAGGCCGTACCGGTAAGAAGCTCGTTCCAGCCCAGCGCCAGGAGGATACCGTAGAAGTACCACGGGACCTGCGCGACGCCGCCAATGGCACTGCGCTTGGCCTCGACGTATACACCGTCTGCCGTCTTCTTGAAGCGCACGACAAGATCTTGCCTCTTGCTCTCGCTGAGCACCGTCATCTCTTCCTCCAGACTCTTACCCTCATCCTCGTCAACACCGCCGATGGGGGCAAGGTCTTCCTCATCACCAGCCTCGACACCTCGAGGCTGTGTACCGATGAACCCAGTCAGATCCGGAGGGGCGTAGGTCTTGGCGAGACGGAAGCGTGACAGGAGAGGAATAAGCGACAGAGTTGACTCGCGCGCCTTGGTGTAAATACCTTCGATATCGTCGGTAGGTCGCCAAATACGGGGCACGCCTGCCTCGTCATATCGGAATTTATCCTCGAAGTTCTCCCTCAGTTTCAGCAGGATGTTTCCCTCCATTACCTCCTCCTCAATCTTCTCCCTTAGAGCGACCCAGCTCTTCCTACGCAAGCGCCATGTCCCAATCGACACTTCTTCGTCGCTAGCATCAAAGCTTTTTGCCCTGTCAGCGAATCGCTCTTCAGCTTCCTTGACAATATCAGTGAAGACGGTCCAAATGCGATCCCAAAGATCCTTTTCGGTTGGAGGTTTGTCGCCCGTCTCGGGTGCCCCGGACCCACCGCGGCCCGATCCGAGTTTATTGAACTCGACGCCGATGGCATCTCCGAGACGTGACTTGACCCAGCGCTCGACGCGCGTCGCGAGTCTGCGCATCTCTTCTTTCCTGAGACGGCCGCTAACTTCGTTCAGCTCCTTCTCGAATAACAGGTATTGCGCCTTGAAATTGGTCCATGGCACCCCCTGAATAGCCAGGCTCTGCGCCTCGACCTTGAAGATATCGAGTGTCTTCTTCTTCTCGTTGGCGACAATCTCGGCAAATTCGTAACCACCACCTGCCTTCTGTCCGGCTTTGACCTTGTTAGAGACGGCCTCGCTGAACGCTTGCACTCCAGCTTTGTGGGCTGCGGCGAGCTGGCCTTGGTAAAGAGCCTTGAGTCGGGTGTCAACCTTCGACTCGAGCTCGATTTTCTTACGTCCATAAACTCCTTTGTGGTAACGACTGGCCTGAACCTGGAAAGCCTCGAGGCACTTCTCGCGGGCGCCCGCGCCCTTGGATCCGAGCTCAGGGATAACCTCCGGCTTGCCCAACCTAGTTGACTCGTTCTGCGACTCTTCGAGAGGAGCGATGATCACATCGAAAGCAACGAGAACCTCTCGAGAGATCTCATCGCATCTGAATTGGGCGAGCAGCTCTTGCTGCGTTGGGAGATCAAGATCCTTGTTGTTCACGATTTGGTCCCATATACCCTCGGCGTACACCGAGAAGCCATCGGCAGGGATCCTCCTGTGATATTCAGGCAGGAAAAGACCTCCCGTCAAGCCCTGCTCACCCTCAGTGCCCTTTGTAATAGGGTTCCCGGGTGTGAATCTCGCGCCTAGGTTCTGCACTTCGGTGCTGAATTTCTCGGCCTGGAGGACCTTGTGCGGGAGGGCAGCAAAGCCGAAGTCGAAGTAGTCTTCTATCCGTGAGTTATCCAAACCCTGAGGCTTCGAAATAGACGACCAGATCTTGGTCAGATCCTGGATCAAAGTGGTTCGGAGGTTGGCCAGTGGGGTCGTGCCGAGGTGGTCGCGAATAACGAAGAAGAGGAGTGATCGTGGCGTAGAACTGCAAGATGTCAGCATGAAGCTATCAGGCGTGCATGCCAGGACGGCACTCACTTCTTGTCCTTCAGGAAGAGCTGCAGGTTGACCTCGAACACAGTCTTGAGCAATCCCATATTTGCCCCCTGATACAAGCCAACCTGGTGCTCCCAGATGTTCACGATGAGGACCTCACTTGTCGCAAGCGCGAAAAGAGCACTCTTCCTCTCAAAATCCTGGTCCTCGCCACGCTCCCGTCCGTCTGTACCCTCGACGTCCATGACGAGGATGTTGTCGGCCATCTTGGTGCCAGCGCTCTCGATGCGCTTGTTCTTGGACATCCAGATACCCTTTGTAGTCTGACGACGCTCGGTCTCGGACATGACGGAGAACTCGGTGCCGAAGAGATGGTTGAGCAGGGTCGATTTTCCGGTGGACTGAGAGCCAAAGACTGAGATGAGGTGGTAGTTGAAGCCAGCTTCGGCGACGTGTTCAGTCTGGAGGTATCCGTTCAGATTGGAGCTGAAGACCAAGTCAGTAAACGTAGTAGAAATTAACCGATAGTCTCAGCTTGTTCATATTTCGTACTTGAACTCCTTGTCCTCGTCAATAACCTGGACGCCGTGCGAATAGTTGCCGGCAGCCGGCACCTCGCCGACTGCAGAGAAGTGGCCGTTCATGATGCGCGAGGGGCCCAGCAACGGCGGTGAGAGAAGGGTAATGTTTGATGCTAAAGCCGACTGGGTATCATTTGAGCTGCGCGCAGCAGTGCGGGTTTGTTAAGTCGTTGAGGGAGTTGGAGGTGTGAGGAAGAGGGACACGACAAGGGAGTGTTCATATGACAGACAGTTGGCCGAGGACAATGATGTGGTGATGGTGGTGGTGGCGGCGGTGGATTTTACACATGTTCTGGGGTGCTCTATATTCTGGGTTAGCGCTCTCGCCGTTTTGGCACAGACTCAACCTCAAATCTCCATAGACCGGTTGCGCACGTGATGCGCAACCAGGAGGGTTTATCATACACTGCCTTTCCATAAATCATGAGCCGTATGGTCCACCCAATCTTCAGCTTTCATGGAGCACGAAGTAGTCCTGACACTTACTCGGATATGCAATAGACAGTATTGAGCTTCGAGAGACGACGTTTCTTGATTCCGCCGAAGCGGATGAGGTCACCGTTGGTGGTAGACCTGGCGACATTGAATCTGGATGTAACGGCACATATTCGATTGAGACGATGTAGGCAGGGTTAGTTCTGGGTTACGGCTGCGGTGGCCATAAAGATTTCTCTCACTTGTTCGCGGACCGTTTTCCGATTTCATGACTTGGACCCGCGACCGTTTGCGCGGAGAATATATCCCCTATGCTGTGTGATTTTGGGTAGAACTATGGTATGAAGGCCTTGCTTGAGGTCGCCAGAACTGATACGAAGCTATGATCATGTAGAAACAATAAGTGTGGGATGTTGCTCGGCACGGCGAAGGTAGAGAGAGGAACAGACGAAGACAGAATAACTTCAAAAGGTCTCACTACTCGAGACCAGTGTCTATTACGAGAAAGCCCAACACGATTGAGAGAATTCACCTAAAATGTTGGATCGCCCCATGTTTCGGAGAACAGTGAGATTAACATAGCGACAGTAGTCGAGCCCCATGGCTCGCAGTGGTTCATCGCCCTTGGGGCTAAGATCGCTCTTAAAGCAGCATCGCATCAAGGGGAAGCAAGACACCTGTGGTGGCATGTGGTGTGGCTGGGGCTAGCATTAGTGGCTGGTGCGGTGCCGGTAATTGGCTTGCAGGGTAGCCGTCGCTCAGGTGGAAAGAGCATGTGATGAATATTCGTGACATGATAAGCATCATCATGGTCATTTGACAAGCTGAAGGTCAATGGCGGTTTGGATGATTAGCTCAGCATATTGTCGAGAAGTGATGTCACAGTAGGCTGAAGTGTCGACAGACTAAGGTTGTCCACTGTACGCTCTTATTGCCTCGCTTACTTCCCTCGACGCGATATACTATTTGTCAGATCTCTGACCATATGATTTCCCGTGAGTCTCTATCGGTGATATTCCCCGTGACTCGTAATTGGGTAGATTTTGCTACAATAACTGATTATACTGCCTGATTTACCATGTCTGATGCGTTCCGCTGCGATGAGGTTAGGTATACGATGACACTGAAAGTGGAAGTCAACCCCACCATCTCACTCATCACCGTGGAGGGGCACCACACTCCACCCCTCCTCGCCCAAGGAAGCTCCAAGGACAACCTCACTTCATCACGCTCCAAATCACCGAATTCCCATAAACCTCAATCGGTCTCATCAATTGCTTCAAAATGCTCATCCAAGAATCGCACGTCGATGTCAAGACCTCGGTCAATGGCAAGGATGGTGACATGAGTAAGTCCCCAACATCCTCTCCTCCAGCTACAAGGCATCTAACTATCTCAACAGGGATTTTCCTCTATCATCCAACCATTCCTGGCTATCCCAATGCGTCAGTCCCCTATATGAATCTCCCTAAGCCTTCTTCAGAAATAAGACTCCCAGCACCAAGTCGCGCACCGAGTGACCTACTTGAAGAATGATCCTAATATCAATCTAGCAAATTCCCAGGCGTCTGTCTCTTCAGTGAGATCTACCAAGGTTCATCACCCCTTGACTCCAAGATGGCAAGTCAGCCGTATACTAATTCTTTAAAGTAACCGGCCCCGTCGCCCGTTTCGCCCGTCAAATCGCCGGTCATGGCTACATCGTCGCCGCCCCATCCTCCTACCACGACTTCGTCGGGCCAGAACCCCTAAAATATGATGTCGAAGACACGGACCGAGGAAACCGATTCAAGATCGAGAAGGTCAGTCCGGCAAAAGCACAGGAGCCAAGTTGCTGCAAGCCTTCCTAAGTGGCGCATTGGGGAAACATTTCCTGACCTAGGCTAGACCCTCGAGTCCTATGACGAGGATTCAAAACGCACCGTTGACTACCTCCTTTCCCTACCTACTTGCACCGGCCGCATCGGCTCAACAGGCATGTGCCTGGGCGGCCACCTGGCAGTTCGCGCATCCGTAAGTATCATTTCCCTCTACCAACACCCTCTTTCCGTTCCATCTCATGTCTATCTAATGCGCCACATCACCACAGCTCGACTCTCGCATCACGGCCTGCACATCCTACTTCGCAACCGACATCCACAGCTCAACTCTGGGTTCTAAATCATCCACCGCCGCCCATACAATCGACCTCCTCTCCTCCCTCACCCACTGCGAAGTCTCCATGATCTTCGGCGTGAAGGACACTCACGTGCCTCCCACTGGCCGAGACCTCATCCGTGAGCGCTTCAGAGACGCAGGTATCACGGCGAGCTTTCACGAGTTTGCGTGGGCGCAGCATGCATTCATCAGGGATGAGTTGAGCAAGGGACGGTACGACCCAGCTGTGACAAAGGTCTGCTTTGAGATCCTGTTGGAACTCTTCGGGAGGGTATTGAAGACGGAGCTGGGTGAGCCTGTTGGGAAGGTGGCCGCTCCAGAGCACGATTGCTAGACGCGAGACCCATACGCGTAGATGGCTGGGGATGACGAGCGCAGCCTCTGGAGCAGAATAGTATAAGTGGAAGCAACAGAGTAGATTTATCATGAATACTAAGTTTAAGTCTGGGATCCCCATCTGGGTGATCCAATCTGCACGTCTAGTGCGTGAAACCGGCCAAGCCATTCCCAGCATCGGCAATCTTGTCCTCCTCTATATCATAACCTTCATACACACGACGAAAAGCAAGCGTCGAGACTCATTTTCACAGTGACCACTAGCGACGTCCTGCTGAAGGATCATTCCAACCCTGGCTCTGTCCCGGCGCCGGCGGTCCCTGCCTTTGCTGCTGGCTCGGGAGATGCTGCAGAGGCACCGATCCAGCGGGCTGCAATCCCGTCGAGGAAGCAGCAGTGTTAGACTGCGCCCTGTTCAGATCGTAGTAGGTCGAGGGCATGCCGGTCGAGGCCTCCTCATCGAAGGTTTCCAGACGAGGGCTCCTCACGCTCTGCATGCGCTCAACTCCGGTTGCACTGTCCATGCTCGCGAGGGCTGGGACAGTTTCTCCTGCGCGGCGACGGCCGCGTGTGCTGGTTCGCTTCAGGAGGTCGCTGCGCATGACCTCAATGTCGCGCGACCGTCTGCGGTCATCGGCAGCCTCCGAGATTTGGGGTGACAGAGGGTGCTGCGAGCTGAGTCGTTCATCACGCATAGCTTCCCACTGCCCAGCTGTTTCGGGAACGGCAGGGCGGCTGTTGAACTCAGCAGCTGCTTGTGCGTCACGCTCAAGAGCCTCCTGCTCATCCTCAGGACGTTGCGCTGGAACCAGACGAGCGGCATCCTTGGCCTTAGCAACTTGATCGCGGCTCTTGGCGGCCCAGTCATCAGTGACCGCAACAGAGTAAGACGGGTTACCAGGAGCGCCGAGGGCTTCACCGCCCCCACCCGGACCATGGATTGGGACCTTCTTGAGAGCGAGAGCAAGGGCACACATGAACTTGGAGCGACGGGTCGCGCGAACGCTATCGTTGTGCCAGTTAGACTTGTGCTTGATGGAAATGGAGAGGGAGAGCTTGTCGAGGTTGTTGACGCCAGTGACTCCAATGCTGAAATCAGGCTGGAAGTCGCGGGAGTTGTCAGGGTGGCGGACGAATTTCTCCATCTCCAGACGGAGAAGCTCGATGTCTTCAAAACTGGTGTCGTAGGAGATGTCCACCTGGATGGACTCGAGCATAGCTTTGCTGCGGGAGATGTTGTCGATCCAGAGATTGTTCAGGATAATGTTTGGAATCTATACACCATTAGCTACAAGTTCATGCTCTCAGTAGGAAATTTGGGCCTTACCTGAGTGACCTGCATCTTATCGATTCGGAGGAACATGGTGTAAAGAAGGGAGATGCGTTCGACAACAAACTGCTTGTTGTCGATGTCGACACGGTCACCAACATCGTAAGGATGCTTGACGAAGAGGAAAATACAAGATCCAAGGAACTCCTGGGTAGTGGCAGCGAAAATAAAGGAAAGAGAGAGAAGAGCGGTACCGGCGGTGGCCACCACGGTGACAAAGCTGCTGCGGAAGAAAGCCACTGACCGCGATGTTAGTAAAGTCGGGTTTGATGGGTAGTGAGTGAGATCACTTACAAAAGACGAAAATGGAAATGAGGAACCAGACAAAAAGCAGAACCTGGTCAAAAGCCCCCAGGGCCTGACCAATATCCTTCATGCCCTCGGTGATAGCCTTACGCTCCTTTCCAATTTCGACAACCTTGCGAACCATCTCATCCAGAGAGACGTCGCCATTCATGTCACCATCAATGGCGTTGAAAGCCTCCTCGGCCTCTTTCTTATAGGCAGGTCCTAGAACCTCCTGGAAGTCATCCAAGTAGAGTGATTCGCGCCCTTCCACAACGAAAGACATCCAAATACGACGACCGAGAGCCTCAGAAGGACCGAGCTTCTCCAAAGCCTCCAGGACAATGGAGTGGGCGGAGTTAGGATTGAACACCTTCTTGCCGGTGATCTCACTGGCGATGTTTCCAAAGACAGATGTGACCTTGTTTCCAACGCGACCAACATCTCCAATCAGCCTCATGGGAGTGGCAGACCCGCTCTTGGGCCGGGCATTCTTGCCACGGAGCATGAGCTCAATACTGTCGTTAATGACGTAGTCTTCCTCAGCAAACTCGTGGCAATACATGGGGAACAGAGTTCGCGAGGCATCGTAGAGCAGTCCGAGAAGGTGAACCTCGCGCTTGGAGGTCTTGATGCGATTGGCGAACGAGCGCTGGTGGTAGGAGATACCGATGAGCTGCACAATGGCCTTCTCGCCAAGCAGGATGGCAGAACAAACAAACATAGCACCGAGAATTGTCTGCAAGGTCTGGACCCATTTGACGTTGTTGTTCTGCGAAGGCAGGAAGAGGTTCTGGAAGGTAAGCCAGGTTGCCAGAAGCCAGAAGAACAGAGAGAGCGTGATGCTGAGGTTTTCAAGGACCTGCGCATACTTCCTGGTGCCCTTGCTGACGATACCGCAGAAAAACATGAAGACCTTCGGGAGCAGCCAAGCCAGGATCTTGCCGGCCCAGAGAGTCAACCATGTGATCTCAATCCACATCAGTAACTTGAACAGGGGCGGTCCATCTCTCTTCTCATCACCATTGCTGCCTTTGACGGTACCGCTGCCGACGGGGATTTCGTTTTTCGTATCGAGAAGAGCGAGAACCACGATAGGAATAGCCAGAACGAAACCGACTGGAATAACATAGACCATGTAGCGCGTGACAACGGAGTAACCGACAATCTTGCTGTAGATCCTGCCCATGGTGTTCAGGCGGGCATTCTCATCATCGCTGTCGCCGGTGCCGCGGCGACCCAGGGGCTTATCACCGAGCCTCTTCCGACGGCCATGACTGCGGTGGAAGAAACCGGTGGTCTCGGTCTGTTCCTTCTCGTTCTCGTTCTCGTTGTGGGAAGATTCAAAGCTGACAGTGTTGCCTTCAGCGGTGGTGGCGTTAGGCTTGCGAGCGCCAGTGGATGCACTGCTCCGAACAGGAGCGAGAGGGATACCATCGTCGGGGTTGGAACTGTTGCTCCTGTGAAGGTGGATGAACCCCGAGGTTCGTGAATTGTGCCTGTTCACCATGACAGGCAGCCAGTCGAGTGAGCTTGTTTACCTAGCTGTTGGAAAGCTGTGGCGTATGTGGGCGAAGCTCGAAGACCAGAGTATCAAACTCTGTACTTGCTTCTCGGAAGCTCTGATGTCGTAAAAAGAACAAAAATGGGCTTCTAAATTCGTTACGAAGGGGCGCAATGGCGCAAAGAAGCCGTGCTGGTTCGAGCAGAGTAGGCTGCGCGAGTGAGACCAGTAATGAGGATGATTCGAGGCCGTTATTAGAGGTGAAGGACCAGTCCTCGCAACCCGATGAAGAAACAACAAACGTAGGGCCGACAAACAACGAGAGTAGGAGATCGACACTAGGAGATGGTTTTTGAGGGAAAGCCGCAAACGAGAGAAAGGGCTTGAGAGGAGAATAGTGAAGAGGAGGAGAAGGGGAAAAGGTTCAGAAGAAGAGGTCTGGCGATGAGGACCCTGGTAAGGTAAAACGTTAGTAGATCCAGGAGGCGGGCGTGCTATACGGGTAAGGGGTGGGTGCTAGCGGTAGTCTGTGGCTGGCGGCTGTGCGAGGTGCCTGGATGGATGTTGATGCAAAGAAGGAAAAACAAAGGATCTGGAAGACTGTGCATGCACCCTAGAGCAGGTTCAATGAGGTAGTAAACACAGACAAAAAGGTCAAATCTTTTCAATTGATACTATGAATAAACCCAGTGGCAGTGATGAAATTTCCTTGCTGCGCCCAGGTCACTATTGATCTTTTTTTTTTTGCCTTTGGCGCCACGCCGAGGAACCTGGAGGCGCGCCCTGGCAGCGGTAGGCAAGGAGGAAGCGCCGCTAAACCAGTCCACAATGACGAATGGCACTGCCACAGCGGTGGTGGGCGCCCGAGTCAGTGGAGATTCTCTACACGCTATATTGGTACCCAGGGAGAGCCGACGCTTGCTGTGGTGGGTGGAGACAGCTGCGGGAAGAACTTCAGGGGTGCCCACAGTGGTGGTGGTCCACTGGGATGGGTGGATACAGGCGAGTTGAGACAACCAGATGCCAGTAGAACGGTGATGGAAGCACGACCACGCTTGGCGATGATGGCTGGGAATGGAGCTGAAACTGGAGCAGGAATGAAGTCGACGAAAACGCATTGTCATGATCGAGATGAGAAATTCTCCCCGTTTTCTCCTTGGATTATGAAGTGACGACCCTTCACAGATGCCTCACATCACACCGGTATGTACTCCTCAAGATCAGCATGATTGCCGAATCCCATCCTATCCCAGACACTGGACCCAAGCCCAGATGTACCTAATCCCCTGATCTGCCAGTGTTTCACCTCTCGCATATCTTCCCACTCGCGGCCTCCCCCATTGGGCGGACAATCCCAGGCACACTATGCTCGCAATTGGCTCCCTTCTCCGTGTAACTTGCCCGAACTCAGTCACTCAAACTCAGGCTCTCTCCTTGGCAGCCTTTTGCTTTTCTCTTTTATTCTTTTGGCTCGCGAGGATTACCACTGTGGTTGTCAAAATCTCACATGAAACACATGGCGCGCCCCGATACACTGACACTTCATCTATCTGACGTGATCCCTCCGTTCCAGTATGTAGATTTGAACTGGGCTGGATCGATCCTGTTTTCGCTTGTCGCAGATGTCGTAATCCTTGTACGGGCTCAACTCACCCAGTTCATTGCAGGGCTTCCACCTCAAGCATCAGATCCTTGTGCACTTCATTCTCCGCCCTACCTCCCCTCCGTGTGGATGAACAGTGGGCATCGGTGGCCACATTTTTCTGCTCTACTGTGCGATCACCATCGATCGAGCAACCCACAGGTCTGCCTTTCACTCCGGGATGTGACATCTGGCTTTGGATCCATTGACCCTTCTTTCTGGTGCCGCCATCCCCCGTCTTGGCACCTGGGTTCAGTCTTCCCTTGTACGGAGGATTCTTCTTATACCTATATGTGTCAATACGAGAAAATATACTCTATATACCAGGATGCAATGCCTTTCCCATGAACCTATCCGACCAGCATTGATGTTATTGCTCCCCAACCATAACAATGCACCAACCCCCCCCCTCCCCCCCCCTTTCGAACATCACTCCTGTTTTTCCATCCACATAGGTTCCCAAAATTCTCTTTCAACCTCCACCTGGCGCAAGCCACTACCTCCATCAAACTGGATCCTCCAACCACCACGTCAACACACCAAGGTTCTCTTGAGTGTACTAGTTGTAGTTCCCTGCCAGATTGTCTGTTCACGCCCCCCTGACGCAAACACTTCGTGTCCCCATATGGAAATTTCCGGGCCGTTGACAGCAACAGATCAGGAAATGATATTCGGACAGAACCTTTTTTTTTCTCACCTGAATGGATTGCGTTGATCCTCGCTGGCGACCAAGATTTCTTGACGTATGTACCATCCATTTCAGCGAAGTGAAGTGACCCACGCTACTCGGGAATACGGCTGCGAGGGGAGGGGGGGGGGGAACAAACTTGGCTTTCGCACATCATCGATCTCTCCTCCATCACATCTGACTTCTCCACGTCTTTCGCGATCGTGGTAATGTGTGGATCTTGGGACCCGACCTACATATGTGTTTGGCTGACTTCATATCCGCAGTCTAAAGCGCGATGCCTGCTTGTATGTAGTGTTTGCTCATGAGACACCGAGCGGAAGTGTCGAACACCCATCTGGTCACATCAATTGTCACGCGTCAATCTAACAAGTTTTCAACCGTCTATGTCATCCCAACACTGACTTGCCGATCACTCACCAGGTCTCCACGTCCGTCCCACATAGTCTGCCCATATCCCCTCGCTCACATCGATGTATCACAAGTCCGAGGTCCCCTCATTCCGAAGCACCCCTCGAGCAGGGTTGGGCAAAATTAGTAATTAGTAATAGTAATTAGTAATTACTTTTACTAATTACTAACGATTTTCAGATTAGTAATTACTAATTACTAACTAAGACGATTTTCTATTAGTAATTAGTATTACTATTACTAAGAGCAAAAATAGTAATAGTAATTAGTAATTAGTAATTAGTAATTAATATAAGCTAGATTGATAAGATAAGAGGTTGAAAGATTTTATCTAGTTACTAAAAATACTCTTATCATAATCGATATCCCTTATCTAAACACGCTAGTCCTATTTAGGCAAAATCTCTTATCGATAAGGGATTGAATATAGTATGCTACTTTAGCTATATTTGATTTTTTTACTCTTTAAGTGTACTTAATTACCTTAAGTAAATTATATATTATATAGTTCTTATTTTAAGCTAGTTCTTATACCTAAAAAAAATAATTAAAGTTATCTTTATTCTATTAAAAAAAGACCTTTTAGTTAAATTACTAATTACTAATTACTAATTACTATTACTAATTTAGTAATTACTAATTACTAACTAAGACGATTTCCTATTACTAATTACTATTACTAATTACTAACGATTTTTTCCCCTTAGTAATTAGTAATTAGTATTACTATTACTAATTACTTAGTAATTGCCAACCCTGCCCTCGAGTGACGTCTGTTGTCCGTGGCCTGGTAGTTGGTATGGTCGTGCGGCCCGCGACACGCGAAGGGGTTCGAGACATTGTCTAGCCTTGACCTACACGTGACTAGACACTCAGCGAGTGGGATGGAAGTGGTTGGAACGCGGGCCTCCTCCTTTATTGCAGGGTAGGTGCTGCTCTTGAGCAAGCATGGTTTGAATTACAGGAAGAGTCTGTTCACTAGGTATCTACTCCGTAACTCCTACCGTCATTGATCCTTGGGTATATTACAGCCCCTTTCAAACGTTCCCGCGCAAGATTCTCCAAAACGCCCGTGTCGTGGTAATCATAAAACACCTCGTTGACCAGCCCAAATCGCTGCCAAATCACCGTCTGGTGAGCACTCCGGCCGTAGGGATGATGTTCTCTAGGCACAAAAGTGAACCTGCATGACGCCCTTCATGCTGTATGTTCCCAGCGCCTGTGAGCGCCTATAAGGGCCACGCGTATGTGGCTGTGGCTCATAAAGATGTCTGTCTCCTCCCATCCACATATTGCTGTGGAGTTTTCTCAGTATACCCAGCTAGGTCCTTCATCTCAAGTTTCGCCTTGTCATTATCGTATTTGAACTCAACACCATCGTCCTCAGCCACCTCGTGCATATCGAGCTGGTACAATGGTTCAAGCGTCGCCTCCTTTCTCAGAAGAACCCATCTTTGAAACCACCAAGGGAAGGCTTTGGTGACTTGGTACTTCATGAACACCCGCGTCGGCACAGCAAAGATGTAGTCGAGCTCTTCAAGAGTACGCTGTTTCGTCTCTGGAAGCCAGAGGAAGATCATCACCAGTGCGATGACATTGAAGCCAGCATAGAAGAGGAATGTCCCATAAACCTGAAGGCGCGCAAGCATCAGAGGGAAGGTGATGGAAAGCACCGCTGCCCAGAATAAGCACGTTGCCACTGCCCATGACATGCCAACTTCACGATGAGAAAGCGGGAAGATCTCAGCAGAATATGTGAACGGGACTGGACCCTCGCCTGGTGAATAGAATGCCGCAAACAAGTAGATGAAGAATGCCACCAATGGCAGGCGTGCATCATGATCGGTTGGCATCAAAGTACAGAGGCCGGCTGCCAATAGCGTCCAAGCCATCTGCGGGAAAGTAAAAAGCAGGAGGGACCTGCGTCCGAACGTGTCGATAGTCCAGATGGCCGGAAACGCGAACAGAAAGTTCACTAAGCCAAAGCCCCACGAAGCAAGAAGCGCCTTCTTCTTATCGGCACCGGCGTCTGTGAAGACCGTGGAAGAATAGAAGGCGATGATGTTGATGCCGCACATCTGTTGTGCGATCATGACAGTGAAGGACGCCAAAGTTGCGCGGCGATTTCGAGGGATTGTGAAAAGCTCAATGAAACGACGGACAATATTGCCCCTTTCGATGTATTCTTCCTCCACCTCGAGTTGAACATGGATGTAGTAGAGGTCTCGACCTGCCTGAACCGGATGGTTTCTCAGACGTAGAAGGGATCGCATAGAATCTTTATACCGGTTCTTTTTGATATACCAACGTGGCGATTCCGGGCAAAAATAGACAAGTATCACAAGGGGGATTGCTGGGATGATGGCTGAGCCTAGCTGAAATCTCCAGGCATGATCACCCATATGCCACACGGCTAGATTGGCCGTTGTTCCGAGGAATATACCAAAAGCGGTCCAAAGTTGCCAGCTCATAACGAGAGCACCACGAATGGGGGCAGGTGAGTTCTCTGCAGCGAAGATAGGTACTGTTTCCCGGTCAGGTCATCATCAAGGCCTCCCAAACAGGAATCGCTTACCAGTTGAGGCCTTTGTACCCATGCCTAGCCCAAGGAGCAGCCGGCATATGAGTAATTCCACCCAGTCCCTCGCGAAAGCACTGCCGAGAACGGGCCAAAGGCAGAAATTTGCCGAGAAGAAAATCGTTCCTCTTCTCCCTACCCAGTTGTTGATAGGATCCGAAAGCCAGCAGCCGAAGAGGGCAGTTCCGATATAAGGAGCGGCGTTCACGAGCCCGACAAGAATCTTGTCACGGATGCTATTACTGTGGATGCCAAATACGCGGGGAAAGTCAAGATTTGCGCCATTCGATCCGGTCTGATCCCAACCTTGCACAGCCGCGCCTATCGAACATGTGGCAATAGTAAGAAGAAGTGTCTTATTCGATCGCCATTTGTGAAGGACCTCGTTACGGAGGGCATTGATTTCGGTCTCGTCGAGGGCTTCATCGCCAGTGATGTCTTCGTATCCCGTGGGGTCCTGCGCAACCAATGCGCCCTTTCGAATGACATCGCGCCACTCCTCCAGACCCTTCTCTCGGATGAATTCGTCGACTCTAGCCAGGAGTGTTCTGCGGGGAACATTGGCGAGAGGGTTTTGAATCCTGTTCGCGAAAGTCAGAACCAAGCGCGAAGGAAGAATGCATACATGGGCTGGGTAATACGGACCTGGCCTCAACGTTTGCATTTAAATTGACATGAGATTCTGAAGACTGATATCCGTTTTCGGCGTTCGTAATGGGGATATCGTCGCGACTCTCGCTAAGATAGACAATCAGTACGATGGCGCTGGCACGTGGACCAATCTTGGATGGCGCCAGCCGGCCGTCATGACATACGCTCTGGTAATTTGAGCCGCCTCCAAGGAAGCCGACGACATGGCGAGGCAGCCGCCCCCGCGGCGGCTAGTTGGTGATGCGACTCAGCGGAACTAGAAGCCGGGAGAGATACGGTCCCCGTGCCCGTGGATATGCGATAAGTGCGAGATCTTGAAGAGACGCCACGATGGGCGACAGCGTCGTAGTTGGTCGTACAGTGTTCCGAGGGCGATCTGAAATCGCGACGGTGAACAGACAAGGCCGAGAAATTGTTCGTGAAGAAACCCGGAGTAGAATGTTCGCAAAAGGCAAGAAATTGGCGAAAGAGGTGAAAGAGTTGATGTCCAGAGAGACTGGGGGCAGAGTGGAGTTGGGAAACTGGAGGAGAGACAGACAGAGAAACAGTGGCAGGTGATGGGCAGTGGATCAGAGTCCAGACAGTGAGCATGGAGTGGAGAGAGGCTAGATCGTGGGGGAAGGTGGGGTACACACGGTGCAGCAGACATAAGCGAGACTGTATGTCGCGTGTGACTTTGCAGTGGCTGAGCCGTACGTCTATGGTTCGCACAGTACAGAGTACTCTACTGGATACTGCCTTTTCGGTGGCTTGGCTTAGCGCGGCACAGGATCGCGACTCGACAGCGCAGCTGAGAGCCTGGGTTTATTTGATCGGTGATGCGTAGATAGTCCTTAAACATACCGTAGCTGGTAGTGTCTGGAGGGAGGGAGCTTGTCAGTGTAGTTCTGTTCGAAATGATGCAAATTTCATGTCTGATATTGCTCAATGATATCAGGGCTCAGGCAGGAGCAGGAGGGTCAAGGCACATCTTTGCTTGTGACCGCTGGAGCAAACGGTCCGCTGTGAGATCCCTTTAAGACACGGACGAACGCCCTGCACCAGTGCAGAGCCACAGGGTCCAGCACATGGTTCAGGCCGCATACCAGTATCTTCGTTACTTTCGCGCCACACTCAGGTCGAGGAGGTGCTCGGGATGGTTCTTTGGCTGGCCAACTTTGCCTAACCTCCCCGCGATAACTTCCCATGTGGTTCGACAGCAAGGCAGTCCATTTCTGCAGGATTCACACACCATCGTTTTCATATATCATAGATGCACAACTCCCGGCGAGCACGGTACAACTATCCGACTTGATCCAACAGTGATGGTTCAGCTGGTAAATCAAGGCAGGCCGTTTCGCATCGAGGCGGCCCACAATTCCTGCGAGCCACTGGATGCGTGAGACAAGCCACACTGGCCATGGCTGATCTCGCCCTGCTTGAGCTTGACCGTTAAATGTTTTGTTCTTTTATGTAAAATTCTTGACATGGTTAAACTGGCTCGAATAAGTCCAATGCTGGATTTGTAACAATGTTGTGTGCTGTAGGAGGAATGCTGCTCTGACGGATCCCGCGATGGCTGACACTGACATACAAAGTACGATACTTGAACTTGGAGGACATATTTTGCGCTCCATTCTCTTGCTTTTAGGATTGCAACACACGTGTATTCAATTAAGCCCTGACTCTTTAACGCGACACTTCGATTAAACAATAGAAGTGATCAGCGCAAAAACCTTCATTGGCTGAAGAGTATATCGCATGGTGACTTGTGAGGCCCCTAGTCTACGTTCTCCCACGAACAACACCACATGCTGGGAGACAAGACCATCTCGGTCGATGCAATCGTGGAAGTAAGTTTAGATCCGTTGAAATTCGAAGCTGAAATAAGAACTGGATTAATACACTCAATAATAAGTGTTCATACCCTTCCTCTGTCCTTGTCAGTACCGTCTTGTCACTTGGATTAGGCTTAGCGTCTGCCCATCATCACCGCCTCCGAAACTCGTCTCTCCTCCGTTTCCCCATCTCTCTTGTCACTTCTCATATTTGGCAGTTGTGGGCTGCCTTATCACAATGCCGGTTGTAAGACCAATTCCCGATAATAGAAGACGGTCCCGCACAGGCTGTATCCCTTGCCGAAGGCGGCGAAGGAAATGTTCGTCTTATCCTGTTTCGCTATGAACCCTCGAATCCTTTCCGCGTCGTCTAACTGTCACGCAACCTCCAGGTGATGAGCAGAGACCTCAGTGCGGTAGCTGTATCGATAGAAATGTGACGTGTGAATACAAGGAATGGACATTCGTATCCACCGTCAGTCCTTCACATCGCAAGGATGGTGGCATGCAAAACAGAACTATCGAGGAGGGTGACTCGACACTGGTTGGTCCTTTCATGGCTCATAACCCCAAACTGTTCACTGACATGAACATCATAGCCAATGTCAGATAGCCTGCTATCCTCTGGCGAGTCAAATACTCCTCCAGCTGACCCGGTGTTCGATCGAACCGCACCTCGTACTGGGAGGGCCGAAAGGTTGGATTGCACTCATGAGACAACTCCAGGAATTTCTCCATCAAACCCTCCAATCGGCAATCATCAAACCCCGAATGACGGGAACCAAATCCCAACGCCATCAAGATGGAACGAAACCGTCTTGTCCGAGCAGTACTCTTCCGAGAGGCAAACAGCCATGCTCCGCTTCCGGTATCAGATAGCACTATGGCTCGACGCAAATGCTCCAAGATCCAAATTTGGTCCAGAGATGATGACATTGGCTGCCCAGAATCCAGTCATCATGGAAGTCATCATCTGGGTTGCGATGCGTCGAAGTAGAAGGAGCTCCAGCTCGACTGACCATGACGGGGAGTTTCACCGCGTCGTTCATCAACTTTCACACAGGTTGGCCTTGGAGGATGAACTAGTTGCTGATGTTGGGCAGTCGCTGCTTGCCCTGGGAAATTTCTTTCATACTTGTCCTTCTGAATGGCCAGGCCTGTATGTTGGATTCAGAGATTTAAGAGAGCGATGTCAGTTCTTCAGAAGCCAAAAGGAACCTCTCCGGACTCTCGACCGTTTTCACTTTAAAACAGGTACATCAATACTCTCGCTTGGACGCGAAATGCGGGCTGACATAGACGAACAGAGATCTCCTCGTCTATTCTGACGAGCCAGGGCCCAGCAATACGATCCGTGCCTTTGACGAATTCCACCTTGCTGAATCTTACTTTGGCATCGCTAGAGATTTACGATGAAACTTTGACGCACCTGGCGGCATGTTGCCACCTTATACACGAAGAACTTGTCCCGCTTCTCAATGGTAGTGTACCCGTACACTCGCCAAGTCACGAGTCACATTCTCTGATATGGGCCACCTGGACTACACTATGGGCACGATGCGTGCAATGGTTTCGCGAGCGGCCGCCAGATATGGTCCCGCTCCTAGAGAGCTCTGAGGTCGACCATGCATCTTCTCCCAACACTCCTTTCACAGCAGACGTCTACTCAAGTGCCATTGCAGTACAGGCCAACCTAGCAATGCACTTCTCGTCGATGCTTCTTCTGTCACATAAACCACGACTCGTCAAACTGTCGGCCATATCCCATCGCCTAGTCTCGAAAAGCTGGCATACCCAAAAACTCGCCAAGTTGGCTCTGTGGAACAACTTTGCCGATCAATGGGATCCCGTCGTCGTGGCTGTAGTCGTCCGCATAGGAAGGGATATGACCTACCCTTCACAGCAGGAGGCTTTGCTCTCATGCTTCCAGCGAATCGAGGATGCCACAAAAATCCGCCTTCAGAACGAGATAGCAGATCTGCAGCAATTCTGGACGTCTTCTCGGCGCAACAGCGCACCTGTACGCGCACACTCCTGACCATAGGGGAGATCACGGCCAAACACATTTATGAGTATGGATATACAAGACATGAACTTTGATTCTACACGCTTATTCAGACTATCTCGTCTTTCCATGGTATGGAAACTTGTGCACCTCTCCGAGAAACAGTCTTCGACGATGCCGTAATGCCTAGCTGCACTGCTTTTCCTATGTCAAATTGCTCCGATCGCTGCGCAGCGCCTGCGACTTCAATTGCATAGGCACCGATGAACGTATCACCAGCAGCTGTGGTGTCCACAACCTCAACTTTCAAGGCAGGGACAAGGCCTTTGGCGCCCGCTTCGTTTGCATAGTAGGCACCCTTCCCTCCAAGCGTGATCACCACATTCTGCACCCCCCGGGATAGAAAGTCCGCAGCAGTTTGCTCGACAACCTTGATGTCTTCAAAGTCGGATTCTTTCTTTCCCGACAACAACGCTGCCTCGGTCTCATTGAGGATCAGATGAGCCAGCCCTTGATAGATCTCAGCCGAGAGCACCTGGGCAGGCGCAGGGTTGAGCAGCACTGGAGTGCCCATAGTCTTTGCTGTTTTGAACGCCTGGATGACCGTGTCTAGTGGAATCTCGAGCTGCATGATGAGCAATGCAGGCGTCGGCCCTGGGATCTTGGAGACGTGACTTGGCCGAATAGAGTTGTTGGCACCAGGTGAGAGGATAATGCGATTTTGACCAGTGGGCTCGTCGACGATGATCATCGCAATACCGCTTTGTGACTCGGCACCACCTTTTCGATTCACGATGACCGAGTCTGTTCCCACACCGTACGAATGGAGGCTGTCCAAAAGGGTAGAACCATATCCGTCAGCTCCAACGGCACCAATCATGACTACATGGACACTGGGATCCTTTAGGTCAGAGGACCTAGAGAGCTTTGCACAAGCAACAGCTTGGTTGGCGCCTTTTCCTCCAGGGAAGACATCGAACCGACTTGAAGTCAACGTCTCTCCTGGGAGTGGATGGTGTGGGACATAAGAGACGAGGTCGACATTCAGAGACCCCAGCACACTGATGACAGGTATTGATGAAGACATGACTGTTTGCACCGAGAAGTTCTGTATGCTAAGAAGCAGAATTTTTCTGAACAAGATCACTCACTACCTTGCTGGCCATGCACGTATAAGAAGACCATGAACAAGGCTGGCGGCTACTCGCGGCGTGCTCCACCCTGACCTGGGCACGCTATCCTGGAAATGGGTGTCTTAGGCGACGGCTGGCAGATCATTGTGACATTGAACAAGGATCTAATGGATCGTCATGTCTTCATAATGCATCTGTAAGACTATTGGAGTCCGTGATCAGTCACCATCGACTTCGACTGTGCCCCGGGGTCCAACAAGACTTCTACTTCGGTACGGGTCCAGCCCTCACAGTATCTTCAATAACGCCCCAGCATCATATCCCCATTCTGCTTCGAGATCAGTCAATCTCCACAGAGCTCCCCATCCCGTCGTATGATCGATCGTTCTCAGTAACCTGGCAATCTGTTTCCGCTCATTGAGATGTGAAAAGTACCTCCCTGCCACGTAGAGAGGCTGGATGGAATTGACGAGACTGCCCGGGTGAAGATTCGCACACGAAATTCCGCACACCTGTCTTGCATGCCACAGCGCCAGGCAATGAGAGTCCAAGTCGTGCCGTATGTCCAGCATGAGCAAGCATGCAGTGTGGTAGATCTGGGTGCTGGATATGGCGGCCCAGTGAGGGAAGAGCATCGCCGGAAAGATCTGCTTGTCGCCTGGCTCCGACATGCTGATGGCTTTCATGGACGGCGGACACTCGTCCAGCCAGAATTGCAAGTCGTTCCAGAGTTGCTGCCATTGTTCTTGAAAGGGGCGGTCATCATGCATATCTGTTGTGCCGAGCTCTAGGCTCTGGGTTCTTCGGAATCTTAGATCGCAGACCTTTGTGCACAGATAGATGGCCCAGTTGGCCTGCATGTCTGGGCAGTCACGGCTCCTTTCATGAAACAGGTCTCGCACATAGCGTGCGACTTGCTCAGAGGAGGTCAATGCTTCGGGTGCTGGCGGGACCCATTTCGCCAGAGGACGAACTGCAGCTTCGGTCCCGTCCGATATGATTGCTCCGCATAACTCCATTCTGGCATAGCACCAGAACACCGCCTGGGGCAGGCCACCGGAGAAGCCATCGACCCCAAAGAACTCGAACAGCGAGGCACAGCCTTCGACATGACGTTTCCAGTTCTTGGAACCACCAGACATGAGCTCGAAAACGGCAAGGATGCAAGCCGTCACTAGCATATTCGGGTCTTTTGCTTGCAACCCCGGGCTCAGGAGCCTGATGCTCTCCTGGTAGAGCTCAAGACTATCACAGCCACCCTCCTGGGTCAACCCTCTGCGCTCCATATGTCTTGACGAGAAGGCCAGCATAGCGTACAGCAAAGCCGGCGACTTCTGCGCCATCAGAGGCACATGGATCTGGAAATGCTTATCCTCATCGAACTTGTCCAGATACGGTGCGCATTCTGCAACCCAGTTCTGGAGATAGCATACTAGTCTCTCTTTGGGGATGTTGACGGTGACACTGCAGAAGCTGAGAGTCTGGGGTGACTCTGTAGGCGTTGAGTCTGTTCCTGGTATGTATGAGGTGTCCGGTGATAAGCCGGATAGTCCTGCAAAGAGAACGGAGCGGAGCTCCTCTTGGAGCTCGATGAAGCGTGGGTCAAGAGAGAAGTCCTCCGATGGCAGGAAAGCCATCTTGAGCTGACAGCAGAGCCAGACAATCGGGTCCTTGTTCGAGATCGCCTACCGAAGGCATGGGGAAGGATGTCAAGAGTGAGTGTGTTTCATCGGCAAACACGTACCAAACAGGCACCGTAGCCTATTTCCCCCAGTACCTCGACTTCTTGGGTGCCTGGAGAAAGAACTGGGGAAATTTTGTAGAGCCTCGTGATCCCCAGGGGATCCATCCCGGATTGACTTCTCACTAAAGAGATTGACGACCGGTCTGGCAGAGGGAGTTGCAGTAGGTTTTGCTGGAAATGTCTCGCTAGACCAGATTGAGGGGTGATTGGCGACGGGAACAACAGCCATGACTCGGACCGTTGCAACCAAACCTCCCGGTTTGCAAGGAACTTGACTGTGTCATGCCGCACATAGTGCTACTTTCGTGTAATAGTTGCCTACAACGAACTCCAATGTCTGGGAAGATATGAATTCCCCATGGGCGCATTGACCGCACTAAACCCAGGAAAGGGGTGTTAGCCTACCACGTTCTCACCCACACATGCATCCTCGTCAGGCTCCAGGAAGTCAGGCAAGCCGGTTCCCGATTGCCCCTGGGGTAGAGAATGTAGTTTAAAAGACTCCGGATTTCTCTGTACCCCAGATTCTTTCGAATCACCTCTCCACAGTCTCAGCCTTCTTCCCATCAAGTCTTGCGCAGACGTTCTTTACAACATGGAGGTAGATGCGCCCAAGAAGACCCTGTGGAAGTCGATTCGGGAGAATCCCAAGGTGATCTTCATCGCCTTTTTCGCCTCGTGAGTCTGAACTTTTCCCCCGTTTTGATCGGCCTAAACCTAATATCCCGACTAGGCTGGGAGGCTTCGAGTATGGTTACCAACAGGGCGTTTTGGGTCAATCCCTTGTCATGACCCGTTTCACACACAACTTCCCTTCTGTAGTCCAGTCCTCTTCCGCTACAGGATGGCTCACGTCCATCCTCCAACTAGGGGGTATCCTCGGATCCCTGTCAGCGGGCGTTTCTAGTGAACTGATCTCACGGAAGTACACCATGTTTATTGCCTGTCTTTGGGTTGTCGCTGGCAGCTACCTCTATGTCGGCGCTACTGAAGGAAAACCATCACTGCTGTACGCTGGCAGGTTCCTGACGGGTGTTGGAGTTGGTCTTTTCAGTGGCGTTGGGCCTTTGTACAATGCTGAACTTTCGTTACCGGAGATGCGAGGTCTTCTTGTGTCATTCTACCAGCTTGCGACCATTCTCGGTATCATGCTTTCGTTCTGGTGCGGTTACGGAAGCAACTACATCGGCGGAACAGGCGACTCACAATCTGACCTCGCCTGGCGACTTCCATCCATTATTCAGGGCATTCCTGCCGCCATGCTTGCTGTTGGTATCTGGTTCATGCCTTTCTCTCCCCGATGGCTCGTCAAGGTCGGCCGTGATGAGGAGGCAATCTCTACCCTTGCCTGGATGCGCAAACTCCCTGTGGAGCATGATCTTGTTCAGAACGAGTACCTCGAGATCAAGGCCGAGGCTGTCTTTGAGCAAAAGGTCTTCGCCAGAGATTTTCCTCACCTCGCTGAGAGAAACAAGAACCGCTTCATGCAACAGATTGCGCAATACGTCACCTGCTTCAGGTCCAAGGACAACCTTAAGCGAGTCTGCACTGCTTGGCTTATCATGTTCTTCCAGCAATGGTCAGGCATTGATGCCATCATCTACTACGCATCCAATGTCTTCATTAGCCTGGGTCTAACGGGCGGAACCATCGCCTTGCTTGCAACTGGTGTTACCGGAGTCGTCTTCCTCGTCAGCACGGTCCCAGCTATGGTAGGTGACGAGATGACTCGATAACAGGAGCAAAAAGCTAACTTGGATTCGCAGTTGATCATTGATCGCGTAGGTCGCAAGCCTCTGCTACTGATCGGCTCTGTCGTCATGGGAGCCAGTATGGTTACAGTAGGAATCATCGTTGCAAAGTTCCGCCACGATTGGCCTTCTCATGTCGCTGCCGGTTGGACTGCTGTTGGTAAGTCACACATACCTGTGCCAACGATTCACACTGAATGCTGACTCGAGGTTCAGCACTCATCTGGGTCTACATCGCTGGCTTCGGTGCCACATGGGGCCCTGTCTCATGGACCCTGATTTCCGAGATCTTCCCCCTTTCCATTCGCGCCAAGGGGGCGTCTATCGGTGCATCGAGCAACTGGGTAAACAACTTCGCCATCGCCTTCTTCGTACCTCCCATGCTGGAGGCCTGGGAGTGGGGAACCTACATTTTCTTTGCTGGCTTCCTGTTCGTTGGAATTTTGTGGGTTTGGTTCTTCCTGCCTGAGACTAAGAACGCTTCTCTTGAAGACATGGATCGCATCTTCAAGAGCCGTGCTGGTGAGCAGGATGCTGAATTGTTCCGGGAGGCTCAGGCTGAGGTAGGACTTCTCGGTTCTGCTTCTGGGAACAAGTCTTCCTTCGAGAAGGAAAGCGAAACGCATGTCCAGAACCCATAAGCGTAAAGGAATCTTCATATGATGAGGGCATTTTCGAGATAGGAATTCCATTATTCTTCCAAGTTGCGGCCTCTTATCTGACGCTGGCGAGGTGTCTACCTGCAGCCCTAGCATTTGAACCTTTGTTCGTGTCGATCACTTCAGGCGGCAAGTTCGCTGTGGTCGCGCACCAATATTGATGGAGACGCTGCTTCAGTCCGAAGGCAGCTATCGCAGGATAAGTCGTGTCAGATGTTAAAGCATGGTCAGAGTGAGCATTGGTAGATGATCGGGTACATTCCTCGCCTGTGAGTGTCAATTTTCCCTTCGCAGACAGTTCCGAAGCAGAAGTGCTACGGCTCGTGCATCTGGCACATGGCATCACCAATCATGATCATTGACATGCGCATATTGATTCGAGTAAGTGGCCCGCTGTACAGAGTATCGCGCCTGAAATTTCTGTCTTGTTGAAATCCTTTCTGGTCGAGCCCACAGGCACGTTGCTAGAGAAGTTACGGAGTAGGTATCATGGATACACTATCATTAGCCACAGCAGAACATTGAAACACGTGCATTGACGCTTGCGGTTCATAGGCCAATGGCACCAGTGGCGCCGTGGCTGGAGCTCCCTGAATTAGGCTAGACCCTCTTCCAGCACCAGGCCTCCCGGCGTCTCGAACCTCGACTGCCAAAACTCTACAGAAAACGTGCCTCTCCATTCTCCAACAGAAGCCTGCTAGTGGATTTCCTCGGCGCATTTCAGCGAGCATCGTACGAATTGCCGCAGTGGCCTTGGTGGGGTCGCTTCCTTGTCTGGGTGTGGTTGCTGCCGCAAGCCGAGCGGGTGACTTCATTCCCTCGACATTCAACGCCTGCGACACATTTTGCCCTTTCCTTCCTCCAGCCAAGTGACCAGCACCGTCCGAACACAATCGCAGGTCTTGCATCGGACATCAGCAGCCGCTCCAGATATCATTGGATCTGCTGGTCGGCACTTGTCGCTCTCAATTGCGTCATTGTCTAGCAAAGTGCTGCCCGTCCTCGACCATCCAGCCATTGCACGGAGGTGCACTGTTTGTTCACCATGAAGTTCGGCAAGACACTGCAGCTGTCGATCAACCCGGCGTGGAAAGACAAGTATCTCGACTATGGGAAGCTCAAGTCTCTGCTGAGGGAGGATGTTGACGAAGATGAGGATCGTCCGTGGACCGAGGAGGACGAGAATCGCTTCTGCGACGAGATCTTCAACGCACAATTGGAAAAGGTCGCTGAGTTTCAGCAAGAGCAGGTCGATGCCCTTCGCAATCGCGTTGATGCCACCTTCGACAAGCTCAAGGACCTGATCCCAGCCCAGGATAACGCGGATGCTCCCAAAGGAGAGATTAACACTGCACGCCTGAAAGAGCTGGAGACTGAGCTGGATAACATCACCAACCAAGTCAAGGAGCTCAAGAAGTACAGCAACATCAATTACACAGGCTTTCTCAAGATCGTCAAGAAGCATGACCGCAAGAGAGGTCACCGTTACAAGGTCCGGCCGATGATGCAACTCAGCTTGGCCCAGCGGCCCTTCAACTCGGAACAGGGCTACTCACCTCTTCTCAACAAGCTCTCTATCATGTACTATGCTATTCGCCAGCAGCTCGAGGGCGAGACACAGGCTCCATTGGATCTAGAGGTTCAGGGCGAGACGCATGATGGCGAGAGGTATACAGCTCACAAATGTAAGAAAACATCGCAAGCGGGGAAACCAATTGACTGAGGCTAACATTGACTGTAGTCTGGATTCATCCTGATAACCTGCTGGAGGTCCAGACACTGATTCTTCGTCGATTGCCCGCACTTGTCTACAGCGAGCAAGCCTCCAAAGAGCTCGACGCCAGCGACAGCCCTTCTATCACTTCTCTGTACTTCGACGACAAGAACTTCAGCCTTTATTCCGGAAAGGTGGACCGTCAGTCCGAAGCTACCTCTCTCCGCCTCAGATGGTTCGGTCAATTGAGCTCGCGTCCTGAGATCTACGTTGAAAAGAAGACTGTCGACGCCAGCGGTACTGCTGAGGATTCCAAGTTTGTCATCAAGGACAAGTACGTGAAGCCTTTCCTCAATGGCGAGGACATCACGCAGAAGCCAGTGGACAAGATGGAAAGACAGGGCCAGCCTGCGGAGAAGATTGAGGCCTACCGTGCAACGGTGCAAAGCATCCAGGAACTCGTCAAGGAGAGGAAATTGTCTCCTGTGGTACGTGCCAACTACGTCCGCACCGCCTTCCAGAAGCCGGCCGATGACCGAATTCGCATCTCTATCGATACGAACCTAGCTTTTATTCGTGAAGACACTCTGGACAACCGTCGACCGTGTCGGGATCCCGAGGAATGGCACCGTATGGACATTGACAACGCCAACATGGTTTACCCATTCAAGAATATCAACCAGAGCGAAGTCACCAGGTTCCCTTACGCAGTTCTGGAGATCAAGCTGAGAGAAGATGGTCACCGTAAGCGACCTGTCTGGATTGAGGATCTCATGAGCTCTCATCTGGTCCATCCCTCCCCTCGTTTCTCAAAGTTCGTCCACGGTATTGCAAGCTTGTTCGAGGATTACGTAAACAACCTTCCCTTCTGGATTAGCGATCTGGAGACCGATATTCGCAAGGATCCCCAAACCGCTTTTGAGCAGGAGGAGCAGCGACGCGCCCAACGTGCCGATGATGTCCAGGCGGTGGGGAGCTTGATTGGGCGTGCTTCGACCTCCTACAAGGCGGCCCAAAGCTCTCCAGTGAGCAAGTCGTACCTAGCGGATCGTATGGCCGCCGAAGCGTCAGCGCGCATGTCGCAGTCTCTGACTGGTAATGGACGCAAGTCACCAGCTGCTGAGGAAGAGGGAGAGGGCAGCGCCGAGCCGCAGTCGAGGGGGTACGGAACCCTCTCCTCGGTTCTGCCGAGCTTCTCTTTATCCAAATACTCAGCTGCGAAGAGGGCACAGAAGGCCCAAAGGGACCAACTGCCGCCAGGTGTTGTCAAGCCGACAGAATGGATCAAGAATTCGGGCGAGCTCAAAATCGAGCCGAAGATCTGGCTGGCGAACGAGAGAACCTTCCTCAAATGGCAGCATATTGCTGTCCTCCAAGGAGGGCTGGCAATTGGTCTCTACACTGCTGCGGGTAAGAACTTTGTCGCTGAAGTCATGGGCATGATTTACATTTTGATCGCCGCCTTCGCTGGGCTTTGGGGCTACGGAATGATGAGGACCAGGAGGGCCATGATCATGGAGAGAAGCGGTAAGGACTTTGACAACATGATCGGGCCTATCGTTATCAGCGTAGCGCTCATGGTGGCGCTCATTGTGAACTTCGTCTTGCAGGTGAGTCAAACATAACGCGAGTGGTGCGGTACGTGAGCTGACGTAGGGACTAGTATCGAGCCGCGTTTGCGAAATTTCGCGATGGTCAGGAAACGACAGAGTCGATCTCCGTTGAGTTGCTTTGAAGCCGATCCCAGGAAGCTTGTACAGCATGTACTACATTGAATGGAGCGACCGTCGAGATTCGCCGAATACCTGGTTATTGATAGCATCGATGTAGAGCTGAAGGGGGTACTTGGGTGTTGTGTATTGTAACAGTCCAACTTATAGTATAGAGAGCGGAATTTGTGTTTCTATAAACCTTGCAAATGGACTTCGCCGGCCTTTGTGTGGTATGGCTGCCTTATCGAACATCAGTCATCGCAGCCTGCTATTCTGTGTCCTTGAACCTCACGAACCTCGGCCCACGACAAAGTTCCATGCCGCGATGCACGGTTGCTTCCTCAGAGAAAGCGGCGGTCGCGTGAATCCAAATGAAGTCATCACCAGCCGATGTCACATGTCTCAAACCAAGTACACCCGTGACCCTTTCTCGCATACACTCACACAATGCTATTGTTGGCAAGGAGGGTTCACGCATGCAGCGTGACGTGTTCGCGCTCATTGGGCGCAAAGTCGGGGCGATGAGATTGGACTTTCATGCAGGGCAAAGGGCCAACAAAAACAGGGTGGCTTGTAGCGAAGTTACCTTCCACGGCTTTTCCCGCGTCGTGGGCGCGTGGTTGTTCAATCCTCACACAAAAAATCGCAACTATCAGGGCGATAAACCGCAGCAAGGGAGGGAATATTCGGCAAGGGCGGGGGATTTTACACCTGTACCGGAGAGAACTTGGAAAGTTGATGCGAAGGAACGTGGCAAGACCAAAAGACCATAAGATTTATTTTCGGCTGTGCGACACGCGATTGCACAGCCTGCCCTGAACACGCAGGCACCTCTGACTGCGCAACAAAGAAGGGTCTCGAGGAACCCTGACGAAACTGGCACCGCTGAATCAGGAAGTGCCTCGATTTTGATGATCATCGCGGGTTTGGCATCGCAGACAATGACCGCAAGCTGCTGTGCCTGTCAGGACGCCGGCGCATGATTACCACAGCATCGGCTGTGATCACCAAAGCCATATCGTGCCGCGTACTTCCCAGCGAAAAGTGATGACGGATGTGAAGGAGAAGAAGGGCTTCTGGGGAGGCCTCCTGCGCAGGACCAGTCTCGCAAAGAGGTCGAAATCAACACGGTCAGTATCGAGCCCTCGCGCGCGCAATGATGATCCACGCAATGGGACGCACCAGAGGAGAAGAGCCAGCGATGGAGATGTCCTGCTTGATGAACATCGTCGGGAGCCAGGGTTAAGCGATGAGAGCCCTCGTATGCGCTGGCGGCCGGCGCCTAGTGGACTCGACGGCGAGGCACCTTCACGACCACAAACCGCGCGGACTGTCAGCGGCAAGGCCAAACCCAACGGGAAAGCGAATGGGAAGACAGGAACCATCATGGTCCCTTTGACGGCATGGCCTCCTAGTGGGATGTCCAGCCAAGAGGAGCTCCTCCCACGAGACGCCCTCGATACCATCGCTCGAGGCGTTCCCTTCCACAAAGGCCACCGCCGACCGATCCCCCACGTTTCAGATGACTTCTGCACGCTACACACTACGACCTCGGGAAACTACGGCAAGGAAACCGATAGAGCGGACTTGCAGGACTCGATGGTCCAACTCATGACGATGAGACGGCAGGGGAAAGGCGAGGCAGGATACCCGTGGCAGACGCTCGAACAACCGAGCTACACGTTCTTCTACGGGGCGTTGCCGGGAACGATCACACTCAACCAGTGGGCTTCTCAGGCGAGTCCTTTACCACCGCCGATAGAGCTGCGAGATTCGGGAGTGGTGCCGCGTGAGATGGAACTGCACAGGGTGTTTGAGAGGCTGAAGGAGCTCCAGTACGGGTTAGAAGATGACGACCTTGATCTTCTATACAAAATCACCTACAAGCGCCTTCTACGAGATCCAGAGAAGCTGCGCAGCTCTCGCAAGTCGCTGGACAAGCAAATCACAGACCTCATTCTTGTGCTCTCAAGACCGGGGCATTGGATCGACTTCACAGATCCGAAGAACCAGGTCGTTACGCGCTTCATCTTCGATGCGAGCAGCGGGGATGACCTGGTTTCGCCAGCTTCCGTGGCGCAATACCACAAGTTCTTCCATCAATTACTGCTGAGTCTGGAGCTAGAGCTGAGGATTCAGTCGAGAAGGCATAGCGATTGGGCAAGTGAGAAGTTGTTAGGGTCGATTCCGCCGTCGATACAATGGTCGCTTGCGCTTGCGAGGAGGTGGAGAGCGAATGTGAGGATACAAAGATATGGCGAGACGCCAAATGACGGTGAGTTCCAAGCATTCATTGATCAAGTCGAAAGGATCATGTTAACAGGTGACTTGCAGTGAGGCTCAAGTTTCGGTTGAAGAAGAAGCAGGTCAAGAATTTGACGCGCTTCGCTCAGGCGATGAAGTGGCCGAACTTGAGGGAGACTCTCGAACAGCTGGAGATCAGAGACGAGGAGTCGAGCCTGGACATTGTCAGCTCCGACGCTTTTGCTTTCTTCAGCGGTCTCGTTGTCCCAGGGGTGAGGCTGCCTCATAATTTTGTCGTGTGAGAACCCATCTGCTGACACCCATGGCCAGCCTGCATTGCCCTTCCTCACCATGAATACCCTGCTCGACCTCGACCCCGACCCTGCAACCGACTCTCTCGCTCTCCTTTCGCATATTCATCCCAATTGCGGCTTCCAATACCGCAACAGCTATACTTACTGGTCTGCCACCTGCATTGTCGGCAAGGTCCTCGCCCCAACGTGCCGCTCTCTTGCCGGCTGGATCGGTCCCGGCCGTCCGACCTCTGATCTTGGCCGATCACAGATTGCAAGGATACGAAGCAGAAAACCTCGAGGCGCGATGAGCGTGGAAGATGTGGAAAGCATGGCGGAGAGGTCGGATGCGCTGGGTCCTCCAGCGAAGCTGTATCCCGTGAGTGAGTACGACCTGATCGTGCCAGATCGGGAGGACCTTGTTGATACAGTGAGGATTGAGCTTCTCGGATTGAAGAATGCGGAGGGCCAGGTGTCTGGAGGAGCAGCAGGAGGAGGGCGGACACCGGAGTTGTTTGACGCAACTGTGCAATTCGCCATCAATGGGGTATCGTGGCCTTTGCGGCTGATGTACGATGTTTCATTCATCTCAGCGTGGCCTTGCTCGGATGGACCGCATCTGCTTTTCTTCGACTACATCCACGAACGGATCAAGGTTGACGATATCGTCCACGTCAGCCACTGGAGTGGCCTCTACCGGGACCTCAACGGGGCAAAGGGCGCTCGTAGCGCGAGATCTACACCTAAACCACTTGAGGCCAACCCCGTCAAGGGAGGACTGCCTCCCCGCGAGGACGACGACGAGGACGATTACGAGAAGGTACTGGTGGTGGAAGCATTCGGGGTCAGGGACAATGAGGTCCTGGCAAGAGCCTGGTGTGCGCACTGGGGATTGAGTGCCGTGGTGGCTGATATCAGAAAGACATGCAAGGCCTGCGCCGTGAGGGAGGCGTTTGCTGCGACCGTGACAGTGGTGATCCTCATCGAAGGACAGGGTGACGACGAGGAAGTCGATGATTGATGGATGAACGAAACTAGACTAAGAACATGACTATTTCAATTCACGATACCTGATCCTTGGTGTTTCGCCAGCTCATGTACTTACAAAATTTGTCGTTTGGGGACGTGCAGATCGGGGATGTAGCTGCCTGCTTGGCCTCAAAGCTATGATGGGATGTCTTTGGGCTATCCAAGGTTTTGTTGAGCAAGACAATTAACAGGGTATCCCATGCTTGGATGAAGATCAGCCCAGCGGTTCAGGGCAGAGCTAATAGAAGCTCCCAGCTCCCGCACGATGTCTGTCTCATCCACCCTGACAGCTCCCTGGCAGCCCAAGCCTTTAGCTCTGCAGCATTGTGGAGGCAAATCCGTCAAGACCAAGCCAAAGGGCCATTGGCTGAACGCAAGAACACTGTCGTGTGTCTCTACTGTACATCCTGGACTACAGTACTATTTCTTGCCTCTCGTCAGGTCTTGGGTGGCGGTGTGAGAAGGAAAAAGGGTCTTGGGCAAAGAAAGAAGTGGCTCCAGCTGGTATCATCGTGGGTCAGAAATATGGAGTTTTGATGTTTGCTGGCGTGGGGGGGTGTGAGGCAATGCCGGAACCGGAGGCGAAAGGGATGAGGGGCCGTGATTTCTTGGCGGAATCGTGTCTGAAAATATCAGAGACAAGTCTGGAGCATCTTAATCTTCACAATGCTTCGCTGAGCTAATTATTGAGATATTTTTCGCCAAGTTGCGGTAAAGAAGAGAGGTTGAAGAAGAAGGCCATCGTAGGCAGCAGCGTTTTTGGGGGGGTGGAGGAAGATTTGGGGAGGCGAACGCCCCCGTGTCGCGGGCTGCACGATGATTGCGGCGGCAGCAAGCTCCAGCGGGGTCATCCCCCCCACCATTAGCGCAGGTCCACCCCCGGCAGAGACACTGGACGACACTGAAGCAACCCAAGTCGACTCCGCAGTGAGCACCGATACGGGGGATTTTGCCAGTGACGGTCGATAAACGGGCAGTGTGATGGGTGGCGGTGGGAACGCAGTTGCAGATGCTCGCATTTTAGCGTAGATCCAGAGTAGCCACTGGCCCAAGCTTGACCCCTGTGGTCGTCGCCATTGCCGGTTGGTCGTGGTTGTGGCTGTTAGGGGTCCCGCGCACAATGACGGCATCGTCGCTAACAGCTCGATCAGGTACTTCGCGATGGAGCAAAGCTTTCCCTACTGTGGACCTGACTCGAGCTGCTCGTCCATTCTTAAGCTCCAGCTCTCCTTCGACCCTGTCTTGTCATTCACCCTCTCTCCTCTCAACTGTTTTGGTTCATTGCTTTTTTCTCACTTGGACTGCAGGATAGATCACCCAACATTGCTGTCCTCAATCTCAATCCAGGTCTGACACCTAACGACAAAGACCGAAAACCCCACGACGGAGGCCACGCCTGACCAGTCTCAGTCAGCCACCCTCCACCCTCCAGCTCAGCTCGACCTTCGCCTACAGCCAGAGGCATAAGGCACACGGCACATAACCGCATACACGCGCCTGTTACAGCTTCGGGCATCGTCTGCTCCTGTACGATTGTCCAGGAACCCTCTAGACCCGTTGCAACACACTCAGTTCCAGCGACTTTGCCGATCTTTCGCCCACCATGGGTTACGATTACAACAAGCCCATTACTCCTCTGGAGTAAGTTTTTTAAACTTCCCCTCTTCTGCTTTCTTCCGGTTCTGTGTCCTGTGTTTTTGTCTCTTTCTTCTTTACTCGGTGTCTATTTCTCAATTAGTACTTCCGAATGATTATTGGACAATCTTATATTGAACACCCTTGTCGTTGAACTGGCACTTCAAGCTTTGAGCAAGCACGTTCAATCACGCGAATACATTGGCTGACCATTTGCTCCCTCTTTTGGGATCAGGCCGCCTCATACTATTGTACGAGACGCTCCTCAGGACTACTTCCCCCCAATTCCTCGAAGGACCGGTTCTATCACCGATGCTCCCGTCCGTAGGGGATCTGGGACAAACACCCCTCGCAGACAAGGCTCTGGTACCAACACCCCGCGTAGACAGGGCTCCGGCACAAACACTCCTCGGAGAGGCATGTCCATAACGGACGAGCCGGCTCGTAGGTGGAAGACTGGGGTGCGTCGGCCCGCCTTGAAAGCTGCAGCTTGCCTGTCGCATTGTTGCTAACTTGACCATTTTGGTAGGAGCACTACATTGGTGTTGATGTCGGAACTGGCTCTGCTCGAGCCTGTATTATTGATGAGACGGGCGACATCAAGGCTCTCGCTTCTGAGAACATCAAGCTCTGGCAGCCCGAGACTGGCTACTACGTAAGATGACCGCAATAATTCATTCATACGCGATCAGCCCACTGATGATCCACAGGAGCAATCTACTACCGACATCTGGCAGTGTATCTGCGAGTGCGTTCGCCGCGTTGTCCAAGATTCCGCCATCGAGCCTACCAAGATCAAGGGCATTGGCTTCGACGCCACCTGCTCTCTCGCGGTTTTCAACACCGACACTGACCAGCCCGTGACCGTCACCGGCCCCGACTTCGAGAACGATGGCAACGACAGGAACGTTATTCTATGGCTCGACCACCGCCCCGTCGAAGAGACCGAGAAGATCAACGCGACCGGTCACAAGCTGCTGAAGTACGTTGGTGGCAAGATGAGCATTGAGATGGAGATCCCCAAGGCTCTCTGGCTCAAGAACAACATGCCGCCGGAGCTGTGGGACAAGTGCAAGTTCTACGATCTGGCTGACGCGCTGACGCACTTGGCTACTGGAAACGAGACTCGGAGCTTCTGTAGCACTGTGTGCAAACAGGGCTTCGTCCCCGTTGGTGTTGATGGCAGCGTGAAGGGCTGGCAGGAAGACTTCTACGAGGAGATTGGTCTTGGCGACCTGATCAAGGACGACTTCAAGCGCATGGGTGGCGTGAACGGGGTGGTGAGCCTTTCCCTTTGCCCTTCAGACTCTTCTCAGATTCACAGACGACGTCCTGCATCCTAGTCACTCTATGCAGTTGCTGTGCTGCACGCTTTTTGTGCGCGGGGGAACTGCATGATGTCCCCGCATAGCCCATCGAAACCACCCATCTCATCTGAACCCTTCACTGACTGTTGTGCCTACTAGAACGGAACCTACATGAGCGCTGGTGAGTGCGTTGGTACTCTCAGCCGGCAAGCCGCCTCCCAGCTTGGCCTGCCCATGGGCATCGCCGTTGGCAGTGGTGTCATTGACGCCTACGCTGGCTGGATTGGTACTGTTGGTGCTAAGGTCGACCTCGGTGACGATGAGCTAAACGCCAATGCTGCCTACAACGATGTCTCCCAGGCTTTCACTCGCCTTGCAGCCGTGGCTGGTACCTCTACTTGCCACTTGGCCATGTCCAAAGAACCTGTATTTGTCCCTGGCGTCTGGGGTCCATACCGCGATGTCCTCCTGCCTGAATTCTGGATGGCTGAGGGTGGTCAATCAGCTACCGGTGAGCTGCTGCGACACATTCTCGATATCCACCCGGCCTATGGCGCTGCTCAGGCATCGGCTAAGGCTGAGGATAAGCACATCTATGACTTCCTCAATGCTCACCTCGAGGAGATGGCCGCTCGCCAGAACGCACCCACAGTCTCCTACCTTGGCCGCCATACCTTCTTCTATGGCGATCTTTGGGGCAACCGCTCCCCAGTTGCCGATGCTAGGATGAAGGGCGCCATGGTCGGCATGGACAGCGACAAGAGCCTTGATAACATGGCTCTCTGGTACTACGCCACCATGGAGTTCATCTCCATGCAGACCCGCCAGATCATCGAGCAGATGAACAACGCCGGTCACCAGATCTCCTCCATCTTCATGTCCGGCTCCCAATGTCAGAATCCTATCCTCATGGAGCTTATGGCTACGACCTGCAACATGCCGGTCCTCATCCCGAAGTACGTCAACGCTGCCGTCGTGCACGGTGCCGCCATGCTCGGTGCCAAGGCAGCAAGCCACAACGGGCCCCCTGGCACCGAGGCAGAGACTCTGTGGAGCATCATGGACAGGATGAGCAAGCCGGGAAGGCTGGTCGAGCCAGGCTTGGATGTGAATGAGAAGAAGCTCCTGGACGCAAAGTACGAGGTATTCCTCGAGATGTGCAAGGCCCAGCAGGAGTACAGGGACAAGGTGGATAAGGCTATTGGGGATTGGGTGCAGCCTGACATTTCGGAGGAGGAGGAGGCTGCTTAAGGGAATCTTTGAACACATGAAATGGAATGTACGAAGCTGAATGGACATATAGAATGGTAATGACTGCAACATAACTTGCTTTGGACATATGATGGCGACGTTGAAGAGATTGCTGCTGACTCAATGCGCCCTGCTCTTGTGACTCCCGTCAAAAATTGCTCATCCGTGATAAGAGGAAAGTTGCCTCTGAATAAATACACGAAACAATAAATATTCGATGTCTTCATGGGTCGCTGCACAGTCTCGAATTTGTAGTCCTTACAGACGTTGACATGAAATCTCCGTCATGGTAGCTGCGCGCTCTCTGATTGGCTCAAGCTAGAGCTTCCCTCGCAACGTTCGAAAAACAGTGTGTACCTGAGCAACCTCGATCTAACCTCCAGCCTAAAATTCCACCATCAAAGGGCCATCCATCGCAACAACTGACGCGCCTCGCAACGACACCCGATCGACGTGCGCGATTGGCCCTTCGACATTTACGGCTCAGATTGGCGTGAGGTTCCTCGTTCGCTGATCACATCGGCGCGTGTCGACCTCAATCTCGAAGGAACCGCGCCTCTCCTGCACGCGTGCCACAGGTTCTCGTCCATCACCTGGGTTGACTAGAAGGAAAACGCTCTTCAGTCGTAAGCACCATGAGCGGCACCACTCAGCCCGCGACGGGCGGCACAGGCCTGTTCGGCAGCCTGGGCAAAACCACTGCGACACCTTCGACCGGTGGGACTGGTCTCTTTGGCCAGCCTGCTTCTACCACGGCGGCTTCTCAGCCCACCACAGGCGGTACGGGTTTGTTCGGACAGCCAGCTACACAGACGACGAGCACAACGGGGACCGGAGGTGGCTTGTTTGGGTCTTCGACGGCTGCGAAGCCCGCAACTGGAACAGGCCTGTTCGGTCAGAGCACTACGCAGGCTTCGACTGGCACTGGCTCTGGCAGTGGTCTGTTCGGACAGTCAACTACGCAGAATCAACAGACTGGAACGACAACCGGTGGTGGTCTATTCGGTGGCGGCCAGCAGCAACAGCAAACCCAGCAGAAGCCTTCGCTCTTCGGAACATCGCTCCTCGGTGGCGGAAACAATAACCAGCAGACGAGCACGACTGGTGGTTCTTCGCTCTTCGGCGCTTCAACACTCAACCAGCCACAGCAACAGCAACAACAACAACCGCAGCAGCAGTCAACACTCGGTCTCGGTTCCAGCCTCTTCACCAACCAACCCGCACAGCAGAACGGCCCGGCGCAGAGCACGATGCAGCCCACCGGCGCATATTTCGACAGCCTTTTCGCGAAGACACAGAAGAACGGCGATGGAAACGGGAACATGGAGGATCTGCCGACGCTGGAGCTCGGTCTCGGGGATCTACGCTCCAGGCTGAGGAAGCTCCAGTCGAAGCCCAGTGAGAGGACGCTTGATGGCAAGGCTCACTATCTGCTTGCTGCATCTGGTGTTGATCCTGGTGCTGCGGCGAAGGATCTTGGGATGCTTGATGTGCAGGGCGGGCGCGTTGACCGGTCAACTCAGGGTTATGCTCCCCCTGAGGTGGACGTCGAGACATATTTGTCAAACCTGCAGACGAAGACGACCCTCAGCATGATTGCTGATGGTCTTGATCGCTCGATTCGCGACTTTGACAACTTCCTGGAGGACAACGTCTCAATGGAGTGGGAGGCTCAGAGAAAACGCATCTACGAACACTTCGGCATCAAGCCTCGTGAGGAGAGCATTTCAGCTGCTCGCGAATCTCAAGGTGGCTTCGGTCGTTCCAGGAGGAGCAAAGCCCAGGGCGGCGCATCTCGCACAGCCAGGAACAGTATGCTCGGTCGCTCTACGCTTCAGCGTTCCGTCATTGGCACACCTAGTCGCATTGGTGCCCACCAGTCCGAGTTCTCCGATATCGATCGCAATACGGACGGCAAGCCTGGTCGGGGCCCTGATGATCGTGCCGTGCGCGAGAGGCAGGCGAAGCTCTCTGACAAGATCCGTCAGCTCAACAAGGCGCGTCTTATTCAGCACCCATATCCCATCCTGTACAACCTGGAGGAAGTGCAGAGGAAGTCTGCGGAACCTCATGCGCCGCACATTGCCGAGGCTTATCTCGCTATGATGGATGTCATCAGTGAGGATCCGGAAGCCGAGACAACTCTGAATGGTGCTACTGCCAAGGAGAGAGAGTATGCGGATATGTATCTGGATGATAACCCGAACTCGCCGAACTCAGTAGAGATGAGGAAGCGCATACTTCAAGGCGCGAATGTGTTCCTTGAAAGGCAATTCCTGCGCGAAGCTGAGGGCTTGATCGCCAAGCATCCCCATGAAGCGAAGCTTGGTGGCATGCCAGACGTGACGAGCAAGATCAAGGCCTATATCCGCTTACGCTCAGCTCGCAAGGATCTCGTCCCAGACAATACAGAACTACAGCAAATCCAGGGCGAGTATGTCTGGGCCATTGTCTTCTACCTCCTCCGTTCCGGCCACGTCGCCGAGGCAGCAACATACGTCAACGAGAACAGCAACCATTTCCGCGGTATTGACCGTACTTTCTCAACCTATTTGAACAACTACGCCGCCAGCGAGGACCGTCGCATCACCGCCCGCAAGCTCCAAGACCGCTGCACAAACGAATACGTCCAGCGGTACCGCAACGCGCCAGAGGGTTCCATCGACCCATTCCGCATGGCTTGCTACAAGGTCATTGGTCGCGTTGAGCTCAACAACCGCAACCTCGAGGGCCTGAACACAGATGTCAATGACTGGATTTGGCTGCAGTTCAACCTCGCCCGAGAGAGCGACAAGACCGTCGAAATGGCAGGCGAGTCCTACACTCTCGCTGACCTACAAGCCAGTGTCCGCGAGATCGGCCAGAAACACTTCCCCAAGTCTCCCTCTGAAGACTCCAATGGCAGCTTCGGTATGTTCTTCTACATGCAAATTCTCGCCGGCCTCTATGAAGACGCTATTGCCTACCTCTACCAATTCAACTACGTTGATGCGGTTCACTTCGCTCTCGCTCTCGAATACTACGGCGTGCTGCGGCCGAGCGACCCCGTCTCTGGCTCAAACGATCTCAGGAGCTACAGCACAAAGAATCAGCCCCAGATCAACTTCGGCCGTATGATCGGATACTACACCCGTGACTTCCGCGCCGCAGACGTCGTCTCGGCAGTGGACTACCTGGCACTTATCTGCCTTAACCGCGATCTTGGCGGTGAAGCTGGTCAAAGACACAGCAGCCTCTGCCACGAAGCCCTCCGAGAACTTGTCCTTGAGACTCGCGAATTCAGCAAACTGATTGGCGATATTCGTCCCGACGGTCGTCGCATCAAGGGCGTAATCGAGGAGCGTGGCCCCCTGATCGGCCTCGATGATGAAGACAACTTTGTTAACACCGTCACCCTGCAAGCCGCCTCCTTCGCCGACGAGAACGGTCGCGTCACAGACTCGGTCCTCCTCTACCACCTCGCAGGCGAGTATGATACCGTCGTCTCCATTGTTTCTCGCGCACTCAGTGAAGCTGTGGCCCTTGAGATCGGCCAAGATCCGATGCGTCTCATGCCCGTGAAGGCGAGGAGTGGCGCGGCTGCAGCTCAAGAGCCCCAGCAAGGCAGCAGTCTCAGCTTGGCGTCTATCGACGACCCGGTTGAGTTGGCGAGAACGATGATGGGCATGTATGAGCGGGATGCGATGTTCTACAGGCGGATCCAGGACGTCAACAGGGTGGCCTGCCGAGTCCTGCTCGAGATGAGCGGCATAAAGACCCTTGTGGAGCAAGAGCAATGGGCACAGTGCCTCGACGTAAGTTCCCTTTCATTCACATTCTTCATCGAAGCAAAGCTAACACCCTCCCCAGCGCATCCGCAGCCTCGAGATCCTCCCTCTCGACGCCCAAGGCGACCCATCCATCATCCGCTCCTACGCCTCCAAGTTCTCCGGCCTTCCCCAACCCGTGTCCATCAACGTTCCCAACCTTCTCATGTGGACCATTGTGGCGTGCGTGCGTCAGCGTGAACAGCTGCAGAGCGGACAGGGATACAGCGGAAACGAGGGCACCAGGAGGATGATGGTGGATCAGATGAGGCAGGTGACGTTGGATTTGACGACGTATACTAGCCAGTTGAGGTATAGGTTCCCGCCGCACTTGCACGAGGCTTTGGCGAGAGCTACGGCAGAATAAAAGGAAGACAAACACGCAAGATGGCAATTGTAGGATTGAGGGAAGTTCGGAAGATAGGATGAGATACTTGGACGTCAATAGATCTTGTCGATTTAGTCTTGAGCACACATATCATTGTCTAATTTCTCAAGGGATTGTATATCATTCACTTGGGGAAGATGAGGCCGAAGCAAGAGGAAATCTGTTATCGCCACTAGAATGCAGCGATGTAGCGCGTTGGGGAACATGTTTCGAGCCCGTGATATAGTTTCTTCCAGTTCTATTCCCCGAATTCATTTCAAGAGTCCCCAGCGCTTGCCGAACTTCCTCGCCTTGACCCGCAGGGTCTTTCGCTTTGATCCGAAATGCTGCCGTATCAGCTCATCTAATGACTCCCTTGATATACTGCGTGCTATCGCGTTTCTGAAGACAATTTCTACGTATGCCGCCGCAGCTCTCTGAGACAAACCCTCCCTAAGAAGCATCTCCAGGACGGTGATATGCTGCGATGAGCATGTGATGTATGCCCCATCCGGATATAAAAGCACTGCATCGAGGAAGGCAGTGTTTATGTTACCAAGCTCGAACCAAAGGTTTGAGAAATAATTCTCGACGAAGCTGAGCATTGGAATGATGAGACAGTACAAACCCACAAGGCCCTTCGTCTGTGTATCGTGGTGGAGAATTTCCTGGTGGAGGATACAGCTCTCCATTTCCGAATGTTCAGCTTGGGACGCATGCACCACGAGACCACACGAATATCTGTGAATGTCTGCCAAACGTGGATCCCAACCATCCAGCTGTAAGCCTGGCTTGATGCTGGGTCTCGCTACCTCTTCTTTTATACCGTAGGAATAGGCCCAGATATAGCTCGCGTGCAGATGCGTGGTTCCAGCACTTAGTTCCAGCTTTTCGATGACACTAGCCTCATCAAGCCACTCGGCTGCTGTACGGTGCACAACGTTGATTGTGCTTTTTAGCCGTCCGTCTACCTCAATCAAAGCCTCAGACTGATTCAGGATACCGCGAGTGCGAACGGCAAGCGTGTTTGCTACCTCATTATGTATAACTCGCAGATTGAGTTGATCAGCCGGATCCAGCTTTAGACGTGAGCCACGGCTCTCATCCGCAAGGTAGAATATGAAGGACAAGACATCAAAGTCCATAATCCGATTTCTGTAGTAAAGAAGAGTCCATGCGGTACTCGGCCGTAGAGTTTCCGGAATGGAGTCGAGGATCGCGTCGTACAAACCTTCCATCTCCACGGGCATTGCTCTCAAGGTTCTTTCTACCGCATCCAAAGGCTCTTGCTCGGCGAGTTTTCTCACCACAGCATTAGAAACGAGAGTGACCCACAGGAACACACCGCTGGCGTTGGAGATAATGTGGTTCATGATGTTGTCGATACGGCTCGGTACGTTGGCCACTAGCTGCTGCAACCTCTCCACTCTTGGGCGGATGCTGGGATCACTGAAGCGACCCAGGACGTATTCTCGGATAGCATCCTCAGTCAGCTCGTGCATTCTGATTCTTGGCGACGCTCTGAATGCATGGCTAAACTCACTCCACTCTCGACTCGCTACGCATACTTTCACGAGCGGGTGGCTAGCGAGCTTTAGTACTCTGTCGCAGAAGTCTTCGGGGGCTTCCTGGAATTCGTCGAGCCCATCAATGAATATAGCCACTTTGTACTTGAATATATCCTCTCCCATGCTGAGCAATCTGTCGAATGATTCTTGCAGGACCCATCTCGGCGCTGGTGCGGATGGGACTTTGGAAAGGCTGCGAGTATAGAAGGCGTACTCCCAGTGTCGGGGACATATAATAGGCGCTAGTTGAGGATGTACGCTTATGAGCTGGCACAGGAACGTGCGAAGCAGACCATCGACTGATTTGCCCAGCTCCGAGCCCGGTTTCCAAGCGTAGTAGCTGAGAATTTGCAGTGAACTATCCCCCGCCCATGATTGCAGATGCTCCAACGTATCCGGATGATGGGTAAGGAATTTGAGCATAGTAGACTTGCCAGCGCCTGGCTTTCCTGTTATCCAGAATGGCCGTGCTGATTCTTGTTCAGAATTGCTTGAAAGCCACGCTGGGAAGCTGGACCATTTGGGCCTCCCTGACGTCGAGAGCTGGGGTGCTTGAAGTGCCCAAGTGTAGGTATCAGCGTGTGGTTTCGGAATGGAATCCATACGACTGTTACTATGTGGGTTTTCCAGCGACGATAAAACAAGTTGGACAGCTTTGTGAGAATCAAAATTCTTGTAGGTAGAGAACGATGTGAAAGTTAGGTCCTTCACCGGCTTCGTCTGGTCGAACAGCTTGTCTGCGACAATCTTGAAGAAGCCAGTTTGTCCCATATCACCATAGAGATTGGATTGCTCTGGATGATTTGCTGATTCAGGAACAGTTGCTTCTGTAGATACGGGACCATAATTTTGTCCTTCATCCAGCTTAGTTCGCAAGTAAGCCATCATCTCATTTTGCTCCAGACTATATGCCTGGAGGTTCTGTGGCAGATCGCGAGTTGCAAGCCTACAATGATCAGTTGAGTTCGTGCAAATTGCACACTCACGAGGCAAGTAGCATACCAGACTGAGGTAAGAAGGACACCAACAACACCTGTACGAACGTCCACGAGTCGCTTCTCCAACTTTGCAATCTCGTCGTGGTTCAAGTATTGCTCCAGTGCCATCATAAAGCGAGCACCAATGGACGTAGCTCTCTGACTCTGAGACTCTGCTTGTGATATGGTCCGCAAGGTTTTTGGGAGGACTTTCTCCAAATTCTTCGCGATATCATCGCAGGTCGAGCATAGTTTGCGCAACTCGCTCTCAAGCTGCTTTGATTCAGCAAGGTCGATTCTCTGGTCGATCCCAAACCGCGGGCTTTCCAAGGTTCGTCGAACCGGCGAGATCCATTTGTCAAGATCCTTGCTCACGATCCTAAAGTCTCTGAGATCCTGGCCTTGGCCAGACGCATCGCGATAGGTGTCCCACGTGGAGGTGAGCAGCCGTGTGCCAAAGTCCACAAATTGAATCACGGCGGCTGCCGCTCCCAGCGCACCAAGAGGATCCATGTCTGTTGTCACCGAACAAAACTGCGTATGGCGAGTCGCAGTTCACAGTGTAATGTGAAGCCGCTGCGGTCAATAGTGCTTGGGTGGTTATGAGCTAGAGCAGGAGGAGATGGGTTCACTGGATCGTCTTTAGGAGAGAGGGGGCGAAGACGTGAGCTTTCATATCCTCGGGTCAAGCGATCACCTCCCCTTCCATGGGTTGCATCCTGGACATGCTGGTCGCGCCATGCATATCAGGCGTCCAATGGCACGTTGGGCCGAGCAGGAACAATTGGATGTTAACCTCTCATCACACGAAGCGCAGCGGCTAATCAGGAGCAGAGGCTCCCGCAATGCGGCGGTAAACTTACATGTCCAACTATGTTGCGCCCAACGGGCTTGTATTGTGCTATGTCGAAAGGGCTGACTGATGACCAGCAGAAGGAAGACGTGGTTGTCGAGAGGACGGCAAGTCATGTGACCGCGACCGTGACTGACTCGGGTGGTAGCCCTGCCCAGCCCAAGTCTGAATCAAACCCACCCACCACCCAAACCTTTCCCCTGCTTCTGCTGCTCCCGGGCCCCCTGCAGTGCTGCCACAAGCACCGACTCGGCACGAGACCGATTTCAATTGAGACGCATTCGAGTCCGGTATCTTTTTCGGATCCGTATCTCCACCTATCCCGGCCCCGGTAGCCGACTACAAGCTTGACTTCACTCCGGCTGCCCCGTTCTGGCTTTCGCTGAGGAGACACGGCTGTCCAGAGCGGAGCGCTGAGCGAGGGGAGAGGACCAGGGCAAGCCTTTAGAGTTAGATGTGGATCAGCCTGTCACTTTGACCACGAGTCCTTTGGTTGTCGACGTCCCAAGCAGGCAAGAGAAAGTCTTGAACAAGCTCGTAGACGCGAGCAAGTGGTGTTCTCTCACTGGTCTCTCCTCGACAGAACGGGCGAACGGTAAGTACAGCATCTTAGTATTGTCCACACCAGCTGCAGTCAGTCCATGCTAACAATGGTTGCAGCCTATTAGAGATTTGCCGGTGCATTACTCAACAAGGTTTCACTACGCCTTGGGGGCCGGTCTTGCCGCGCCGCTTGTCTTCATCCGACAGGCCAACCAACCGCAAGTTACTGTAGCCCGTAGCTTGCTGACTCGTTTCTTGGGCTTTTCTCCATCCCCCATTACTCTGGCTTTCCTCTTAATCATCCACAATTTCCTGCGACCCAGAAAAACAAGAGTCAGAACTTAGCTGCCGCCAGGTTCACCCTGACACGTCGCCTCGCATCAGCAACCCCATCCACATCAACTCGAGAGCCTGCGGTTGCAACACCCACCCCTCGGAGAAGCGCGGGTCCCTAGACCTGCGCCAACCCCTAAGTGAGCCAGTCGGACGTATATCCGGCCCATGATCTGAAGCATTTGACAGCCTCCCAACCTAGGGTATTGCCTTCGGGCTGTCCCCCGCCAGTCAGAGCGCCGCAAGGCGTCAAACTGGAGGCCTTGGTGGCGCTGGCTTTCCCGCCCTTCACAGCTGCAGCAGGAGAAGTGGAGGACGGGGATACAGGTTAACAGCGCGGTATGGCTCCGCAAGGGTCCCGCGATGATGGCCCTGCCAGTCCCGCCGGAGATTCGGTCACGAGCCGGAGCAAGCGGGAAGCATCCAGTGCTGCGGGCTCGCCAGACTCGGCTGCTGCCAACAAGAAGTTAAAGAAGACCGGTCCGGGGAGCCGGGGAGTTGCCAACCTTACACCAGAGCAGCTGGCCAAGAAGCGTGCCAACGGTATGTCATCTCCTGGAACAATGAGGGTGGTGGTCCATTGGCCCAAGAACAAATTTCTGACTGGACTTCTACAGATCGTGAGGCTCAACGTGCCATCCGCGAACGTACGAAGAACCAGATTGAGACACTGGAACGTCGCATCCACGAACTCACAAGTCAGCAGCCGTATCAAGAGTTGCAGGCCGCCCTTCGCGCGAAGGAGCTCGTCGAAGAAGAGAATGATCACATCAAACGACAGTTGGCCTCCATCGTCGGCATGTTGCAGCCAATTATCAACAGCATGGGACCGACCGCTGCGGCAAACCTCCCAACTCCAGCCTACGCGGGTCAGGCGCAACGGCGGGCTAAGAACACCATACCAGGTAGCCCTTGGCCTGATGCTGATGGACCCGGCCCTGATCAAGCTCACCTGTCACCTGCATCTCATGGAGGGCCAGCATCAAGTGCTGTGCACTTTCAAACACAGAACATGGACTCCACGCCAGCAAGTAGTGCATCACCTGGTGGTCTAGAACAGTCTGCACCTGGAGGAGGTTGGCACCCGGGGGCATCGCTACCAGATGGAACTGCCAGAGGACAAAACCCAAAGCAGCTTGGTCTGGAGATGGGACCAGAACGTATGGGACTAGGATTTCTCCTGGACAACAACCAGCACGTGGCAAGGATTCCCAGTGGTCTGGATGGGCCCCAAGACACCAAGTTTTATCGGCACATACCCATGAAACACGACTGGAAGGCTTCGCCGTACGACGAGACCCTTCGACCTCGCGCCGCGGCTCACAGCAACGGAGCCTGGGATGGTATGTCACCAGATCAAGCGCAACAACGTCATCTTCCATACCATCCGCAAGGCGCATCTCCCAGCCAGTCTCTTCCGGTTGATATGCCACGCTATGCAATGCCCGTCAAGAATTGTGGTCCAACATGCCCTCTCGACGGCATTCTTCTCGATTTCCTTGCCGAAAGACGGCAGAGAGCTGCAGAAGGCCTCTCCGTTGCTCAAGTTGTTGGACCCTCGTACCCTTCGGTCACCTCACTGCTCAACCCAGCCAACAGCAGTCTCAGCCATCCACTTTCCAAGGTCTTCACCGATATTTTAAAGACCTTCCCAGATCTCTCGGGCATTCCTGAGAGTGTCGCCGTTCTTTACATCATGTTTCTCTTCATGCGCTGGCAAATCTCCCCGACGCAGGAGAACTTTGAGCGGTTGCCGCAGTGGATGCATCCTACGAATGAACAGATTGCGATACCACACCCGGCATGGGTCGATCACGTGCCCTTCCCAGCCATGCGAGAGAAACTCTGTCGAAATTATGACCCTGATCATTACCACTTCCATACTTTCTTTATTCCCTTCACGCGGACGTTGCGTCTCAGCTGGCTATACGAGCCGCATCTGACATTGCTCACTACAACGGAAGGGAACCGACCGCCAGAGACATCTATTAACCCCGTCTTCGAGGCACACCTCCGTGATCTTTCGAACTGGAAGCTCGGCGAGGCGTTCGCAAAGACTTTCCCGGCGCTGGCGGATACATACAACATGCACAATCTACCGCCGCACTTCTCGGGCACCCCTCCAGCGGCTCCAGGGATGTCGATTTGAGTACCAGTTTCCATGGGAATTTGTCTCGGTCTCATGACTGTTTCACAGCGGATATACGACTTCATGGGTTGGAGATGTAAGAAAAGCGGAAAATGTTTTGGACAACAGAGCAGAATTTAGGCATCGTTCGCAAAGGTCTTGGGATTTCATGTCAGGTGTTCAAAGGCGGGTACAGGAGCCAGGAGTCTTCATTGGTTGTAACGTACGAAAAGTTGACTTGGGTTTCCCCTTCATCTTACTTCATACATTTATAAACGCATTCCATCTTCTTCACACTATTCACAGCTTCTAATGGTCTTATGAAATTGGTATCAAATGAATCACTTGCTAGACATGTCACTTCTCACATCGCCCGCTGAACCTTCACGCGAGGAGACCTCACACTTCATCCTCCCACTCTCTCGCTCCAAAGGAAAACTTCCTCAGCGCCGGCCCTTCGGCCACCCAGAGACTCTCCCACCTCTCCCACGGCATCCTCTGGAACATAACCGCCTTGATTGGCGTATCCGTCTTCACACTCTCCAAGCCTTCATACCCTGCCTTCTCCTTCTTCTTCCCGCTGCTTTTTCCGTGTCCACCACCACCGCCAATCTTCAGCGTCCTCCCAGACATTGTGGAGAACAGCTTCACGGTCCCATCGCCTTGTCCCGCTGCCACTATACCCAGATCGTGCGAAACGTCCAGCCCGGTGTGGATATGAGCCTCGTTCTTATGTTCCGGGAAGGTCACGACCGGCCTCGCAACTCCTTTCGCGCCGCGGGTGCGGCTTCCTCTCAGGTCAGCAGCACTGCTCCGGCCTCCGAACATCCTCACGTCGTAGACAGCCATAAGATCCCTCGGCCCGGCAACGAGGACTTCCCTCCCACCGTTCAAGCTCTTCACATGCGCCAGACTGGATTCCACCAGCTCAAACCCCCACTCTCTCCCCCCCGTTCTCAGATCCGTCCTCCAAAGTCTCGGCTGTCTCCCACCAGCGTAGAGAACGTTTGGGTTGTCCAGCTGGAAATCCTGGGAGAAGATCTCGCGCGGGAGCTGTGGGCCGGCTTTTCGGCCGTGGTGAGATGGCGAGGAGCTGTTCTCGGAAGGCGGTGACGAGAGCCATGACACGGCTTCGGAGGAGGAGACGCGCAGGAGACCGGCGTTGGTGCCGAGAACGCAGAGGGTGGAGGGTAGTGAAGGGGGAGCGGGTGTTGAGCCGTGAACGACCCATTGTTCTCGTAGGCGGTGCAATGTCGATAGTCTCTGATACTGGTTCGCTGTGCTCGTCTCGTCAGTCTTTGAGTGTCGGCTAGAGGAAGGTGAATGATATATACCTTCTCCGAGTAGCCACCTTGGCTGTCCGCTTCCTTCTTCTGACAACGGCGGCGAGAAAATGTACAGTCCCGCGCTATGGTCCAGCTCTCTTGAGGTGAGAAGGATCCTATGCGACGGAGCGTGGTACTTGATCGATGACATCTGCGGACACCTGACAATCTCCGTCCTATACGACGGCATCTCCAACGGCCGCATATACGTCGAGTCCCTCGAAAAGCAAATCCTGTCGACTCCCGTCAGGAAAAAATTCCCCTCTTTCGTAGAACGACTCTGAAGCCAAACTCACCTCTCATTCTCGTCCGTGGGAATATAACTCCCCACCAACGTCTCCTCGTCGAGCGCCCCGTACCCAACACCCATTCCTCTCACTTCATCCCCGCCGTCCACCCAGAAACACCCCATGTTCGCCATCCTCCCTCTCACGAAGCTCGGTGCGAACGACACCTCACCTTTCCCCTCCAGCCCTCTGGCCCAGCATCGACCTCTCATCTCCTTGTCGCCATACTCAAAGCTCACTCTGGCGCTCAAGCCTTTCGCTCTAGACGCAGCGCCAACTTCATGGTCTAGCAGAGAGGAAGTGAGTGAATCATTTGACAAGGAGGCATGACGACGAATGTGATTTCTGAGAAGCCTTTTCCTGCGGTCGGCCGCGCGATTCGCCTCGTCTTCGAGTTTACGGCGTTTGACGTTATCAGAAGAATAAGCCGCCGTTGAAGGCGCGAGGTGAGACTTCACAATCTTGAAATATTTTCCTTTCTCCTCGTCTGCGATCCCGATTCGTCTTTCAGCAAAGTCGTAGAGAAGTAGTTGCTGGTGGATGAGGATCCATGAGCAGGACGCATGCCACTTACCAAAGTAATAGCCAGGAATCTCGAGCCGCGACATCTCAGCTATATCGTGACCTTAGGCCTACACAAGGAGCATTGGAACATGTTTAGATGAAGCTTCGCGATGGAGGAGTTACGTTTGCGAAAGTTGACTTTGATCTTATCCTAGTCGTCATATCGAATTGCCGACAGTCTATGGTATGTCACGTGATATTGTGCACTTCGCCCATGCTCGCTATCAAGGGCGCGCCGGGGAGGGACCTTGAATGTGAACAGCACCTCACTCCAACCGTACAACACATAGGTAGCTTCGTCTAGCAGCGAATCTACAGTCCACTACAGCTTCAATCACCACATTGAGGGCCAGGACAAGGATTTTTTTTTGAACTTCATTAGGTGTCTAAAGTGACGAATTTATAGGGTATGTGAACACGCCCCCTCAACACTCCGAACCAGACCAACCACCCAAATCACGAACGAACCCGTACGATGTAAAGTTTAGACAAAGAAAAAAAAGAGGCGGAACGGCATGGTACCGTCCGCGTATGTGTAGCATCGTATTTACTGGGACTTCTCGTGCTGGGTAGAGACACGCTGGAGAGAGACAACTGCACAATATATGTTAGCACGTGCTTGGAAAGACGCGTCACAAGAGAGAGTAACTTACCAAAGTCTTCCAGAGAGCGCTGCTTGGGGTTGCGCTTAGGCGACTTGCCGTGCATGAGGTTGTCGAAGCCGGCGGAACCCTGCATGAAGTAGTAAAGACCACCCATGATGCAGAAGATACCGAAGGAGAAAATCCAGATACGGACGACGGCGACGATGGAAGTGCGGTTGTTGGGGCCATCAACGAACCAACCGAAGATACAGAAGAGGGTGGCAAGGATATCGACGACCAAGATGGCGCCGGACAGCTGCCAAGAGGGGATGGAAGACCAGAAGGGGCCGTTGGCACGGGTGATGAAGATGAGCCAGTTCTCAGTGAGGGAGATCTCGAGGAACAGGACCTCATCGATGTTACCGAAGTTCTGGACGATACCACCATCGTGACCACCAACGTACATGGTGGTCAAGGCAATCCAGGTACCAATGGCAAGGACAATACCGAGAAGGACAGACATACCCCACAGCTTGGGGAGGTTCCACTTGACAGGGGTCTGAGAGTAGGGAGCGTTATCGTAGGCGATGGCAAGGGTAGCAATATCGGCGAAAATGGCGATGAAGACAACGAGCTCAATGTTAAGAGAGCGGTTGAGGATAGCGATCCAAAGGCCGAGGAAGATCTCCATGTGAAGTGACAGAGCGATACGGTAGACAACGTAGGCGTACATGCGGTGGAAAATCTGGCGGGAAGTCTTGAGGGCATCAATGATAGCACCGAGACCAGGAGCAAGGAAGACAATGTCGGCGGCAGAGCGGGCAGCGTCGGAAGCACCCTCGACAGCAATACCGGTATCAGCCTTCTTGAGTGAGGGGGCATCGTTGACACCGTCACCAGTCATGGCAACGAGGTAACCACGCTGCTGGAGGATCTCAACGACAGAGTACTTGTGCTGGGGGAAGACCTCGGCGAAACCATCGGCAGCCTCGACGAAATCGTAGACCTCAGAACCGGGCATGTCACCGCCGCCACCGAGACCGAGACGCTCAGAGTTGTAGACGTTGGTACCGAGACCGAGCTGGCGGGAAGTCTCACGGGCAATACCGACGGCATCACCAGTCAGCATCTTGATGGAAAGACCGAGGTTCTTGGCTTCATTGATGGTGCGGTAGGTATCGTGACGCGGAGGGTCAGAGCAGGGCATAATACCGAGAATCTCCCAAGAGCCCTGGCCACGCTTGCGGGCAACACCGAGGGAACGGAAACCACGGGTAGCGAACTCGGCAACCTTGTTCTTGTAGGCCTGGTCAATATCCTCGGGGATAGGGTGGTCCTGAGCAACGGTGTTGAGGACAGCCATGGGGGCACCCTTGACACAGATGATACGCTCGCCCTGAGGGGACTGGACGGTAACCTGGACCTTCTTGGAGACGGGGTCGAAAGGCTGGAAATCGAGGACGGCGTACTTGGAGAGGACGCTCTTGGCCAGAGGGTAGTGACGGAGGGCCTTGAGGAAAGCCTTGTCAATGGCATCGATACCCTTCTTCTTGCGAGAGGCAGCAAGACAGGCAGTGAGCATCAGGTCATCGGGGTCAACGCCATCGACGCAGAAGGGCTCGGCAAGCGAGAGCTTGTTCTTGGTGAGAGTACCAGTCTTGTCAGAGCAGAGAATCTCGACACCAGCAAGAGACTCAATGGCAGACAGCTTCTGGACAATGGCCTTCTTCTTGGCGAGGTAAGCGGCACCGACAGCCATGGTAGTGGTGACGACGGCGGGAAGACCGACAGGAACACCGACAATGGTGATGGCGAGGGTGAAGCGGAGAATCGTGACGATGCCGTTGGAACGGTAGAAGCTGGAAACCCAGACAACGAGGAGGGTGACGATGACCAGGATCAGGAGAACCGTACCAATGCCGTGGAGGACCTCAGTGAAGTGACCAGTGCCACCGGCCGATTGGGAAACGAGAGCAGCGGCACGGCCAACGAAAGTGTTGTCACCAGTGGCAGTAACGACGATGAAAGCCTCACCACGCTTGACGGCGGAAGACTGGAAGCAGTTGTCGCCAGTGTGCTTGTCGACAGCGAGAGATTCGCCAGTGATAGCGGACTGATCAACCTGGAGGAAAGCATCCTCAGTGACGATGCGACCATCAGCGGGGATAATGGTACCCTCCTCGACCTGAAGGATATCACCGGGAACAACGAAAGGGGCCTCAATCTCCTTGAGGGTACCATCACGGAGGACGACAGCCTTGAGGGCGAGTGTCTTCTTCAGCTCTTCGACGATAGAACCAGCCTGGAACTCCTGGACGAAACCGACAGCGGCGTTGAGCAGGAGCAGACCGCAAATGACACCGAAATCGACCCAATCCTCGAGACCAGCAGCAAGGACGGCGGCAGCCTTCAAAGTAAATGAGTCAGCGACTTTGTGTCATCAACGAATTGTGCAAACAAATGCATGCGCAAATGGAAATGAGTAGTGCAGGTCAGACCCGCTTGTAAAGAGAGCATTAGCGTGACGATCGCACTCGCGATCCGGTCCACGCCCAAGGCGGACAGCGGCAGAGACAATTGTGGGGGCATGGTAATTGCAGGGATCGTAGTCGGTGGGATGCGTCTCGGTTGCGAGGTGAAGGATGATTGTTTTTGTTCCTGTTTACGGCACCAACAGCGGAATTGGTAGCGCGTGGGCCAGTGGGTGGCTGTCGCTGGTGCCAGTGGGAGTAGCGTGAAGGATGCCTACGTTCCCACTCGCACCACAACTGGGTTGCAGCAGTGTCCCCATCGGCCAATCCGTGTTCGGTATGGAGCTTGTGTGGGGCCCAAGCCAATCTGCGCCAAAACCGCGCAAATTTTTTGGGGCCCCGACTCGGTCGCTTTCGTCGATGGGCGCGCGGCGCGCTCTTGTTTGCCGTTCGTCGTAAAATTGTGATGTGATAGGCCCAATGCATGTGTGCTGGGGTTCGAGGGGTGGGCAAAAAAGGTGCAGATAGTAGAAACTCAAAAAGAACTCTGAAGATAGGGATGCAAACAAGGTTGTGTGCTGTCTCCGTCCAGGCCAGACTGACATGTCGCAGCAGAGCACATCACACTGAAGTGTAAATGCCAGCGAAACATTGTTTTGGTCCCACGGGAATGAAGCAGCCACATTCGAACCCAAATGGGTAAACAAACGCAGTAGACAGAGAAAGTAGAAATTTCGAAAACTCACCTCCATGACGAACTGGATAGGACCAACGAAGTAGGAAAGGAACTTGAGAACAAGGTTCTCCTTCTCCTCCTTCATCTGGTTGAGACCGTACTTGCGGCGACGAGCCTCAACCTCAGACTCGGTAAGACCGACACGGGAGTCGGTCTTAAGCATGTCCTCGGGGACCTGGCGGCCACTACCCGGGTTGACCTCCTCCTCTTCTTCCTCCAACTCGTGACCATCCTGGGACTGGAGGTCATCGATGAGGGCATCGATGTCCTCATCCTCATCCTCATCCTCGACCGGGGCTTGGGCCGGCTTGGCGGGGGCAGCAGGGACGTGCTCTTGGCCGTGGGCGCGCTTCTCGTCGAAGCCGCCAGATTCGATGTTGGTATCCAGCGCAGGAGCGCCGGTGGCCTTTTCCTCAGCCATTGTAGATGTTTGTCCTGTAGGAGCGGCAAAGAAGTTGCTCTAGGTCAAAGAATGTGTATGAGATGTTGAGGATGAGGGTGGAAAAGAAAAGAAAGAAAGGTTAGTAGAGTGGAGAGGATGAGGGAGAAGTGTCGACCACCGCACGAAAGTTAGGGACGCTTATAAAGGAAGCATTCCGTGGGTGAGGAGGGAAGAAAGGGAAGCAGGAAGAGGCTCTGGAGGAAGGACGGGTGGGAGCTGGTATTTGAACAAGATGGGAAGCCGTGAGAGCACACCTTGACACGGCAAACAGAATTGCCGCTACGGGACTGGCTCAGGCTATGGGCTGGAATACTGGAGACAGCGCAAATCCTCACGACTCGCACGCAAACCTACGGCAAGCCGTCATCCATGCCTTCTCCGGCCGTCAGCGGTACCGTACTGCTACTATGATACTGGCTGTCTTGCCTGCCTCGATTGGACTGGAGTGGGCCAGGCTGGAGCTCCCCACTGGCAGCCGATGGCAGCAGTACAGTACCTGGGGCCCATGTACCCCGAGTACCATCAGAGACAGTGTGCATTGCCGGACCCAGCGAGCCAGGGGGAGCGAGAGAGCGAGAGCAGCATGGGCAAATGCACTGTCGACTCGAGTGGGGGCCAGTCAAATTCAGCATCAGAAACCCGTCATGAGAACTTGAAGTGACCCTTGCCCAGCCTGGTGCCCCAGTGCGAATGCAGCCGAGAACTGGGAGGGGAGTGTGGGTGGCCCTGTTCTCCGATCGAGCCCCTCCCCTGTCTATGGCTGTCGCACCCCCCGGGGCAGTATAGTGATAGAGGCACACCCTCCGGAATCTGGTTGATTTACAGACACTGTGAGCATCAGCGCGGAGAAGCAGTAGTAGAGTCTGACCACAGGATTTGATAATTTCGAAGTTCAAAGTATAATCATTGGAGGCGAAGCCAAAGCAGGAGCATAATGAGCGGTCCTCCAAAGACGTCGGAGTAATGAAGATAAGGTGCAGATGGCTCCTTGCCCATATTTTCTGGCCCGACCCTTTCGGACACTTTGGACAGCGCAGGCACCCAGTAGCGGACCAACTCTGCTGTTCGTACTGTGCTAGGCTTTATCAAGGTGTATGTACTCTGCTTATAGGATGGTGTACTCCGTAATGCATGGTGCACTGTATGAGAGGACAGTGTTATTCACTGTGCCGGCACTTGTCGCGCCCTCTTGCTTGCTCAGGCACACACGAGGGGCAGTAGCGACACCCACTGCCCACGTTCAGTGAGCGGCGACGAGAATACGTGGGAAGCAAACTCTCGAGACCAACAGCCTGCACGTCAGGCCAAGTCTGCAGTTCTTCATCCCCTTTGCCGGAGGTTCTGTGCAATACCTAGCACGCCGTGCCACACAATGCTTCACTGCAAGCGACTGACTCACCTCGCCCAGCCAAGCACTGCGACCATTCCCGTCACCATCATGAGAGAACCACCCTCACCGCATTGCGATGGACATTCATGGGTAAGATCCCCGTTGTAAAATCTTGACCTTGCTGATCCCCGATAATAGCAGCCGTCCGCTTGAGACTTACACCTGTCTAGGGCTCTATTTCCCTCAGCCTTCAGTTGCCGAACTGAGCCCTTCCTCATCTTTTCGGCAGCGACGGAACAAACGAGCACCCGCCAGCTCCCCACTGCAATAAGCGTATTCTGTAGCATATGGCTGAATCCATCCGTACCGCACCGATCATCTGGCCGCCCCCCATTCCACAAGCTTGCCTGACTCTTTCCGCACTCGCTATAGGCTGGAGCATCAACAGAGCCCTAGCAGCTCCAGTTCTCTGGCAGGGACAAAATTCGCCTCTCCTCCACCCAGCGCTTCTTTACAGTGCATTCTCACAATACGGTCGCCTTCACGCCTTGGACCTCACTACGTAACAAAGGCCGAAGACGCGAACCGAGGCGGAAATCCAGGAACCGGCTCCGCTTTGTTCTCCCTGGCTTCTTGCCATGTTCGTCGCCACCGCTCGGCAATATCTGGTGTACTCCATCACTTGACGGCGAATGGCAATGCCTCTATCTCAACGATACAGCCATGGCGCCAAAGCTGATGAAAATGGCCGGATTCGCCGAAGACGATCTCCCTAACCCTCTCGTGCGCTCCTTGGCTTGCGACTAAGCCAGAATGCAGGAGTCTCGTGTCAAAAATTTCTATCCGGATCTGGTTCGACCAAGTCTAGTGCCCCTGCACCAGGAGCGTTTTTAGCGAGGTACGCCATGCTCCAGGCGACTTCACGCCCGCAGGTACTAGCTGTAGCTTCATCTTAGGGCTCCCTGCTGGAATTAAGCTGCGAGCCTGTGAAAGTAGCAGCAACTCTGTCGCGCGTGAACAAGAATAACAACAACAAGAACAAGAACAACAAGAAACAGTAAGGCCCAGTACGATCGTGGATCTTGCCTCCATTTTGGCACGCCTTCGGCACGCGGGCGTTTTTGATCGAGCCACCAGACTGCATCCAGATCGACGGGCTGTGGAAGCACGTGTATTTACATCTCCCTATGTTTTTGGCTGGGCTCTCGCTGGGCGCCCGTACTGCAGGACGCCCAGTGGGGGCCAGACCAGTCCTGTTGCCTGTTTGTGTGATTGCCCTCTTCCCACCAGGGGTTCCAATGTGGCCTGGCTCCCACTGAATCTGAGCGACAGGTCAACTCTCGTTACAGCTAGTTCTTCTGAGGCATTTTCAGAAGATTGTCCAGAACATCCCAAGGACGAGTAAAGAGGCTATGACGACACTGGGTTCTTTTCAAGTCCCAGTCTTGACTTTTACTACTTCGCGCACCAGCGCATCCAGAGCCGGGTCCATGCTGTTCTTGAGGCGGTCAGCTTTTCTAGAAAACCCAGGCGAACGTCCGGATGTGGACTTTTCAATGGAGCTGGGCCGACCGAATATGAGAAAATGAATACTCCATACACACATCTTTAAATAGCGCGACGCCGAGTGGCTCTTGACCAAAGTGAAGGATCCATCACTTTAGGTAAATATCGGAAGCCATCAAGTAATTGCAGGATACGCGCAAGATGTGCTAATGGAGAGGGTGTAATCGTCGTTGCTCAAACCGTCATTACGTTCACGCTTGTCAAGTGTCTCCATCGCGAGGCAAGAACTCGGTGGCCGTTTGCGGATGCTGTTGGAGAGTCATCTTCATTACTCAAATGATCGCAATCTGACCGGCTTGTTGAAGTCGTGGAGCTGGACAGAGGGTTCGAAATTGTCTCGGAGGGAAGCTGATCACCGTGGGGGCTGGTGCGTGACGCCCTCGCGAAGTATAAGCTCAACATCTCCAAGGCCTTGCCCGCCTCCCATATGCTATGATGTTCTTCCGAGCAGAGACATCAAGGGCGCGCCAGACAAAAAAGAGGTGAGATGTCTGAAGGCGGCGAAGGGAAGACTTTTTAAGGTTGTTGAGCAAGCTTGTTCATCATTGTCTACGACAACGGTGTCGGGTCATATCACGCGCAAGAAGGGAAGAAATTCCTGGTCATCCCTTGAGGCTCTGCGATGGTGATGATGAGCAGCCTCCCTGTCTTCACAAATGCTCTGAAACAAGTGTCTCGGTGGCATATCTATAACCTTGGATGGTAAGTTACTATCCAGGCGCCCCTAGCTAAAGAGGTTGACGAGGACGGGGACAGGCGAACCCCCCAACTTTTATGCCAAGTCCCTCGAACTGGTGCAGCAAATCAACAGCGCGATGCGCCAATTCCTGGGGTAGGGTCATGCAGGGTCGGGAGAGGCCGTGCCGATGGATTCCGCCAAGTGAAAGCGAGAAGCAACCTGGGGTGTAGTCCTGGGGTAGGATGCGGTGCATTTGACAGTGATGCTTTCAGTTTCGGAGTGGGAGAATCAAAGGTGAGGCTATACTGTGAAGACATTGAAGATCGAACTGCTGTCGAAGATGCAGAAGCTGGCTGACTGACTGGCTGGGGAGTGGCCGACGTTGCTAGGGGGGGTGCAGGATTTACAGAGAGCACGGCCGCTGTGATTGGGCAGAACAGCGCAGTCGGATGCACTGAAGGGAGCTGGAGAACAGAGCAGCTCTCAACAACCTTCACCGGGGTTCACAGTCTGTCCAGGTTGCCATTGACAAATGAACGTCAAGGGTGTGACTTGCACTGTGTAGGATAGATTGGCTACTGGTGCCCTGGCTGATCGACCAACTACCAAGGAAGATAGGCTACACCTGAAGCTGAGGAGAGCAAGCCCAGGGTCACAGCACTCCGTCCAGTACGGAGTACCTACTGTAGGGATTCAACGCACGGAAACCATTGATGGGTCACAAACAAAACAAAGCTCCCGGCGCACCAGACCAAACCAGGCATCCTCCCCCCGGCGGGGACTCCTCCCATACATCGGGCGAGCCCGGTTCAAGGTGGCGCTAAATGGCTGGAGTTACAAGCTCTACCTTAGCTCAAGGTACCAGGTTCCAGAAATGGCGCTCAAGCCGCCTGGGATCAGCGACGGTGAAGGCGGCGCTGCGCGACGGAGCAGCTGGCCAGGCGGGCGGGCAGACAACAGAGTGCCAGATTAGGTGAGGCATATAACGAAGCCTGCAGCAATAATCCGGAGGCGGGGCGATAAGGTAGCATGGGAAGAAGGGCCATAATCACGGAACCCTTGGTGCGTCAATGCGACGAGAGAAGCACACCCAGGTCCAGGGCCAAGAGAGGCTGGACTGGACGAGACAGGGCGAGGTGAGCTTGGAATATCGATATTTGTGACCGCTTGTTTCGCGGCATAAGATGTCGAGTGAATTACTTTTCCCGTATTCTTCTCTCTCATGACTGACTGAGGCATTTCCACCAGATTGACCAATTATGGGTTTGGAAACTCAATTGAGGCGTTTAGATACTGAATCCGGGAGGTATGAAGGCAGATTGAAGGCAAGCAAGTAAGTGATGCTGCCACACCCAGAGGAAAAACACCAAGACTTTATTCTTTCTGCTTACAGCGATGGGACGGACCTTGTCAAACCGACTCTTGGAAGCTGCCTGAGCGCTGGTAACTCGGCACGATCCAGGCTTGGCCGTCTTGGAACCGTGCAAGGATGAAGACTTGTCGAGTGAACCACATGCGACGACAAAGAGTGTTATGGAACTCATCGAATAACAGGCGTAGGGTAGGTTTGAAGGCATCGTGGAATGTCGAAATAAGGTGAACCCAGCATCTTGGTATGGGCGGGAGTGCGGGTACGTCACTGGAATGGTGCGCGACAAGGACTGGATCAACAACAATAACAATCAGCGCCGACTGTGTGTATAGATGTCGACAGTACTCCGTACTCCGTACACAGCTTCAACGATGTCCTGCCTTATGCTGACTAGCCCAATGGCAGCAAACCCCGGCTCTTTCGCCTCACGCTTGCGGCGCGTACACGGGAACGTTGAACCCTTTGACTTGCAAGTGGAAAGAAGCGGTCGATAAGGTTACTCGATGGGTTACACGCATGCTTGCATCCCGCTATGCGCGCTTTTCCACCACATCGCCGGTGGCCTTCCACGGGCGCAAGTGACAAAGTTACGAAGAGCACGCGACACAGGCTCCCGTGGGATAGCAGCCGGGAATTGAAGTAACTGTGACACGACAAGATGGTCCTGCTGCAGCGCAGGACCAACTCTCCTCCGCTACGATCGTAGTTGTACAACTACATCGAAGAACAGGCAAATCACGGAGAGGATAAAAGAAAGAAGACCCCTGCTCTCTGCATAAAACGAACGGGGTCAGCGATGAGAGTGGACACTACCTACAGTATTACAGTACTGTACAGTATGCCTCTCTCCACACCCCCGACTCGTGTCCCTGCACAAGCTCCTCTGTCCCTTTTTACGCTTGTATTCTACCTTGACTCGAAGTAGCTCACGGTATTTGCCCGACAGATAGCAGACAGGCACTGGCCAAGCAAAACCCGAAATATGCCGTCCTGCGCGTCATTTTTGTGGAAGAGATGAGAAGCAGAGCGGAAAGAAGGCCAGCCGCCACCTCTGCGATTTTATCGTCTGTGCTTTTTGACTTGCCCTTCCCGTCTTTCGACCCCCCAAACGGTAGGAAGAGAAATGGTGCGCCGCCCTCCCTTGTTCTGGTTCAGTAAACCCGGGAATGGACGCCTACCTACAGTTACGGAGCACAGTACAGGTCTATGGCCGTCAGTCAGTGTACGAGGCATTTTTGTTCGTATGGCCTTCTCTGTAGTGTTCTAGCGTTCTGCAGCCGTTTCTTCTTCCGGACTTTTTTTTTACTCGCCACGTACTGACAGAATTGACAAAGTAAGCACTTAACTATGAGCGGTTTGACACAAACTTCTCAGGACCACAAGTCCAGGTCGGCACTTTGGGTAGCGACTACTCGTGCCAATCATCATCAACCATTACTCGGGACGAGGAAAGGGTTGCTTTGCCCAGTCGCAGCTGGCCGAAGCTTGGCGATGGACAAGACTCTTGGACGTGGGGAGGGAAAATTGTTCGTTCGTCGAATGGATGGTCCAAGCGATTTTCCCTCGTCTCATCTCTCATCTCCATCACTCTCATGCATGCATCATTTCAACCTCAATTTGCCTCTCGTCTCCTCCCCATGGCGATTTTCAAGAGAGAAAACGGCGAGTATCCGTATATTCTTTCTCCATAAACATTATCCATTACCGGACTGGGCTCACCTTACGAGTTCCCAATGTGTAAGTCCGTTCCTATCTCACTAGCCTGCTCCGGAGGGGCGTGCGCTCGACACAAAAAAAAAAACCTGAGACCTAATATCTAGGTAGCTAGGCGGAACGGTCGAGCCAGGAAAAAGTGGTAGATAATACAACTACAACTTACAACTAACTAGTAGGAATACGGAGTCCAACGTAGTTGTACTAGAAAGGGCAAACAAAATGAGGCGCGCCACATGAGGGCGTGGGACCCCCCAAGTCGGGGTGGGAGATTGCAGCCACTACAGCCACTACCAGACGACGCAATGCTGCAAGATTACAAACTCACGGGGAGTGGATGCGGCATGTTCCCCCCGATAACAGACTGATGTTTGTTATGAACATGGGCTTCTGCGTCTATAGATGTTCATTTCCTCAACAACAGTGAATGGAGAGGATGTACACAGGGCGAAGGGGGAGGGGGCTCGTGCTCTTGACAGGATGCTAAACGTCACCCTTGACCACACAGACACACACTAAAAGAAGGTCGAAACATATACCTCCGTACTTACTGAATCATACAAGCAAAACCCCCTTGTCAACGCTCTGACAGAGTGCAAGGCTTCCCATCACAAACAACCCTCCAGCCTCGTCCCCCTCTCACCCCGGGATTTATTATTCCTCTCGAGGCTCTTCCCCCCCCCTCTCCGCGGCTGCAGTCCCCCAACGGCCCAAAATCTGATGCAAGCTATCGTGATGCTTGGCGCTAGGAGCGATCCATCCGGCACGTCTGCGCCGATTCATTGAAAGTATAGCAAAAAGGGGGCTTGCGCACGGCCCGATTTTTTTTTCTGTTTTTCTGTTTTTCTGTTTTGGGCGGCGTCGTCTTCGGCATCGAGCGTGCCGACTTGCGGTCGCTAGGCCCCCCTAAGGTATACGGTTTGGTTTCCTGTGAGTTTGACAGGTGGGCTGGGCTTTGAAGGGATGGTGTAAAAAAAAAAAAAAAGGTTTAGGGTAAGTGGTGGTCTTGGATGTGCTCATGAGGCTCTTTTGTTTTTGTTTTTGTTTTTTTTACTCTAGTGGCTTTAAGCTTGACGGAATGGTTTAAGGGAGTCGGGGGTCCGAGGAAGCCGACGGTGGTGGACGTGGAGTTCTGGGGCATATTGAATCCCGAATTCCTTGTCCTGCGAATCAACAGCCAGCTACTGTACCGCAAGAGGTTCGCCCTCAGCGCTATGTATCGCGCCCGACGGCGGCTCAGCTTCTGCATGCATCCCGAGTGAAGTGTCCGTACTGTACTGTTACCTATCACGCACGCAGTGCCACCCCTCGCTGGTCCTATACCCCTTCTCAACCATGAAGAAGCGCAAAGAACTCTGTCCATCTTTCTCGGAGCCCTGACCACCATGTAGCTATGTGAACTACAGTACTGTAACCCTCCCCCCCCCCATTGAACCTGAAACCAAACAAAACAATCGAGTTAGTTCAACCGCGACCGAAAACAACAACCCTCCCCCCTCCCCCCTGTCCGTCGCAACCGTTCCCCTGTTGCGCTACTGTACCACCATCGAGTGAGCTCCATCGACCCGCTTCGGCTGTTCCTTACATTAGTCCCAGCGGAATCCATTTTGCAAGTTCATACTCCATATGTAATTATACTTTATTACAACTATGTCGTCTGTGTGCTTGTCCCCGGTTTTGTGTGATTCCAAACAGATATGGTTATGTTGACAATGAAACTGCATTGAATCAATCAACCTTCAACCTCCACATATAGGTCTTTCTTTCTCCCCCCCGGGCCACAGCCAGCCGAGACCGTTTGTACATACGTACTGTATAAAGTATATTTTCTCCACTGTGATATCCAAGGAGGCACGGACATAGATAGCGACGGACATAGGAACCCATCTTTGGGAAGGGGGGGACCGTTCGCCATATCCCTCCTCTCATCAACAAGCTTGGCATGACATACCCTAGCAAGCATCACCGAGAACGACGAAGAGAGAGAGAGAGAGGAAAGGGATTCGGGATTCGGAGTCTGCAGAAGTTGATGATTTTCAAGCATGTCTCTTCTTCTTCTTCTCCTCCTTCTTCCCTTTTGGGGGAGGCCAAGGCAGTAAGGAAAGTCGTCAGAATTGCCTTTTCGATCTGCCTAATGTCTTGGAAGCCATCTCCACTCGGTGCGGTTACGACATCCTACTTCGAAATGAAGAGCGACGACCCCGTGTGAGGTCGAATCCCGAGCCTTCCGTCATGTCATCATCGGACCCCTCTCTCTCTCGCTGACTCCTCCCTCCATCCCCCCCGTCTCTCGCTCGCTCGCAGTCTCCTTCTCTCTCCCCATCGTGTGTACAGTACTAAGTGATTAAGACGTAACTAAGCGTAAGGGCAAGGTTAACATCCCCCGTTCCCTGGCCCGCCTCCCCCGAAAAAAAAACACGCTTTTCCCGTGTTCCACACCGAGTCGTACACAAACAAACCCATGTTTTTTTTGCAGTAGTGGCGGGAAAAGAACTCACCCGACAAGGGGAGCCCAGGGTGGTTGCCCGTTCCCCTTGAAACTACGGAGTACCCGTGCGCTGTAGGGTGTATGTACTGTACTGAACCCAGAGTAAGAAGGATGCCACTCTTACGGAGCACTCGTGGCAATAATAAAAGGTCTGTTGTCACAAACGATGGTCGCAAGGTGAAAAAATAGTGTCGTTATCTGCAAGTTTCATCTATTTACTTTTCGGTTATCGGATCTGGGGGATTCCTGTTTCGCCATGCCCTTGGCTTGAAACAAGCTTGGACTGATGTATGGGAGGAGGGTTCGTTTGATCGCCACGGAGTGTGGGAAAGAATGTGGGCATTTGGACATGACATGCGATAACAACAGTAGCACCGAGAGAAGAAGACAGAGAGAGAGAAGTGTACATGTCGTTCAGGTATTCAGAATGTGAAACATGGATGGCTTGGTGAAGCTCGACAAGCTGGTCTCGGGAATGGGAGAGCCCGTGTTTTGGTGATTTGCTTTTCCTCCACCACACAAAAAAACGCGCCTCTCTGCCTTCTCTCTCTACCCTATATGACAACGCTGACTTTTTTTTTTATGTACAGACCACAGCGAAATACCAGTGAGAGAGAGAGACACGGACCCCCAAACTCAACTCAACTCAACTCAACATCAAGATACGCTGACCGGGTTCTGCAGGGTGAGGAGACCGGGACGGTAGGGCAGGTTGTTGTAGTCGGCGTTGGCATTGGGGTCGCGGCCCTGGTAGAGGAGCTGGAGGTTGCAGACGTCGATCTCGAAGGTCTGGTCGTTGGTGCTGCGGACGAGGTCGCCGTGGCTGATGTCGTTGGTCCAGTTCGCCCCGCTGTTGGCCTTGCCGGCGAAGGGGTTGCTGAAGAGACCGGACAGCGGCGTCCACGCGCCCCCGAGGCTGGTGGCCGTGAAGGAGCGGAAGTAGCGGCCGCCGTTGTTCTGGGCCTCGACCATCATGAGGTACTTCTGCAGGCCCTTCATCTTGTACACCTGCACGGCCTCGAACAGGTTCTCGGCCGTGTCCTGCAGGACGACCTGCGAGGCGGTGCCGAAGCTGCCCGGGAAGCTGCCGATGGGCATGCTGGAGCGGTAGATGCGCCCGTTGTCGCCGGCGAAGAAGAGGTACATGGTCGACGAGTCGCCAATCACCGTCTGGTCGATCGGCCCGTACTTGGCGTCCGTGATGCTGCCGGAGAAGAGAGGCTGCTCGGCGCCCCAGCCGTTGGCGTTGGTCGGGTCCTTGGACGTCCGGTAGCTGAACGACGTCGACCCCCACTGGTACGCCAGCACCCAGACGGACTTGGGCGCGAAGTAGAACAGCGTCGGCGCCACCGTGCCGGACGTCATGCCGTTCTGGCTCGCCGACGCCATGTCCTTGAAGTCGCTGAACACCCCGAAGTTCATCGACCCGTACGCCCCGTTCTGCACCTTGGACCCGTACACCAGGTGGCCCCCGTTGTACGGCGCCATGGTGAAGTCCTTGAGCGCCGTCCACCCGTTCTTGGGCTGCGCGAGAGGGCCGCCGAAGTCGGTCCAGTGCGGGCTCGCCGGCACGTCGCATTGTGCTGCCACGCTGCCGGCCAAGGCCAAGCAAGAGCCGAGCAGGAACTTCATATCGGCGGGAGAGGGAAAAAAAGCCAAGACACGAACACGGGGGGGAAGAAGCTGTCAAAAGTGCTGCTGCGGCAAGTTCACTCTAAGATGGGCGTGGGAGATCCTAGACGGCATGCATATGTGAGGTAAGTAAGGCGGACGACGATCTCCCTTTTATATAATTCAGGAGCTTCACAGAATGTGCGCGCCTCTCCCCCCCCATCCTCTGTTCCTCCTCTTGTCCCATCTCGCGGTTCCGAATACCTCCTCGTAAAGGTCCCTTGGAGCCTGACTCAAGATGGTCTCGTGGCCCCGTCATAGCTTCCGAGCATGGGCCTGCGGTCTCCCTAGCTCCGAACGAAAACTGCCCCCCTTCTAGAAGTTAACGGCTATATACTTGGAACCAGACGGATAATCAACCTTGAGCGGACGAGCTCGGTAGGCGCACCACTGACATGACAGCCAGGCTTGCGGGGGGGTGCGATGGTCAAACTAGGTCCAGGGCCCTGTGTAGGGGGGGGGCCTTTGCTTGGTGGAATCACACAAGTGCCGCGGCTATAGTCAACTACAACTAGGTACGGGCCTATGGATGACGTTTGGACGATCCCTTTATTTTTTTCCGTTCTGGGGAATGCAGCTTTCGTTAGGTCCCAGGTTATGGCCATGACGCCTAGGGGGGAGACTTGCATTGCCGTATAACCGATCGGTGGGCCAGCTTCATCTTTGCGGGGTTGACATATTATCCTTTCATCTCCCTAGTTGGCCGCTTCGCGCTATCTTGTTCCGGCATACCCATTGGGAGACTTTCGGCTAGTGAAAGGAAGGATTCTATGCAAGGGTTGGTTGTAACCATAGCATGTCCCGTCTCCCTAGGTAGTAGGTATGTATTCGTCTGCGGTCCGAATAGGTCATTCCTCCCAACTGGTTCGCGTCCCTGCTGTTCCCGTTAGAGAGACTTTGCAACTCTCGCGGTGTCTTCAACCTAGACCACGTATGTTCTGGCGTTGATTCTCTCGCACAAAACAGACGGCTCCAAGTTATAGAGAAGGGGCTTCGGACTACTGTGGTGAAAAGGCATCGCGCTTCATCAAGGACTCTCCGGAGAGGCACGGTTAACCGTGCCGTTAGATCCCGCTTATAGGCGCTGAAACTATCCGTTCACTAAACCCGGAACGACTAGGAAACTCAATTGAATACGATCGGACGATCCGCTGGTTGCTTGCGGAACATGCCTTATACTCGCGAGTGACTTGTTCGCGGAGGGTACATCGAACGACGTGAAGACTATGTGGATATACGACTCTGAAGTTTAAGGAAAGTTCAACAGGCGCTTGAGAGTTTCAAAGGACGCTGCAAGCAGCTTTATCGTAAGCTATTTTGATAAAAACCCTATAGTGCCAATACCTACTAGTATATGTCATGTTCGTTCGGAACGTAGAGGCAACCAAGCATTCCCCACAACTTCAAGGTCGGATGCATGCGAGGGCACGACTGCGTGAGAAGAGAGCTAACTTGGTCTTGGATCGAGGCTAAACTTCCATATGGTCTGAATGCTAGATCATATCCAAAGGTGCGAAGTTAAAGGTTCCAATTTCTTAAGAATTTCGTGTATCTTTGCTCTTACGTCTAGACAAAAAGCACCAAACTCTACAACTAGATGCTCCCTTCCAACTTAGCTGCAACCGCTTTTTTCAACCATGCACTGACCTCAAGAAATTCAAAGATCGACCTCCAACGTCGTATGATAAACATCGCACGACAAAGACTGCCTCCGAGCGACCCGTTCTTGACTCGTGGTGTCTCTATAGTCCCTTATCCTGTGTGGATTTAGCTTTGGCCCTAGATCCTATCCAAACTTGCGTCTCGTTCCACCGCTGAATCGCGGTTGACCGGCCGGAAAGGTCGAGTCCTGCTACCTGACCAAAAAAGAAGAAGAAAAAAAGGTCTTTCCTTTCTGTTCTTGACATTGTCTGACATGCTTCGCTCTTACTCCGTGAGTGGCAAAAATACACCTGATTGGCGCGTCTGTCCTGTGGTCGAACATAGCCTGAATAGTGCCATCATGTGATGGGGATGGAGCGGATAGACTAGACTACGGACTCCAGGTTTTAGTCGGCTCGGGAAATGCGGGGGTTGACTCCAGATTCATCGGCAACGAAGATCCCTCCTTCGCCAGCAGCCACAGATTGCAAATCGGTGTCCAGGAAGGGGCCCTTGCAGAAAGTGCATCAACCAGGCTCGCTACATCGCGGCGGATTTGAGAAGGGGAGTGGATGGCTATAGCCGACAGCAGCTGAGGGCCAGAGATGATCTTGCGTGTAGATGTGCCGATCTCTACTTGTCGCTTTTTCCTTTTTCTTCCAATTGCTTTCCAGCTTCAGGTTCTCCACCGATAAAAGTTGCATTGCCTTGACGCTCTAACTACAAGGAGGATTCCTCGCATCTCAGCTCGGGCCGCACTTGACTTGAGGGGTTTGAAGACTGTACGTGTGACTGCAGGAAGCCCTTACATATAGTATATACACGTCAGGTCATACATAACGCCTATCCGATGTATTGGTTCAAATTCCTTATAAATGATTAGTCCCAAGCTTCTGATGATCCTGGGGAAGAATCTGATTAGTGCAGTGCAAGAAATGACAACAATGGAAACAACTACTACCGCACCTCAGTCGACAGCAACAATGATAACGACGACGACGGAGGATAAAATACAGCGGTCATCTTTCCGACCCATCTGACAATCAGTCAAAACGAGGACCCTCTCTCGACATCCCACTCTCAAGGCAGATAACGCTGCCGATCACCCTCTTGTGACAGTTATGCGAAAGTTATAATTGTCGCGCAGTTCCGAAGTCGAGTGGAAGCCTGGCTGATAGCGGAACCACTTCACCGCTAAGATGCACTGACGACTTCGAATGACGCCCAAGTGACTATCACAGTACACCCCAAGACCTCAGCACCGAGGGAGATGCTGAAGAGGCTGCCACCCAGTCTGACAGAGCTGAAGACAGCGGGCGCGGGGAGGGGTATGATATGCCCTGGGGATCAAATGTTTGGGTCAATAGTCGGCTGCTTCACGATTGCAACATGTGTTATACACAGTTGCGCTCAGGCGAAGCTGATTGATAGAGCCATCGCGCGCAAGTCAAGAGGGCACTCCTCCGACCAGGCATGAGAATCCCACCTTGCAAACCGAGTTCCTTTGTTGAGGTGGTCCGCGCCCGATCTGGTCTGATCGATCACCCGTGTACCTGATCAAACCTGTCACCTGCCAATATCAGTTGCACTACGTGAGCAGCGCCTCGAGCACTGCCCTTTGAAAAGAGGACGGCATCCATCTCTACAGTGGAAAGGATAGAACCTTTCTCGCTGGTGCTAGAATCAAGTTTGAGCATGTTCAGTACCTCCGTAGTGTTATGCTCAAGTCGGTTTGAACTACCATCACGCCTTGCCCACTGCAGCCAAGTACACGCTTGTCACGTTCAGCCAGCCAAAGTCGGCGAAGAGTAATCAGAATTATTACATGATCGCTAATCAAGATCTCCCTTACGCACAAATTCCTCCCGGGTTCTTGCACTCGCAGTCAACGAATTCAACCTGTTCGTCGAGTCGGTGACGGACTACGAACAGTCTAATGGGTATCCCTTCGCCCAAAAGTGCTATACAAGCTACCAAACCACTTTTCCCTGATGAAACAATGCAGTCAGCGCCAGAAACGCCCCAAATCATCCATGCGTCGTATCAGCCCAGTAAGCCCAGGTGCGCAGCTGTCGCCTTACCACTTGTTGGCCTGCGTTGGGTCGGGGAAGGCAAAGTTGTCAGGAAAGCTGGGCATGCCGTTCGGCAACGTCCCAATGCCGAAGGGGAAGGCTGCACCAGCGCCAGGTTGACCCATGCCACCTGGCGGTCCGTTATTGTGCCCTGAGTTGTGCCCGTTGCTGTTAGTGGGAACATCCCGGCCCCTGCGCCACTTGTTGCCGTCGTCGTCGTGTCCACGCGTAGATTTGGGGCCGTTACTACCGCCCTTGTCTGTCGCCATTCGTCGACTGATTGCCTTTGATGACACACCGGCACCAATCTCAATGTCTGGCTCTTCAACAGAGAGGCCGGACTCGATGGGCCGGCCACCACTGCCGCCATATGGGGCAGTGAGCAGCCATTTTCGGTCGGCTTCCGTGAGCTTGTGGATTGGGATGACGCTCACTCCCGTAGAGTAATCACTGCAGTCACGAGGACCGAATCCAACACCCCATCTGGTCTGGAGAAAAGCTGTCAGTTTCAAGTCGAACAAAGTCACACGGCTGACTTACTCTGAGGTGCAAATCAGGATCTCTGCTCTCTTCTGTGCCACTCTTGGCGGCGACAGCGTCCTTACGGGTGAGCATCTTGACAAATGCATGGCGCTTCTCGCGGTTAACAATGCAGGTCTGCACTGTCCCGAAGTGGCTGAAAACGTTACGCAATTCCGCCTCAGGAACACTAGAATGCGAGTCAGCACTGATCGTCCTTTTTGTGCATAGAGGACCTGGACTTACGTGACGCCTCCTACGAAAAGAGTTCGGCTCAGAACACGGATGTGTCCTGATGGCAAGCTAGGGTCGTACTCGACATATCGCTCCACTGGAGGGAAGTTGCCGGACGGGCTCGGGCTGCGGCCGCGCCGTCCTGGAGGGCTACGCTGGCGGTAGTCACCACTGCGGCGACCGAAACGATCTTCAACATGGGGGGAGTTGCGGGCATGATCCATTCGATCACGGCCCCGTGGTGAGCCTCGGTTGCCCCAACCACGGTCAGGGGAGCGAGAACGAGAGCGCTTCCCAAACCTCGGAGGTGATCTAACAGCATCACGGAACCTTTCACGCGGGTCCGGGGCCGGTTGAGCCGACTGCGCCGCAGCCTGCCAGGGCTGTTGTGCCGGAGCACCATATGGATTAGGCGGAGCAGATGCAGGAGGTTGTGCCGGAGCTGCACCGGCGGCACCAGCAGTCAAGGTCTGAATGAGAGCTGGGATCTTATCAAAGGGAACGCCTTGGTCGGCGAGCGCCTTAATCAACAAGATTTGTTGTTGAGTGCTTTGGTCTAGAGCCTGTCCTCCTTGAGGTGCGAGTGGAGGTGCGCTCTGAGCAGCTCCGAAAACATTTGCGAGGCTAGGTGGCGCAGCTGGCGGAGGGTTCTGTCCTTGCATTTGAGGGAGGGAGAACGGAAGTGAGGGCATGTTTACAGGCTGCGAGACTGGGGGGGGATACGCCACTGCTGGCTGAGGAGGAGGCACAGGTGACGACAATGGCTGATAAGCCGCTGCAGGAGGCATAGCATACGGGGCGGGAGCCGAAGCAGGCTGAGCTGGGTTACTTGGAGCGGCAGTCTTCTGGCGAGCGAGAGCAGCGAGCGCCTCGAGGATGGACGAGCCATTGGGTGCTGCGGGAGCAGCTGAATTGCTCTGTGATGGGCCATTACCTTGAATCGCAGCAACTGCATTCGGTGGAGGGCTTCCAGGAGGGGTCGTGGATTCATCTAACAACACACGTTAGAAGGGGCGCAGGAAGTTGATTGTACGAGGAACAACATACTTTGGGCTGCGGCTGGCGGTTCTGCGAGTTTCTGTCTCCAACTGTCAACGAGGGATGACGGGAAAGTTGAACTCTTCTCCCAAATATCTAGCAGCTTTTTGATTTTATCCTGCAAGTGAAGTTTTAGGTGAGCTTTCGATCATAACATGGGTTCGAGCGGTCAACGAGACGGTTTTCAGCGCTTCACGCACAGCACAGGACGTCATAAAGATTGACGATGAGGCAGACTGCAGGCAAACTGACACACGGCTACGTCGACCTTGGGAGACTGCGTACCTTTTGCTCTTCAGGGGCCGTTGAGATGATATCATTCATAAGCACGGGCATCAATTCCGTTACTCTGTGAACACCAGCAGCAAAGGTTCCGTCTTGTGCGGAGCTGCCAACAACCTGACCTTGGGCCTTGGCCTGTTCAAGCCATTTGCGGGTTACTGAGTCTACGACGTAGAGGACCCCGAGCTTATGAGTGGCAGGAGCCTTCTTGAAATGTGTGTAAATCTTCTGGATGAGAACGGATTCAGACTATGTGTTTTCGGTCAGCGTTTCGATGCGGCAACCGCGCAATGCATGGAGTTACGTGCCTGGACGTTGGCAACACAGAGAGATGTTAGGCTGGAAATCCTAGAGCCTGATACTCCTGGGGGCTTCATGGCGGCCATGGCCTGCAGGCCGGCCTCTAAATCTGCTACAGCAGAGGCCATGATGGAGTGCTTGTTCCCACAGGTGATCTTTGTTTAAGAAACAAGTCTAGCGACAAATATCGTTGCGGAGTGAAGGTGATCTTGGCGTTCAACGAGGTCACGACAGCAAGAGCAGACCTTGGTTGAATCTGAGGAATACAGGGCTCTGCCGTTACGGCGACAGCAAGTCTTCTGGGGGCCTTTATGGTACGATACGATACGCGTCCTGAGTACGAGGTGCGTGTTATACGTGTCGGGCAGAAAATGCGCGTTTCCTAGCGAGACAGTGCAAGCTTTACGATTGCTGCAAGGTCGAGTCACAACCCGACCCGATCGCAAGGAACAGTGTTTGCCAGTTAGATTCTAGAGACCCAGCAGGCACAGTTTCTGATGAACCTAATCAACAGGAAAACAAAGACGAATCGATCGGAAGATACCTGGCGATGAGGCTTGATGAACCGCGGATTCGTGGCTGGCAGCGGTGGTCGGTGAAGGAGGCAAGTGTGATTGAAAGGAGAGGGGAGAGAGAAGAGGAGAGAAGATGATTGTGGCGTGCCAAAAAGAGGTGGGAGACCAGGACGGAAGGAGGTTGGCGGAAAACCTTGCAGCGAGTGAAACAGGTATCAGGTCCAAAAATTAGGCGTCGTGGCCTAAGGCCTTAAGCTGCCTTAGGTTGCACTAAAACTTTTTGTGATACAGCCGGTGATTTGCCGTGATGCTGTGAAAGAGACATTAAACACCCTATAGTGCATGTGAAGCTTGGTAGGTAGAGCTGTAGAACGTCAGAATGTATTACAGAGGTTGACGGGGCCATTATTGTTGGTAGTATGTTCTCTCATGCTGCTTCCCTCTGAATCGATGCATCACAAGCAGCCTCCTTATTGTTGTGGTTGTCGATCAGAGCTCGGAGGTTCTAACGACAACAAACCTCGTCAGCCTGAAAGGCCAAAGAGCTTGTCAGCGAACGCTCACTTGACGTGAAGCGCTTCGTACAGGGGCTCAATACTGGTCTCTGCTTCCACTGTGTCTCATTCAATGTCAGAGTTGAAAGAGAATGACTACGATGAAGTCCGAAGCTTCCTTGTGAAGTCAACCAGTCAACTCATACCAAGCCGAGGATGCTCCTCGGGCCACCGGAACCACCACAGACCCGTACACACTTACCGATGGGAGATGTTGACGTGACCTGTGCAATGACAACTGCCAAGCTAATTGTCAGGCGATTGCACATCATGCTGGTGTGAACTTCAAGCTCCCAATGCGCCGTTCTCAGGGCATGCCATAGTACATTCATGAAGACAATGAGAACAGAGTTTAGATCAAGTTTCCCGATGTAGTTTGAAGCGACGTCGGATCAGGGAGGGTGAAAGCCAGCTACAGCTCCAGATGACGCCGGAAGCGAAGTGCTACTAGTTGACTTAGCTGCCGAGCAACCCTCCGACAACCTAGCCCAGCCAGTTGGGTGGATGGTTGTCCCGCCGACTTTTTTTCTTTGGGGCTACTTTTCCAACATTGCGACACGCTAAGCCTAGCGGTCTCGGGGCAATCGCAGCGCCACTGTCGCGATGTCATAGGGGGATCTCGGGCGGCACCTTTGAGGCAGCTGCAGCCATGCTGCGTCTTTTTCAACTTTTTGGACCCGCTCCCCCAATTTCTCGAAGTACCTCTAGCAGCCTTCGGCTTATCACAACCTTCCTCCCCTTCCATCATTCTCCTCCACACTCTTCCTCCTGCTCATCCCTCTTCTGCTCCATCACATCTGTAGCAGCCATGGCCTCTGTTACTCGTCTCAGCAACTCCGCCCTTCGGGCCTCACTCCGCGCCCCGGCCTTCAACGGTCGTGCCGCCGCCTACACTGGTGCTCGCTGCTACTCAGCTAAGACCCAGGTACGGAATGACCTCAGCACTCTTGGCGGTCTCAATGACCTCAATCGAGCTTCGTTACTCGAACACGCACTAACAATGTCTACAGACCCTCAAGGAGCGCTTCGCTGAGATCCTTCCCGAGAAGATCGAGCAGATCAAGGCTCTGCGCAAGTCAGTGGCCCTCGTCGACCCCCCTTTGCTAGCCGAGTTGACACGTATTGACATGGAATTGTAGGGAGCACGGTTCCAAGGTCGTCGACAAGGTCACTCTCGACCAGGTCTATGGCGGTGCCCGTGGTATCAAGGCCCTTGTCTGGGAGGGATCTGTCCTCGACGCCGAGGAGGGTATCCGTTTCCGTGGCAAGACCATCCCCGAGTGCCAGGAGCTTCTCCCCAAGGCTCCCGGTGGCAAGGAGCCTCTCCCTGAGGGTAAGTTGACCACACGACAATGCATCCTCTATGAGATGTACTGACAATGCGCGCCCAGGTCTCTTCTGGCTTCTCCTGACTGGCGAGGTCCCCTCCGAGCAGCAGGTCCGTGACCTCTCCGCTGAGTGGGCTGCCCGCTCCGACCTCCCCAAGTTCGTTGAGGAGCTCATCGACCGCTGCCCTACCGACCTCCACCCCATGGCCCAGTTCTCCATTGCCGTCACTGCTCTTGAGCAGACCTCTTCTTTCGCTCAGGCCTATGCCAAGGGTATCAACAAGAAGGACTACTGGGGATACACCTTCGAGGATTCCATGGACCTGATTGCCAAGCTCCCCAACATTGCTTCTCGTATCTACCAGAACGTCTTCAAGGGCGGAAAGGTTGCTCCTATCCAGAAGGACAAGGATTACTCCTTCAACTTCGCCAACCAGCTCGGCTTCGGCGAGAACCAGGACTTCGTTGAGCTCATGCGTCTCTACCTGACCATCCACACCGACCACGAGGGTGGCAATGTCAGCGCCCACACCACTCACCTGGTTGGCTCTGCGCTCAGCTCTCCCTTCCTCTCTCTTGCCGCTGGCCTCAACGGTCTTGCCGGTCCCCTGCACGGCCTCGCCAACCAGGAGGTGCTCAACTGGCTCACTGAGATGAAGAAGAGCATTGGCGATGACCTCAGCGACAAGGCCATCACCGACTACCTCTGGTCCACCCTCAACTCCGGCCGTGTCGTCCCCGGTTACGGCCACGCCGTCCTCCGCAAGACTGACCCCCGTTACATGGCCCAGCGCAAGTTCGCTCAGGGTAAGTTGCGCCAAACTACCATTTTGCTGTGCATCGCATGCTAACAACCTCACAGAGAAGATGCCCGAGGACCCCATGTTCAAGCTCGTCAGCCAGGTCTACAAGATCGCCCCCGGTGTGCTGACCGAGCACGGCAAGACCAAGAACCCCTTCCCCAACGTCGACGCCCACTCCGGTGTCCTCCTCCAGTACTACGGTCTTACCGAGGCCAACTACTACACCGTTCTCTTCGGTGTGTCTCGCGCCATCGGTGTCCTTCCCCAGCTCATCCTCGACCGCGCCTTCGGTGCCCCGATCGAGCGCCCCAAGTCTTTCTCCACCGAGAAGTGGATCGAGATTGTCAAGAAGCTGTAAGAAGTTATGATGAGATGAGAGAATCGGGGATGAAGATGAGGCGGAGCGACGCGGCTGTGTTGTGTAAAATGGTGGCGGACAGAGGAATCCGCAGGTGGTGCGATATATACCAGAGCCCTATGGCGGTTGTACAATACAGTTGTGTTTGTTTCTTCTCAACTTTGGCGTTTTCTCCGTTCCGAATGGACAATTACTGCACGGTAACGGATACTTTTGGCTTGGAACCGGTCTCCGGTAAGCTTATCTCTTAAACGTAGAGCTTTGTATCGCATCCTGCTCACGGTCTCAGGGCCATCCATGCGGCTGGTTCACGTAGATATTCGCCGGTCATCGGCATAGCAGCCTCGTCCTCTGCTTGATTTATCGATAAGCCAAAGAGCTTTCTCAGGTCGCGCAAACGTAATAATACGGCAAGGGTCGGCGTTGGGGTCGAGGGAACCAGGGGCTAACAAGCTGCGAAGCCCAACAATCAGGGCAACGAGTGCAGGTTGTTGAGCAGCCATGTTAGCCACATGTGGCTTCGCGGGCAACTCAGATGTGGCGTCGCATGAGGCTGAAGCACATTAGTGGTAAATGCGCAAGCAGCATCAAGGCCCTCTTTCCATGCCTCTTATTAAGTATTCATGATGCTTTGCGTTCGGAATGGTATAAGCTCGTATATATCTACTATCGCCGAGACTCGGAATTCACTTTACGTCGTATACCGCGCTGTCATGGTTCGTCCCACACGTGTGTCGGCGTCCGAAGCCTCGGCCCTCGAAACTGCGAGGCGTCGCCGAGGACTCAGTGCATTTACTTGGGCTCGTTCCCGCGGGACCAATAACAACCACCCATTGAAACAATGACAAGTCCCGGTCCAGCGGGGTCTACAGCAATCGACAGCCGATTCGGGAGATATATACATGTGAAAGTGATGCTGTCTTTTGGCGAATTGCGAATGCTCTGCATTTGCACCTGTTTTCAACCTTTCACCAACGACTAGCTGACACGCCTTGATCTCAGCCACATCTCAATCCTCTGCTGCGCCTCACCTTGTTCCCAGCAGTTCTCAGTCCAGCGTCCCGCTCCCCAAGAAATAGCAGGTAAGCAGCTCTCTCATTGGCTACAGGAGCCTCACCCGTTGAATCAGCTCTTCTGCGCCCGCTGAAGCTACCAAGACTGCTGAGCAAGCACCTTATCAGGCTCTCAGGGTCGAGGGGAGCTCCCCCAATTCCCCGGTCCCTGAGCATTCCCCAGCTTTAGCTTGTGATCTCCCTAATCTAGCCGAGCCGTCCCTCTCCCTCCTCCTCTTCTCTCTTCCTACTTTTCCTCTCTCCATCAACTTCCATCACATTCTCATCAAGGTCCCCCAGACTAACATTCTTTCTCTCTCTCCTCGCGAAGAAGCACCCTATTCCCTTGGTCAGGGCCCCCCTAAACCGCGCGACAAGCAAGAGACGCGTCGACTTCCAACATGCCCGCCGCAACCGCCACCCTGCCCGCCCCCATTGGGGAGCCCCAGAAGCTGGAGAAGAAGCCCATCAAGTTCTCCAACTTGCTGCTTGGCGCCAGCCTCAACATGTTCGAGGTCACCACCCTCGGCCAACCCCTCGAGGTCGTCAAGACCACGATGGCCGCCCACCGCGGTGACGGGTTCGGTGCCGCCCTCGGCCGTGTCTGGTCCCGTGGCGGTGTCCTGGGTTTCTACCAGGGACTCATCCCGTGGGCCTGGATCGAGGCTTCTACAAAGGGTGCTGTCCTGCTCTTCGTAGCATCCGAGGCTGAGTTCTATGCTCGTGCTGCCGGTGCCAACGAGTTCGGAGGTGGTATCATCGGTGGTATCACTGGTGGTGTGGCCCAAGCCTATGCCACCATGGGCTTCTGCACTTGCATGAAGACTGTCGAGATCACCAAGCACAAGCAGGCGGCTTCTGGTGTGAAGCCTCAGTCTACCTTTGCCACCTTCATGGACATCTACCGCCGTGAGGGCGTGAAGGGCATCAACAAGGGTGTCAACGCTGTCGCCATTCGTCAGATGACCAACTGGGGCTCCCGCTTCGGTCTTAGCCGTCTTGCTGAGGGCGGTATCCGCAACGTGACTGGCAAGGGTGAGAAGGAGAAGCTCAACCCCTGGGAGAAGATTCTCGCCTCCACCATCGGTGGTGGTCTCAGCGCCTGGAACCAGCCCATCGAGGTAATTCGTGTTGAGATGCAGAGCAAGAAGGAGGATCCCAACCGGCCCAAGAAGATGACCGTCGGCAACACCTTCCGCTACATCTACGGCCAGAACGGTATTAAGGGTCTCTACCGTGGTGTTGCCCCCCGCATTGGTCTCGGCGTCTGGCAGACTGTGTGCATGGTTGCACTTGGCGATATGTGAGTTGATCCAAACCTTGAAGAAAGAGAACAGGAGACTGACCACTTTCGTTTTACAGGGCCAAAACCTACGTTGAAAAGCTGACCGGTGAGACGGTCACGGCTAAGCATTAAGAGCGAGGCGTTTACGGCGTACTTTGTAACAAAGGTACAACTGATATTCGGAACAATACGGACATAGACCTTTGAATTTTGATCGGTTCTCGACCGAAAGACCAGCCATTGTCGCAGCTATGTATTTCCACATGTGGTGATGCTTCAGCCTGAGACATGTTTGGGACTCTTATGATATAACAGTTTCTTGAACGTTAATCTTTCCGTCTCCCGTGAGAACTGCTTATGCATGCTATCCGATCTGCGAGGTGATGTGTTTTCACAAATTATCATGCTATGCTGCTGGACTCTTCCACTGAGTCATTCGGGATAGATCTACACAGACAACTTCATTCTTTTATGCATTCATATTGCAAGAAGAAATTGTGTGATCTAGAACGAAATTTTTGACGCCCAATTTTGATACCTGATTCTGATGCACAGACAACAAAGACACTGTCGTCACTGTGAACCTAGCCTCATGAAGCCGAGGTTGCACACCGCCGACACAACTTCCAAATGGGGGCGCGACCCCATGTGCACCTACTTGAGATCGTGATGATGGTGGGTGACCTCTACCGCCTCGTCAGACGTTTGACTCTTGGGGCCGCGGTGAAGGAGGGGCTTGAGGCCAGGAAGCGCGACAACGACGATGGCGAGAGCCATCTCGACCATGCTGAGGGGGTCTATGGAAGGGGTTAGCCAACGAGTGCTCCCGGCGCAGATGAGTGGGAAGAGTATGGAGTCACTCACAAACCAGGTTCTCTTGACCTGTACCGATGTTAAGCGTTGCGAAGCGAACAACGGAGCTCAGGATGGTGAGAGTACCGAGGACGAAGGTGACTGCCAGGCCGACTGAAGGGCGAAGGATGCGTTGAGCAAGGAAGATGACGGGAACAGCGTAGACTAACACGCCGCGGATTATCAGCACGAGCCCACCGGTTTTCTTCTTCTTCTTCTTCTTTTTTTTTGCCTCCAGGAGGATGGATGTATGGATCCATGGCCATGGGGGAAACTCACCCACGAGGTAACACGCCAAGTTCAGGGTGAAGTTCACGATGAAAGGCTCCGGCGCCCAGAAGACATTGCAGGCCCCTTCTTCCTGCGACCACTGGATGGAGACATCCTTTCCGCAGAAGAAGGTGTCGTCCCACAGGATGGCGGTGTAGCACGCGACGACGAACGCGGTCATGCCCCATAGGACCTTGCGCATGCCGGAGCCGATGTGGTGGTTGAAGTATTCCCAGTAGAAGGCCAGCATGCTGAGCTTGGGGAAGCCCATGCCGACGTCGTAGAAGTAGTTGGAGGCGAAGGAGATCTGCAGGAAGAAACAGAGTCAGACTGGTGTGTTCCAGGGAGAAGGAAAGGTCTGTTGCGGTGGGCACGAACCTTGGAGAGGGCGACGGAGGGCTCCCAGGCGTCCATGACGCCCATGTCGTAGGTGAGAGTGTCACAGATGATGAGGCCGAGGGCGTCAATGGCCGACAGGAGGAGGAGCCAGTCTGACCATTGTAGCTTCTCGCGAAGGCGGAAGAGACGCGTGTAGACCCGGAGACCGACGAAGACGAATGCGGCAGCGAGCAGAATCCATTCGGATATCTAATAAGCACACGCTCTCAGTTAGTTCAGTCGAACGTACCGCTAACTTTCTCACAGTCCAAAACTTGGTCAGAAGGGCTTCCGAAATGAACACACAGGACTCACCATGCAGTCCTTGCCGTCGATGAAGTAAGCCATTGCTGCTCCGCTCCTTGATTGATGAAGAACCTCGGCCTGCACGGTTGTCAACACCGGACACAATCCGGGGGCCAGCCACAGTTCAAGACAAGAGAAAGGGCCAGAATGCAGGATATTGCAGTAAGAAACCCGGCCAGCAGCTACACCGAGAGGAAATAAGCAGTCGCGATTGAGGGTGGGGAGGAAGTCCAGCAAAGACAAAAACGTGGTTCAACAAAGGTTTGAAGTAGAACGTTGGTCGACAGCTGAGAACGGACTTTAAAGAGAGAGACAAACACAAAGCCACACAGACCCCGGATCAGGTTCCGTATGTACATCGAAGAAGCAGCAAAACTGCCCTTGCCTGCCACTTCAGCCTGCCTGCCTGCCAAGCCGGACGGAGATGTCCCCTCGTGGCATGTGTCCATCGCGGCACGAAAGGGGTGGTGAGGGGACCCCCTACGAACCCCTGAGGATTGAGTCTGTTGGCTGGTTTGTACAACCACTTTCTCCCCCTTCGTTTTGTTCTCTTGTCTGCATTGAACCGGAAAAGTCAGGTTGGACTATGTACCTACAGCAGCACGGAATACTGCACCGTTTCTAACAGGCTGTGACTGTCAAACATGGGCTGAACTGGGTCTCTTCAAGCTTCTATTGAGGTCTCGGATTTCTCATGACCAGTCAAGACATTGTCCTGCAATATTTCCCTTGCTTAAAAAAAAAAGGATAGCGCATTGCTAGTTCCCCCAAAGTCAAGGACAGCTGTATCGAAGCATTCACGAAGAACAATACCGAAACAGCAACCCTTTGTTCGGAGGGAGAGACACTAGACAAACTGCGGCTTCGGGCCGAGTAACGCGGAAGTGGTACAAGATCAGACCAATGGTTCTTCTTGGAGGGCAGAGAGAATGTCACGGTAACAGCAGGTTGCGTGGGGAACGGGGAGAAAGCGGCACAGTACAATGCAGCGTCGGAGTACGGAGTACTGTAAGAACGGTGGTTGAGTGTATGCAAGTTCAGGGATCCAAGGCTGGTGCCGACACGGGCTGCACTCATACGTTTGCCGGTTCAATGCAGAATTACGGGAACAGAATCCGTGGGCATATGTCTGTAAAGGATCCTCCTTGAATCGAAATCCAGATCCAACCCTTTCGACAAATGCATCACCGGCTTCTGAAGGTGTCGATGTCTGGGCCTCTCTGTCACTTACATGCATCTCCCGGCTGACCAGCAATACATACAGTAGTCTACTTGGCTACTATCATAGTTGTACGGAGTAGTGGCCAGGCACACACACACACCACCACCCTTCACTTGGGAGAACAGCCACCCTCCATCTTCTTCACGACCCCCTGCTCCCCGGACAGGGATCTTTGGAGACACGGCACAACTTCATATAAAAAAAGAATGGGCGCCCTGCAGGTAACCTACCAGCAACATACTGTACGTGTGATTGTTGAAATGCGTAAAAGTGAGAAATAATAAAAAATAAGGCCATGTTGATGGTTCGACGGCTCTTCCGGTCGAATCATATACCGCAGCGTGGCCGACTACTATCCAACACGCCCCCTTAGCGCACCTCAAAGGGTCATTGCAACACCCGCTGAGTGTGTGTTTTGGTCTGTCACAGAAAAGAAGGTCGAGAAGAAGGTCGTTATTCTATTTTTATTTTTATTTTTTAAAGTTAGATTTGTTCGGCCTTTGCCCACGTTAAACCTGTAAGGACCCAACGGCCCAATTCCTACGTTTGCTAGGAATTTATTAATCCGCGAATGGAACCTGGCCACAAGGCCATCGTATGTACTGTGTGTCATGTCCGCATTTACTTCCCTTTGTCGGGATTATCCTGCTGTCACCGAGAGATGCAGCTACAGTGGAATCTCCATCGGAGGAATACATACCTCCGGCGTACTGTAGTCCTGCAACCTCGCCATCCTGCCCAGCGCCTGCTCTCAGGGTCATTGCACATCTTCCCGCTGTTGATATGTCACGCTGACTCTCTCCGACTTGTAGATGGCATTGGGTGACGTGATGACGTTCAGCTCCGTTTCGCTCCCCGAGTCCGTTGCCCCGACCGCACCGACCCGCGTCGTCGTGGCATACATGTCTCTGCCAGAGGAGAGCTTGAAGTGACTCGACGACGTTGCGTACTTGTTGTAGCCACCGCCGCCGCCGTTGCGGGAACTATCGCTGGTGGCTCCTCGCTTGGACGTGGCCTCGACGCCGGCGCCGACGAGTGATTTCAGTGCCGGCAGGCAGACTACTGTAATGGCAGCTACCATCTCGGCCATGGACAGGACATCTGGGATTGGGGATGAGCTGGAGGTCGAGAGGGCAAAAGGAGGGAGAAAAGAAAGGAGGGAGAAAAGAAAGGAGGGAGAAAAGAAGGCAGTGCGGAACGTACAGACGTTGGTCCAGGCGTGGATGACCTGAATAGTGGCAAACCTGCTCACACTGGCAGCGACCGTGACTATACCGGATCCGAACGTGGCGATCAGGCCGACCATGAACCGTTTCTTGACTTGCAGTCCCTTGAGCAGCGGGAACGGGATCGAGAAGACTGCCTCCCCGTGATCAGCGAGTGAGACGCATTGAGGGTTGGGACAAAGCACAGGATCACGCACTCAAGATATCCGCCGTGATGTTCATCCCCCAGTCGATGCGGACAATCTCCATGGAGTCAAAGGCACTGCAATCACCATTGAGATCCCAGTTGACGGCCACGTCCCTCCCGCACCAGAAGGTATCGACCATGCAAGTCGCCAGCGCGAAGCAAGCCGTCAACCCGGTCGTGGCGTACAGGACCTTCCGGAGGACGGGCATGGTCGGCGGGATCAAGCGATAGTAGAAGGCCAGGAGCGCGAACTTGGGCAGGTAGATGCCGGTGTCGTAGAAGTAGTTGCCGGAGAAGGTGACCTTCATGAGCGACAGGGCGTCGGCGTCCGACTGCGGCCCGCCGTCCGGGTCAGAGTAGTCGTCCATGCCGCCGAGCCTGTAGGCCATGGTGTCGGTGGCGAAGAGCGCGATGCAGTTCAGCGAGGACGCCACCAGGAACCAGTCGCTGACGGTCAGTCGTGTGCGTTGGAGGCCCAGGCGGAGGCCCAGGCGGAGAGTGGTGAGGAGCAGGGCGAGCGAGAGCAGCGCGGCCTCGACTGGCTGTGGAGAAGACACACATTCTCGTGGTTAGTATGAAGCGGATCACGAGAAGCCTCGTCGTCCCCTTGAAACCACGAAAGTGATCGGAATAGTAAGGGGAAAGGAGGATTTCCATGACTCACCACGACGGCCTTCTTGTCGATGCCTTTGGCCATGGCTGAATGCAACACCTTGGAATGAAGCGAAAGAGAAGAGGGAGAGTCAATGGAGCGAGCAGAGTTGAACTTGGATAGATGAGAAATTCACATCTTCATATCCTCCTCCTCCCCCACGTCAGGCAATCTAGAGATGGGAAGAAAGTTCGGATGCCGGGAGTTATATGTCCTGCAGGAGGCGTCTCATAGGCCGTGACTGGGGGGTCGCCATCCGCACCGTGGCACCAGTTCAGCCACCCCGAGGAAGAAGGCTTCCCCTTGTTGGAGTATTTTTCACAGGATGTAATGTAATGTAATGTACTGTGATGTGATGTACGCTCTCACACGACAGGATATGAGCGTCAACGATTGGGAAGAACAGAGGCACCGGTGATGTAGCAACCCTCCGTGGGATGTCGGCTCAACAGTCGATGCAGGTACGGGGGGCCTGGACGACTAGAAACTAAACCAATACCAGGCTGCGTTTCTTCTGATGCTGTGTGGTACAGCACACACATACACGCCCCTGTCCCTCCTTACATGAAGAATGGCTTCTATGACCACCAGACAGGACAGAGGGTTCCTGCAAGCCATGGTAACAGTTGGGTGGACGGGTCGGGCTGGGATCGAGGGAGGGAGGGAGGGAGGGAGGGAGGGCTAAGAAGTGATCTATTTTGCTGGGTGTGATTTGTCATTTCTCGCAATGCTTATTGAGTCGATAACACTACTTTTCCCAAGCAGTACAGTATGTCTTTAGCTCCAAGTGGGAGTATGTACTGTATGTGTTTAGCTTCAAGTGAGAGTAGTGCCTGAGAATCGAGAATATCAAAGGGAGAACGTCATTGTGAAAGACACTTCATGCATTCATCACACCATGCTTCTGCCCGAAGCAACATGCAACAGGGGCACAGCTCGGGATGCGACGATATGCGACACATACTGTAGACGACCGAAGAATCTCATGTCGCCCTGGAACCCAAGCTTGGCGGACAAAAAGAAGAAAAAAAGAGGAAGAAAGAAAACGAAGCGAAAGCCACGTCGTGGTGACCCAGCGTCGATCCGAACAAGTAACGTCTTCTTCAGCACAGTATACAGTACAAACAAGGGGTCCTTGTTCCCAGCCCTTGCCACCACAACGGAGCGAGACAAATAATATCCAAACCAAGCACGTCGTTCTATTCACTACCTGGAGGCAAATGAAGATTTGAAGCGAAGTTGTGTTGCGTCTCATCAAACTTGGATGAAAGCACCCGCAACCATGGATCAATTCGATGCGCGGAGGTCGGCTCAACGGGTCGCTGCGTTGAACTGTGCTGCGCTGCATTTGGGGGTAACACTGGGACAGTAGCATCAGGACTCTCGGAAGAGCGCCCCGAGCGAGTGAGCTGGTGGTCTGAACTGGGCAGGGATGTGCAGATTGCCCCAATGCAACGCCAAGCTGCATCTACTGTGTTGTAGGAGGAGCGGCACGGCAGAGCCGGTGGGCCGTCCATTTCCACCAGGGAAGAGGTAGGAAGAGGTAGTATCGTAAGTTATCCATGGGTTGCTTTGTGTGGGAGAAAGGACAAAGACGTGCTGTGCTGCACAGCCAACAGGAACCCTGGTTCTTACAAAGGGGGTCGTGAGGGCGCTTTCCGGGCCGTGTTAGTGGGTTTTCGAGGCCAGGGGGGGATGCTCCAGGACGGGAGATCTTCGACGGGTGTGATGGCCCTTATCATATTGCCTTTTGTGGGTGTTCTTCTACTTGAATGAGTGCGTCATGTCGGGCGCTGTTTGCTTTTGATTCGTACCTTGGCGCTTGTTGTGACTTGCGTTGAATCCGTCCAGCTGAGGCACATGAGCCTTGTCGCTTGCCATCAGCATTCCTTGGGCTTGGGCCATCTTGGACTCTCATTCTGTTGGGGAGACTGGATCTCGAAGAATGAATGATGGCAGCGATCTGTGTACTTTGGGGATCGATAGACGCGTAGTCGATGTCAGCACTATCCCATCGGCAGCCACAAGACTTTGCGACCCATTAGTAGAGAGATTTACAACGACGGTAATGAAGACTACCTTGAGCTGGAATTATTGGAGATGAGAATATATCTTGACTTATTAAAATATTCTAATTTATAAACTACCATCCTCCTCTTAACGTAGATATGCATGGCTAAAATAAGATGCAACACTGCTCAGGGATGTTAATTATTAGCTTAATACTGGACCTATATAATTATGAGTTTTTTTCTTAATATTTAGTAAATAATGATTATTCTCTCTCCTAATAAATTACGGGCTTCGCCACTAGTATTAAGCTAATAAGTAAACTCCCTGAGCGGTGTAATTCGCTCGTCCTTGTTCGAAATCTTGTGACTGTCAATGGGTTGGACTTGTTCGAGGGAGACTTCACACCGTCAACATCGAAGCCTGCTCGCTGACAAAGAGTCACCACTGTACGAAAAGTTTTAAAGGTCATCTAATAGAAGTCTAATCGCATGCCTTGATTCGATCAATTGTTGGATTTTTTCGAGTGCAGAAGTTCTGACCGCATGTCTCTCAGCTCTTTTTTGAGGCCTCATTCATCTATACTCTGGCTGCAACCCTGTGCTCTGAGCTGCACCTTTCGTCTAGGACAACGCACCCTCTCTAGGAATAGAGGCGTATCATACAGAGTTTTCATTCAGAATTGAGCCAGACGGAGGGTCTACATGGGAATTGCAGCCGCTCCCCCTCCCATAGCAACGCAGGCAGATTTACAACCGAGAGTGACGGGTCGCTCAAGGGGGCCATTCGTTGGCATTGATGGGGGATCTCCTTCAGCCGCTTCAGTCCCCGAAACGAATCTGCAGGACCAGGTCGTATGAGGGATTGCATTTACTCGATTGCAGACACTGCGAATCGGAGGCTACCTCTGAAGTCTTAAAGCACGTTGTGATTGAAGAAAAGACGAGAGAAACCCTTGTAGAAGTATCGTGACCAATTCCCTCCCATCGGCGGACTCTTCCATACCCAGACTGTCCAAAAGGGCCATCCGTGCCAACCATCTCGTTCGAGGGGCGCGTCACCGGCCGCTCACTCACCACCCTCCCCTGCACTGGCAGTGAACCTGGCCGCAAGGCCCTCGGCGACACTCGCCGCTAGGTTCCTGACGGAAGGCGCCCTCATGATCTCCAGGACGCTCAGGCCGAGACCGAACCTCTGTCGACACCAGTTCCTCAGCTCCGTGGCCACCAGTGAATCCATGCCCAGTGCTGACAGGGGCCCCTGTGCCCACGTCTCGAGATCCTGCTCCTCGGCCTCCTTCATCATGAACTCACACAGGGTGGCAACGAGCTGCCTCGCAATCAGGGCGATGGAAGCCTCTTGCTTCAGGATGCTGGTGTCCTCTGTGGCGGTGGCCATGAGGGCCTTGAGCTGGTAGTCTTTGTCCTTGGCGGCGCCTTCGACCAGCTTGCCATCCGCACCTGGGTCATTCATGGCTGCTGCTGCTGCTGATGACGCTCGCTCCAGATTGCGGTAGAGCGCCATCCGTGAATCGTGTTTCCACATTGTGCGATTCCCAGGTGCTGCAATTGGCTCCGTCGACCTGAAGCCCACACCCAGCTGACTCCTGTTCACGTAGCCCCAGTACGCGGCACCTCTCTTGGAGCGGCCGCTGGACCCTCGCGATCGTCTGATGGCCAGTTCCAGAGAGTCCAGGAGCTCTGTTTCGCTGACGAGATAGGTGTGCCTGGCCTTGAAGTGCTCCCGTACAGCAGCGTTCTCGCTGACGTGGCCGACCTCGCCCATCACGCCGACGTCCAGCACGGAGGCTGGGAGGCCTTGGCTGTGCCGGTACTGCACGAAGGCGTCGAGGAACGTGTTTGCGGAGGCGTAGTTCGCCTGTCCTGGGTTCCCGACACTCCCCGAGATGGAGCTGAACAGGACGAAGAAGTCGAGGCTGGCGGCATCTGCCGACGATTCATGCAGGTTCCACGTCCCTTGTGTCTTGGGTGCTGCGGCCTCGACCCAGTCTTCGTGAGACATTTGCTCAAATGCCGAGTCCTGCACATTGGCGCAATCAGTATCTGCGTCATTCACGCCGCGTGTGTGAGTGTACTCACCCTCAACACCATCGACATCTGGATGATTCCTGCGACTGGAGCCTTGGCCTCTTTGATGGCTCTGTCCACGTCGCTGCGGATAGCCACGCTTCCCTTGACAAGTTGGACACTGCAGCCAGAAGCGCCGAGCTCTTCAACCAAGCCCCTGGTCTCCGGGTTGCTGCTGCTGATGCCGCCACCACTCCTCGACAAGAACACGAGATGCTTCGCCCCGTGGTCAACCAGCCAAGACGCGACACTCCGACCAAGTCCTCCCAGGCCGCCGACAAGCAGATACGACGCATCAGGCTTCAATACCAGACCGCCTTCCGGCACGCGAACACAAGGCAGGCGTGATACATCCGCTGGCATGCGAACGACCAGCTTGCCGATGTGTTTCCCCTTCTGCATGAAGCGGAAAGCCTCCTCGATCTGCTCCGCCTCGAAGCAGGTGAGGGGATGGATCGGACGAACCCAACCCCGGCGATACAGTTCCATCATCTTGTCGAGGATGGCTCTGATCTTGTCTGGTCTCTTGGCGTACATTTGAGCCAAGTCGACACCGAAGTAGCTGCGGTTCGCCTCGAACGCTGCCATGGCAAGCCGGCCCTGGCCGATGAAGTCTCGCTTGCCAATGTCGACCATGCAGCCGAACTCAGCGACGCACTTCCAGGTGGCGTGGAGCAGATCTCCCGACAGGGAGTTGAGGGCAACATCGACGCCCCGTCCGTCGGTGGCGCGCATCACGTCGGCCGCGAACCTGGCATCGCGCGAGTTGAAGATCCGGTCTCGCGGGATGCCGAATGTGTCGACGAGGTACTGGACCTTCTCCTCGGTGCCGACGGTGGCGAAGATGGCTGCGCCGAGGGAGCGGCAGAGCTGGATGGCTGCGATGCCAATCCCTCCACAGGCCGAGTGGATGAGGACAGACTATAAGGAACGAGTTAGACGACCTCAGATGCACAAGGTTTGTAAAATCACTCACTTGTCCTTTCTCGAGCCGGGCCAGATTGACCAGCCCCTGGATCACGGTGCCATAGACGCAAGGCATGGTGGCTGCGTCCTGGAAGCTCAGATCAGGGGGGATCTTGACGCAGTGATCGGCAGTCGTCCGCAGCGAAGTCGTGTACGTATTGGACGCCGCGACGCAGACTCGGTCGCCGACTCTGAGGAGATGCTGAGCCCCTGGGCCGACGTGAGTGATGATGCCGGCACACTCGCAACCGAGACCGTTGCCTTCGACTTTCTGGCCCTCGACAATGCCCATGGCCGTCAGGACGTCCTGATTTGAGAATGCCGTTAGTTGGAAAACTTTGCAATAGTGAGCGCAGACCATAGTGAAGCGAGGGAGACTGACCTTGAAGTTCATCCCTACCGCGCAAGGCTCAACAACGACCTCGTTTCCTTGCAGCTCATTGTGGCAGGGCGGCAGTTCCGTCCACTGCAGGCTCTTGAGGGATCCTCTCTTGCCGATTTGCAGACTGATGGGCGGCGTGACTGTGCTTCCAGCCTGCGGGAGCCGAGCCGCAGACAGACTGTCCTTGACTGAGACCCAGTGGTATCGAGGGATGTACACCGTCCCATCGGCAATGGCATGCTCGAAATCGGGTGCCACACTGTACTCCCTCTGGGGAAGAACATCAGAAGTCGGCGAACCCGCCGCAGGGCGTCTGCGAAACTTCTGAAGCACGTTGAACACGGCACTCAGAGCCTCTGGACGGCTGTGCTCGCCGGCCGCCTCCAGGTCTACGTCGACCTCGAGGGTGGCCAAGTCCAGAGCCAGCTCGTTGCGCAAAGTCCTCGCCAGACCGAGGATCGTGGCGTACTGTGGGTTGGTGCAGCCGAGCTGGCATGGCCTGGTGAGCCAAAGCATGCCGCTGCCCTGCGTGTCACTGCCCTGAATGCGCAGGATCATGTTCTGAAAGTCGCGATACCTTTCCGGACTAATGTCGGCCAGGAAGGGTTTCGGTCCTTCGAGGTCGAGAATGGAGATCACGTCCTGCCGTCGCTGGGTCGTGAAGGGATGCGAAAGCCCGACAATGCTGACATGCTGATCTCGGTCGACCAGATACGTAGCAAGATGTCTCGCGACTGGACCATGCGGCTGTTCTGAGAGTATCGTCACTGCATCGTGTCCCGACCGCTCTGTTTCGCCATCAAGGGATCCAGCTGAAGCGACGATGACTTCGAGACTCTCATATAGTACGCGGAACCCTCTCTTCGATAGCTCCTCGCTCCAGCTGATCTCTGCAGCCTGAGCCTCAACAGCTGGTCCATTTACGCGCAAGTCAGGAAGAAGCCCCTGGCACGAGTCAGTGAGACGGAACCTGCGACGAATGGAGGGAGAAGAGACCACTCACAGAGATGAAATTGAACCATAGCGCGCTCCTGTATGGCTTGTGAAGAACAAGCTTCCCGCCGTGCTGTACGAGGGCCCTTAGGTTCGTGACTGGAACATGAGGGCTGAGAGACATTTCTGCCGACTGTTCTTTCAGGTCAGTGCTCGCTCTTCGAACTATGATGTACATATTGGTCTTTTGACTTACATCAGTCACAATGACCAAATCGTAACGCTCCCTCGAGATGTCCCAATCAAGGAGGTCTTGAGAGATATCGAGGCTCGTAAACTCGATATCCAGAGGCTTCTCCTCAGGCTGTGAAGACCCCGAGGCCACCGCGACGGTATAGGAGCCATACATGGGCTCGTCATAATCCGATATGAGCGCCTTGGAGATGAACTCGGCTCTCTCCGTGGGGTCGTCCCGCTGGCCGATCTCGAGCACGCTGAGATCCGGTTTGCCGTGGGCGATGAGTTCGACAGCGGGAGCGCAGCTGCTCTCCAGAGCGAGTCGTCTTTCCAGCCGCAGCAACTCGCCGGACAAGCCGCCGCTCTGGAGCTCCCCGGGGAAAAGCATGTCCCCCCCTTCTGCGAACATCTCCTCGACGCACTCGAGCAAGTGGCACATGACGGTGCCGGCGAGTGCTGCGTCGGTGTTCTGAACTTGCGAGGCGGCTTCTGCTATGAGCTCGGCTCTCTCTGCGGGTAACGACAGGTCGAGGAGGACCTGCTTCGAGTCTTTTCCATTCTCGAAAGCTGGATCATGGTCTGAGAGCATGTTGCTGTTGGGACTGTCGGTGGTACCGTTGCCATTCTTGCTTCTGCTGCTGCTTCTGCGAGGCTGGCTCAGAGTGTGTTGGACTTGAACCCGGAGCGAGTCTATATAAGCTTTGGCTTTTGCACTGATGTGATCAATCTTCGATAAACGATCAATCGTCTCAATCGCACAGAGTAACGCCAGTCTCTCCAGGTGGACGAGGGTTGGATCAGCCCTGCTCCTTGACCGAAGTGCTGTCTCAAGCTTCGAGACCGAGGATCGCTCGACCAAGTCTGCACCGAGCATGTTTGTCTCGACATCCGGTTTCCACTGCAGGACGGCTCCAGTGAGCAAGTCCGTTGCCGGGTCGAGCTCTGCACCGCCATCTCCAAGTGGTGCCAGCTTCAGGTTGGTGATTTGCACCAGAAGCTCACCGGTAGTGACATCCACCCCGAAGCAAGAACCGTCGATGCCACCCGCAGCACCGGACGAAGCGTCGACCTGCACGGCCATGTCCGCGTCTGCAGGGCTGGGGCGTCTGACGAATATCTCGCCAACACTGATCGGCACCAGGGGCGCCTTGCCGAAGTTCCTCGCACGGCCCTGGGCGGCTGCGGCTGTGAAGAGCTGGATGCAAGCGTCAAGAGCTGTCGGGTGCATCTCGTATTTGGAGTCCATCTTGTCGGCTCTGTTGGAGATGGAGGCAACTGCTCGGTGATCGACTGGGTGCGTGGACATTGTCCTCATGCCCTGGAAGCTTGGGCCATACTCCATCCCGACACTGCGCATGAGCTTATACCAGGAGGCGGATTGAACCTTGCGAGGCAATGATTGGGGTATGTCCCGTGTGGAATCGACGGCATCATGCCCAGTAGCAGCCTTGATCTGGCCTGAGCAATGCTTGATCCAGGGACCGGATGTCGAGCCATCGCTACTCGTGAGACAGGACGCGATGGAAAACTCATACCATTCCGAATCCAGAGAGGTCGTGAGTCGCAGTGGTCTCATGTAGAGAAGCACCTCGGTCGGGACGGAGGCATGCAGCGTCAGGGCTGCTGTGAGAGTCAAGTCTCGCAGGATGAAGCCTTGCCGGAGGGACGTGCTCTTCGTGACGCCTGGAGCATTTGCGTCTGCCGTGGACGACACTGCCACTTGGCGCATGGCTTCTCCGGCCATGGCGATGTACCCTGCGGCTGGAAAGATGATATCGCCACTGATGACATGGTCGCGACACCAGGGGATGTCGTCGAGGCGGAGCAGGTTCCTCCACACGGGCTGCACATCACCGCACTCCAGGACCCTCGAACCAAGGACATCGTGGTGGGGGAATGGACGCTGCCGCCATTGTCGTGAGAGTCGACTCTCGGACCAGTACTGCTTCTCGTGATTCCAGGGATACCTCGGCAAGCCCGCCAACACGCAGCCTCCTGGATTCATGGCCTTGAAGTTGGGAGCGTGGCCTCTGACAAACACCTGCCCTACCGCGTTCAGCATGTTCACCGAGCTGTTCTCTCCACGGATCAATGTCGGCATGTACACGGCATCGGACTGGATGCCCTTGAGGATCTGCCGAATGGGACCGGCGAGCGCCGAGTGCGGTCCGATCTCCAACAGAAGAGGCGCGCTCGTCGTGTCCGGGTACTTGGAGAGCAGTAGTTCTTCCAAAGCCGAGTGGAACAGAACGGGAGAGTCGTAGGATGTCTGCCAGTACGAGCCGTCCAGAGCTCTGGCATGTACAACTTGCTCTCCTGTCTGGCTCGAGAAGAAAGCCACTGTCGGGGCTTTACTGGACACCCGGGATCCAAGCATTTCCTTGAAGCACTCCCCGGTGGCTTTCATATGTGCTATTCGGGGTGGGTAGTCAGTCTCATTTGGCCCTTTGTATACAATACCTGTACAAACAAGAGAAAAAGGGGGGCATCTGGAAACATACGGGAATGGTACGCCATCTCAACCTTGAGCTTCCGGGCAAAGACATCTGGGAACTCCTGCTGCACCTCTCCCAGGACCTTTGCGAGCGCTTTCTCGTCGCCAGAGAGCGTGACACTCATCGGGCTGTTCTCGCACGCTATCACGACACCCTCCACCAGGTACGGTCTCACGAGGTCCCTTCCCAACCCGACGGCTGCCATCGACCCAGGCGGCGCTGTCTCCTTCGTGAAGGCAAGTCCCCGGAGGTAGGCGACCGTGATGGCCTCCTCGACGGTCAACGACCCGCAGGCATAGGCAGCGGCGATCTCTCCACTGGAGTGGCCCACCACGGCGACTGGATGGATGCCCCAGGTGCGCAGTAGGTTGACGAGCATGATCTGAACGGCCGTGGAAAGCGGTTGGCTGAATTCCGCGCGGTGCACGCGGGTTTTGGCATCGGCTTTGCGTAGCTCGCCTGTATATTAAGAAGCAAGAAATTGCTGTCAGTGTGTCTCTCCCCATGTAGAACCACAAGCTTCCAGGTTGGGCTCTCTCACCTTCAATGGTCCAAGAGGGCGGATGTTCAAGCTTAGACAACGCCTCGTCCATCGCCTCGACATCATGTAAGGCAGCCGGGAAGTCCGTGATGAGATCGACCCCCATCTTCGGCCACTGCGCTCCCTGACCGGTGAAGACGAAGACGATATCTGGACTCTGCTTCGGGGCCTTGACCGGCTCTGAGAAGTCAGGAGAAAGAGAGAACGAGTTTGCAACTGCAAAAGACCGATGCGCAAAGTGCTCCCTGCGGGCCCCTAGTGTATATGCCATGTCTTCGAGCATATGATTCCTCGAACCAGGGTGGACGCTGATGTACCTTTGGAGGTTTCTTGTGGCCTCCCGAACCGAAGCAGGTTGGTTCGCCGTGCAAACGAGAAGTCTCGGGCTGTGAATGAAGGAACCCAGAGAGGATCTGGCCACCAAAGGCTGCAGCCTCGATGCGGTGATGGACTCCAGAATCACGTCTGTTGAAAGAGCATCGTTTCAGTATCATCGCTCAAAAAGATTCATCTGCGAAGGGACAATGTGCTCAAGTGCACTGAGTTGAGAAGAAGAATGTGGTACGTACGAGCATTGGCGCCTCCGATACCGAAGCTATTGACACTGACTCGCTCAGACCTGTCGAGTGGCCATGGGATGGGTTCCAGAGGAACCTGCAATCGCCCCTTGACAAATGGGACTTTAAGGCACGACGGAGAGCGTTAGCTTTGTACCTTCAAACACAAAGCAGAGGAGCCAAAAACAAAAGAAAGACCAGACTCACTATCGAGGTTGGGTTTGGCGAACTTGATGTTGGGGGGGATAGTCTTCTTCTCCAACGCCAACACGGCCTTGATGACGGAGCTCAGACCAGCTGCACCCTCGGAGTGTCCTAGATTCGGCTTGTAATCGTGAAAGAATCTCTCGTCAGTTGTCTTCCTGGCAAAAGTCCTCGACACGCGGAAAAAGTCCCCATCCCGCTCAAAACATACCTTGACCGACCCAATGTACACCCCTTTCTCACCAAAGACAGTAGCCACAGCAGCTGCTTCAATCGGATCGCCCGCAGCGGTGCCCGTGCCATGACACTCAACGAAAGCCGTCTCGCCCACGCGGTCCGCAAGCCCGGCAGATTCGTAGCAGTCCCTCATGAGGGCCGCCTGGCTGTCCGCGCTGGGCAGGGACACGCCGGCCGTCTTGCCGTCGAAGTTGCTCGCGGTGCCGCGGACGACGGCGCGGATGGCATTCCCGTCGCGGATCGCGTCGTCCAGTCGCTTCAGGAAGATGACGCTGGCTGCTTCCCCGCGGACGTAGCCGTCGGCGCCGGCGTCGAAGGTGCGGCTTGAGCCGTTTGGACTGAGGACGCCTTGCTCTGCGAGTGCTTGCGTGACTGGCGAGAAAAGGGGTGTCAGCAAGATAATCGACGAAGTCCACCACGCCATGATAGGACAAAAAAAAGACGGAGAAGACCGAGAGAGAGAGTCTGTTCTTACGTGACGGAGCCATGATCAGGTTCACTCCACCGACAATGGCAGACTCAATACTGTTGGTCTGTAAAGCCTTGAAGGCGAGATCCAAACATACAGTCGACGACGAGCAGGCAGTTTTGACCGTGATGCTGCAACTTGGTGAGCACTGAGATCACATGCAAGGCGGGGATCTCTCCAATTTTCCAAGCTTGGAGGAACTCTCTCTCTCACCTTGGTCCCTTGAAGTCGTACTCGTACGATATCCGGTTGGACAGCATATAGTCTCCGTAGCCCGTGATCCTGCTCTTGCCGGAGCCCTGGGCATCCTTAGTCTGCATCTCCAACCAGTCCTCACCAAAGGACCCGATGTAGCAACCGGTCTTCTTGCCTCGCCAGTTGGTCTCACCGGCAGACTCCAGACACTCTCTTCAAGTGAAGAAGTTTGTCAGCTCAGGTCAGTTGGATGTGATTTCCCATTTTTCATAAGTGAACGCGTGACACAGGAAGGAGGAGAAGAAGAAGTGCCTGACCTTACTTACCTTGTGATCTCGAGCAGGAGCCTATGCTGTGGATCGAGGTGTTCCACCTCGGCCTTTGTCATGGAAAATAAAGAGGCGTCGAAACGGGACAGGTCCACGTGCTCCAGGAAGTAGCCATGGTCCGCCTGGAGCGTGTTCGTCTTGTGGACGGGGTGCTGGAAGCCGTCAATGTTGTACCTGCTCTCCGGAACGCGGCAACGGGCGTCCTTTTTGCTGACGAGCAGATCCCAGAACTCGTCGTCTGAGCTCACGTTCCCGGGAAGCCGCATGGCCATGCCGCAGATTGCCACTGGTGCTGCCGCCTTTCTACCGATGGTTTGCGAGCTGGAAACTGGGGTTAGAGACTCGAAAACGTCTCCCCCGGGAAGAACGTATGTCGGGTTGACGGGCTGCAAGAGCCCGCCGATACGAAGACCGTTCATGGCAACAGGATTGGAGGCTGTTTCAGAGTGAGGGATAGTATCTCCAATGACCATGTTTTTTGCCTTTGGTCCGCGATCATGATAGCCGTTGGTCGTTCCGTGGTGGCCGTTGCTACCCATGGTCTCGATTCACAGCAACACAGGTGATACAACCAGGAAGAAGTTCACCCCAAGAGTCTGAGGTTCGAATAGAGGACGGTTGTTCTTCACGATCACACATACAAGTTCAACAGTACTGCTACTCAAGTGCCTACAGTGGCGCGCTCTTGACTACTAATGCTGAGCTACAGTAAACAACGTCGCTGAACTTAAGGTCCAGGGTAACCTTAAGTGACACTACACCTCGGCGGAGGCCATCTTCGGACCCCTAGGGGAGCAGGCCATCGAAGGACATGGCCTGCTGCGAACTGTGCTTGTCAACAATTCAATTCCAGGCGTGATTGCGCGGATACGGGGATTCGGCAACTGTTTAATTCCCGGATAGGCAATTGGTACCGGCCCCACTCCGATAGCTCCGAGTCGGAGTAGCGGGTCATGGTCGGCGAACTGCGCCGGAGCTGATCCTGAGCTGGAGGGAATCATGTTTGTGCAGTATCGCGAGTGACTGATCGAGAATAAGTCCATGTTCTTCCTAGGATCAGGCCCACCACCTGAGTGTCAACTAAGCTACTCGCATTCAAGCAGCGCAAGAGGCGCAAGAACTATTCTTATTGGGCTCACTTAGGCTGGATACTACTCTACGGCCCGGGCTCCAATGCTGAATCATGTTGCATCCTGCACAATTTGGTATCGAGGGCAAACAGGCTCCCTGAGCCTTGATATCACGGCCGACCTTGAATGATAATCATGTTGCATCTTGCACCTTTTGGTATTAAGGGCAAAGAATTTAATTAATGAAGCTTCCAAATAACAAACAAACAATCAGAGAACTGTCCAACTACTCCCCGTCTCCGTGGGACACTATTGCATAAGTTGAGCAGTATTAGTCGGCGTGAGCCTTTTAGGTAGATTCTTCCACCGTATCGCGGTAGAGGTAAGCCATGAACTGCGGAGGGGCAGCAGGACCAGCAAAGCCAGTCATGTCGGCAAACTCGCGGATCTCCTTCTCCTCCTCGTCGGAGAGGGAGACCTGGAGGGCACCCCAGTTCTCCTCGAGGTACTTCATCTTCTTGGTGCCGGGGATGGGGATGACGTCCTCGCCCTGCTTGAGGAGCCAGGCCAGGGCGAGCTGGGCGACGGTGCAGTTCTTGCGGGCGGCGAAGCGCTTGAACTTCTTGACCAGCTTGACGTTGGCGTTCATGTTGTCGCCCTGGAAGCGCGGCATGTACTGCGGGCGGGTGTCGCCGCTGGCGTACTCGGCCGAGCCCGAGCTGAAGTTGTCCGTCAGGATGCCGCGGCCGAGGGGCGTCGCGGCGACGATGGTCACGCCGAGCTCGCGGCAGGTGGCCAGGAGGTCGCTGCCGGCCGGACCCTCGATCTCGCGCGAGAAGACCGTGTAGTCGGCCTGGATGGCGGAGACTTTGGCTACCTTGCAGGCCCGGCGGAGAGTGGTGGAGCTGACTCCGGAGACGCCAATGTACTTGATCTTGCCTTCCCTGTAAAAAGAGAAAAACACAGGATTGTCAGTGGTATGATTTTGGAGTGGGATGCGCAGTTATATAGCCTTGGGTCGGGGCCTCTGCGGTTGTTGAAACATACTTCTGCAACTCCACCATGGCACGCATCGTCTCCTCGATAGGCGTCTTTGGGTTGGCGTTGTGCAGCCAGTCTGGCACCAAGCGTGGTTAGCTCATGTGGGCGATGAAAAGGGAGTCCGGAGTAGGGAGAAGAAGAAGACGATGACGACGCAGACTTACAAAGGTCAATGACATCGACACCGAGGATTCTCAGACTCTCGGCACATGCCTTCTTGCAGTACTCGGCAGAGCTATCGACCTCGTACTTCTGGCCACCCTTGACGAAGCCGAACTTGGTAGCGAGGAAGATGTCCTCTCGTTTTCCAGTCTTCTTGAACCACCGGCCGAGCAGCTCCTCATTGTCACCGTAGAGACTGCGAGAGAAGGTGTTAGTAGGATCGGATCACAGGAGCAGGATATGTCTTCTCTGATGTAGGCATACTCAGAACTATCCCAGAACCTGGCACCAATCTCCCAAGCGCGGTCCAGAAGAGCGAAACGTCCATCATCATCTGGCGGCGGGCCGTAGGAGTGAGAGGACAGGCCCATCAAGCCAAAGCCAATGGCTGGAATCATGGGGCCATCCCTGCCCAGGCGGTGGAGGGTAGTAGTCGAAGACGACATGTTCGGAGAGTCTTTGATGTAGGGTACTAAGAAGGTTGGATGACTGGTTTGATGGATGGGGGATGGAGAAGGGGTTCGGAGCTGAAGGAGAGAGAGAGGGCTGACGTGATACCACTTTGTCAAGAAAAGACCCGAATGGAGATTCTTTTACATGGAAAAGATAAGAGGCGTTCGACGGAGCATCGCAGTATTAATCCTATTCCATCTTTGCCCAGGGCAGACGAGGCTGGCGGTTCATTCACCACCAACTCTCACTCGCCTATTGTTCCCCCTTGATTCGATCATGGCACGAGCTCTAATTCCACGGGGATAACGGTGTTGCTGGCCCGGTATGTATGCGTGCGCTGGACCGTGCTGCGCTGCGGTACTGCAACAAAGAGCGCCAGCCACCAAAACAGCACTTCATTTTGGCACCAAAGCCATTCGGAACTTGACGACATCCCAACCCGGACCGGGTCGCACGCGGTGACCGAAGCCGGAATTAACGGAATTAAGAAGGTTCGCAGTCGGAGGTACAGATTTCGGCCGATTGGAGGGATGGATCTGACATGATGTGCGGTTCATCTCTTTTACTTGGTTTCTGCACTTCATTTCAGCGTGGCGTTGGCTGCAGGGCAGTGGCTGCAGGGGTGTAGCGAGCACCGTGATACAACGGAAAGACACAGCAGAAGCAATACCTGTGAAACGCGTGATGCGTAGAGATGCCTAGGTGAAGCAGTTATTGTGTTTGTTGTAAGCGAGCGCTGTAGAAGACGGGGAGCAAGACATCGCCGAACACCTACACGTGATCGGCCCTGCACACAAGGTCCTGGGAACGGGATGTCGTTTTCAAAGAGTATGAAGACGAGCTGGAATGGATCAGACCGATGGATGGAAAGCGACTCCGATGATCCTTGATGGTAGTAGAGACTTGGAGATGGAAGCCGTTCACGCATGCAGGTTCAGCGCAGCCAGCAGAATGAAGTTCAATGAAGACACGTCTTTGAATTGTGCACTCTATTTATCGACCACGGGCTGCTGCTATCATCTTTTTGCCCGATTATTCTACTATAGCCTCAGGAACACTCCCAGCGATCTTGAAAATCAATAGATCCATCCATTGCATCGGCGTCTTCTCGAGCGGTGTACATACGTCTCTGACAAGCGACTACGCATTCACCTCAGCACCCTGTTCAACTTACCAATGGCGCCCATGCCGCAGCTGTCCAGTCTCTGGACGCAGGCGTTCCCACCGAAGCCACATTTCACAGAAGCCTCTCTCCCCGACCTGCAAGGCAAGGTGAGTGCTGCCTGAGTCCAGGTCCCCAATGTAGATCCGGATTCCGGACTGAGTTGAGCACGCATCTACTAGGTGTACCTAATCACAGGCGCCAACACTGGAATCGGCAAGGACCTGGCCAGGATCCTGTACTCAAAAAATGCAAGAGTCTACATGGCAGCACGGTCCAGGGAGAGAGCCGAAGCCGCCATGGAAGACATCAAGAGGACGGCCCCTGGATCCAAGGGCGACCTGATCTTCCTCCTCCTCGACCTCGGCGACCTGTCCACCATCCGCGGGACAGCCGAGGAGTTCACAGCCCGCGAGAGCAGGCTGCACGTGCTCTTCAACAACGCAGGCATGCAGTCCACGGAGACGCAGAAGCCCCTGCAGACCACACCGCAGGGGTATGAGGTCCAGCTGGGGGTGAACGTGATGGGCCCCTTCCTGCTGACCAAGCTGCTGACGCCCACGCTGGTCGAGACCGCGCGGAGGACGGAGAGCGCGGCAGCCTCGGTGCGCGTGGTCTGGGTCTCGTCCTCGGGCGCGGAGCTGCTGGGCGAGGAGGGCGTCGGCCTGCCGCTCGACAACCTCGACTACCACGTCCCCAGGACGGCCATGCAGAGGTACGGCCTTAGCAAGGCCGGCAGCTGGCTGCACGGCGTCGAGTTCGCCAGGAGATACAGGGCCCAGGGCGTTGTCAGCATCCCCCTGAACCCGGGCAACCTCAACTCCGACCTCTACCGGGGGCGTGGACCCTTGGCTCACCTGGTCATCAGGGCCGTCACGTACCCGACCCTCAACGGCGCCTACACCGAACTGTTTGCTGGCCTGTCGCCGGAGGTGACCATGGACCATTCCGGGGAATGGGGTGAGTTGACCTTTCTCCACGTTACCGTACGTCTGCCCCTTTGTGAGTATTGCTGACATGGTGTTTGACACTCGGTTCACAGTCGTTCCTTTTGGCAGGTTTCTCCCCATACGCAGGGATCTGCAGCTGGCGGCGAGGACCGAAGCTGAAGGGGGCAACGGTCACGCCGAACAGTTCTGGGAATGGACCGAGAAGCAGGTGGCACCGTTTTGTTGAACTGTTGAACTGCAACAGCGTTTCTGTGTTCAAGTAGTACTCTTGTGCAAAAGGGGAGTGATGGGGGGTACATGTTCAAGGCCATCTGCATCCTTTGGAGTATTCTTGTGCAAAAGAGAAGTGATGGGAAATTCTCAATATTCATCTACATGTTCAAAGCTATCTGCATCCTCTGGAGTATCGTCCGCAGCGAACCAACCGACTTGAGCTCCGCATGATAACCCTCCATGGCCTGGTGAGGCTGGGACTCACCGGCTATAGCCTCGAGGAGATTCATGGCAGAGCCTTCCCGTAGCAAGCCCGAATAGTCGTCATCCTTTCCCGTGACCCTGTAGTCCACCGGTAGACCAATGGTCCTCTCGATGTTCTCGAACTGGTGCAGTATGGCGTGGATCAGCACCTTGGCCTGCAGCCCTCCCCCACGCTGCTGCATGAGGGACGGGGAGAAGCCAATGCTGGGGAGGGAGGAAGCAGCAGCAGCCTCCTGACGGTCTAGAACGACGCCCTCTGCTGACGCGTCCTGGAGGAGGAAGCTGAAGCTGGACTGGAAGAGCTTGTCGTACAGCTCGACGAGCTGGAGGTAGACGGAGAGGAGGTTCAGCGTGTTCACCAGGCCGAGTCTCGGACCGGGGCTGCTCTGCTCCCCGCTGTGATCACCACCGCCACCACTGTTGCTCCACGAGCTGCTGCCTCTCCTCTCGGCCCTATTGCGGTAGGACTGGATGATGATGAGGAACTCAGAGGTGTCGTTCAGAGCCTCGCTTAGCAGCTTCGGTCCGTCGTGCTGCTCCTGATTAGCTCCGTGGTCGTGTGCGGCAGGGGGTGCCGCAGTAGCATCCGACCTGGACGGCGTGTCCTGGGATTCATGTCCGCCCAGGGCAAGGGCCGAGTCGAGCCTCTTGGAGATGGACAGGTTCAGACTCGACAGGCGGTGATCACTGCCAAGGATCAGGTTGTGATCCAGACCACCGGCTGGCGCAGCCTTGCTCATCCCGTAAGCCGGGGCCACCACCCTCTTGCTGAGACCCAGACCACCACCAACGCCGCCGTCATCCTGGCTGGGGGGTAGAGACGCCTCGAAGACGGAGAAGTGCCCAAGGTCATCGAGGGAGAAGTCATCGTGGTGGTGGTGGTGGTGGAAAGTGGTATCGTCAGCTGACAGAGCCGAAGACACGTCGTGGAGGATGGCGTCGTGAGCGGCTGAAGAGAAGTCAAGCATGTCCGACTCATCGTCGTTGGGAGAGAAGCAGAACATGTCCGAGGCGTTTGAGTGAGACGCACTCGTCGTTGCTGACAGGGATACTACAACCGACGAGCCATCCGACTTGCTCATGAAGGGCGAATGCACATTCTGCCTGGCTGCTGATGCTGATGAAGAAGATCCGGACATGGCCGTCGAGCCACGGGTGGACGTGGGGGACGACTGTGCGTCAGACGAGGAGCCCCCAACCTGCGAAGTACTGCTGCTGCTGTTACTGGCAGTATCCCGCGGCTGAAGCTGAGAAGAAGAGGCTGATGCTGCTGCTGCTTGAGGCTGACGGGCCATGGACGATCCTCGCAAGGATGGCTGTAAGCCCTGAGCCGCCGCCGCCGCATCAGCCACCACCATATAAGGGGCTTTCGGGGCTCGACCCAGCGGCCTCGGGTAGCTCGTGATACACGTGGCCCCCGACCGGGCGCAGCGTGTACAGGTCTCGGCTCGAGGGGCTCTGGAGCACTTGAGCTTCTGGACTCGGCACCGGTCACAGGCCGCTCTCTTGGAGGTTGGGAACGGGGGCGGGAGATAGTCTGAGCAGGGGTTCCGGGACAGGGTGGCCGCCATTTAGGGGGGGAAGAGAGAGAGAGAAATACAAGGGTGGGTGAGCGAGAAGGGTGTGAGAGAGTGCGTAAAGAAGGTTTGGATGATAGATTTGTGATATATCGACAAAGTATGGTCAGCGCTACTTCTTGGGGGCTGGTCGATGTTGTTTGGACGCTATGGGCTTAGACGATCGAACTAGCATCGACTACTGCGGAGATTGCCGCCTGGGCGAGTGAAGTCTATATAGATATAGCAGCCCATTGTCTATCTCTTGCTTGCGTGCTGCTTGCATACGAGAGAGGGGGGAATGCTCTGATGGTGTCCGTCGTCTCGAAGCAAGCAGTGTTGATACCTGACGACACAACAAGAGAAGAACGTGGACAAAGTATCAAGGATCTCGCAATCTACCTCTGCTACCCCCCTCCATTTAGAGTAGGTGGGCAACTGTAAAGGGGTGGTCAGATACGTTTGTTCGGGGGAGGGATGTACAAGCATCCGACGCCCCTGATGGTGGTGGTCAGCCTATTGGGCTCAGAAGAGAGACAAGATGGGACGGGCTATGCATGGGCATGACGGGCGATCATGTAGTCCAGACTGGAATTATTTTTGCCTTTATCTCCTCGTCCCTCTCTCTCTCTCTTGAGGCAGCTCTTGCATACACCGAGTTCTGAGAAGGAAAAAATGGTGGTCAGCCCTGCTTGCATGATGCGTGAGGGGGGAAGCGGGAGGAACAAGGGACATGCCGTCTGCTACATGGGCTGCTTGTACCGGCAGAGACAAGGAGAAGAGGAAGACGAAGACAGGCATATTGATGTGCAGAGAGGAATAATGTCAGCGTTCGGCATGGATATGAATATGTCCGTGTTGGGTAATACCTCGTTCAAAGTCATAGAGTCCTTGTTCTTGCAGCAGACAAGTACAGTATGTACGGCATGTCTTGGATAAATGTCCACTGTCAAGAAATGTTTCCATTTTGGGTTTATACCTCGTTCAAAGTCACAGAGTCCTTGTTCATAAAGTAGGTAGACAAAGTATGTACAACATCTCCCAACTCCATCAGTATGTAGAGACTGGAGAGGTCTGTGTCGACTTGGTGTCTCTTGGGCACGTCTCAAGCCACTTCTCAGCCTCACACAGTCGCCAAAACAAAGCTCGCAGTCGATACTTTATATGAACATAAGCTTTGTCAGTCAAAAGCAGTGATTCGCATATGCGGGATTGACAAACCGGACCAATACATCCAAGACATGTTCCGCCGACAATCCAGCCACACCCCCTTTCTCCAATTCGTTGTGTATAACCCTCCCAATACCTTTTGCACCCCTCACACCATCTGAAGTTGGTGGTGGTGTCACGGATCCGACCCGTGTGGCTCAAGGCAGAAGCTTACTACGACAGTCGCCCCCCCCCCCTCCTGACAGCGGCGTGGCTTGCATCATTCTTGGGGGGGAGGTCTGTGTCGATAAGGATGAGAGATATACATACACACGCACACACACAACTTCGGTACCTTTACGCCCTGCATGGTTCTGGGCCAAGGCGGGATGATACAGGTACGTACTCTCTGTTGTGTCCCGAAAAGGGAAACAGCCTGAACAAAGTACACCTCAGATGATGAGAGACTCTGACTGACGGTCTGTCCGTCTTGCTGCTATTCCTGGGCAGGGGGGGGGGGCCAAAGTTCAGCCCTGGGATGAATAATACGCCTTTTTGACCGGGAGAAACTAGAGCAGCCCTACGCCGCCACAGGCTGCTGAGAGGAGTATAAATGATAGGAGCAGCACCGCGCAGAGGGATGAGTAGGGAGAAGACGAAGAAGAGGCCAGAGAGGAAACCGACGTCAGGCACTTTGTTACAGCTGAAAGTAACTCGACAGCCAAACACGCGCATCATCTTCTGTATAGATCTTCATTCGTCGTGTCGTATCACCGTGCGTCTGCTGCAACCTCTCCCCAACTTACAGCACAATCTCCAACTACGACGCAGTACAACATTCGACGCAACACAGCAAAGCAACCCAATCCAGTATACAATCCAGTACAACACACTACGCTACAGCACAGGAGACAATGCTGCGGCTCAGTGGATACGCAGCGCTGCTTCTGGCGGCCACCGTCACTGCAACGGTCCCAGTCGCTGCGACGCCGCCGCCGGGCAGAGGAGGCTGCAGGGTCATCCCTGGAGATAAGGCATGGCCCGGCGACGCAGCGTGGGCACGGCTGAACGAGACGGTGGGCGGCAGGCTGGTTGCGACCGTCCCCCGCGCTCGCGTGTGCCACGGCGGCGACTTTGACGAATCGGCTTGCGCTGCTCTTCGGGAGCCGCAGGACTTTGAGGGATCGCCTCCGCCTTAGTATGTGTCTGATGATGTGATGTGACAGGACAGAAGTCAAACACACTATGATGACCTGTGGCCGGTGAAGAGGCTAATGCGAGTGCTGCATACAGTGTGACCCGACTCGGCGTAGAGATGACCCAATGGGACAATTCCACCAACTTGTACGTCTTTCCTTCACTGAAGTCCTTGCTTCATTCTACTGTATTGGACTGTCCATGGAGAGCATCTGTTAACATCCAGTGTGGTAGTCTCTTCCGGCCGGCGGAGATGCAGAACCCGTACTTCCAGAACCAGTCATGCGACCCCTTCACGCCCGTGTCCAAGCCGTGCGAGCTGGGCAACATGGCCGACTACTCGATCCGTATCGCAGGCGCGAAAGATGTGCGGGCGGCCATGGACTTTGCGCATCAGAAGAGAGTGCGCCTCTCCATCCGGAACACTGGCCACGAGTACGTCTCTCTCTCTTACACACACACTCTCTCTCTTTTATACATTTTTTTTCTTTTAAAAAATTACATGAAATATTCACCTTCATGACTTCCCGTCACATCCATACATCAAGCTGACCATCTCTGTGCTGCAAGCTACCTGGGCAGGTCGAGCGGCAAGGGATCCCTGTCTCTGTGGACCCAGGGGCTCAAGTCCCGGCAGATCATCAAGAGGTACAGCAGCCCTGCATACACGGGCCCGGCCGTCAAGCTCGGCGCGGGCGTCACTGCAGGCGAGGCGCTCGAGTTCGCCAGCAGCTCTGGCTACCGCGTCGTCACGGGCGAGTGCGGCACCGTGGGCATCGTCGGCGGCTACTCGCAGGGCGGCGGCCACGGTCCCCTGAACGGCGCGTACGGCCTGGCCGCAGACAACGTGCTGGAGTGGGAGCTGGTCACTGGGAAAGGAGAGGTGATCGTCGCCACGCCTCACAACAAGCACAAAGACATCTGGTGGGCGCTCAGCGGTGGCGGCGGCGGCACGTACGGCGTCGTCCTGGGCGCGACTCTCCGTCTCCATCCCGAGGGTCCCGTCGTCAACCCTTCGCTGGGCTTCGGCGTGGGAGGCAACGTCACCGTCGACCTGTACTGGGAGGCCGTGACCATGTTCTTCGGCCTGATCCCGGACCTGTTCAGGGGCAGCAACGACTCGGCCCAGTTCACCACCTGGAACGACAACATCGGCATCCTCTTCACCATGCCGGACCAGACGCGGGCCACGGCCGAGGAGAGCCTGGCACCGCTCCTCCAGGGCCTCGCCGACCTGGGCGTGCCCTACTTCCTCGACTACGCCGAGCACGAGACCTTCCTCGACTCGTACGCCACGCTCTACGGCCCTCTCCCGTACGGCAGACAGCCTCCCACCACCCTCCTCAGCAGCCGCATCGTGCCGGCCAAGGTGCTTCGCGACGCCGCCTCGCTCGACAAGTTCATCGACGCCGTCAAGCTCACCACCGCCCAGGGCGACTTCAAGGTCGACTGCTCGGCCGCCGACGTGGACCGGCACGGCCAGCGCGTGGCAGACAACGGCGTCCACCCGGCCTGGCGGGAGTCGTACGTCGGCTGCAACACCCTCGGCTTCTGGAACTTCACCGCGCCCCTCGCCCACAACTACGCCACCAAGCACCGCATGAACACCCTCTACGCACCGGCCTGGGACGCCGCCACCCCGGGCGCCGGCGTCTACAACAACGAGATGGACCCGGGCTACGTCGGCGACTTCAAGAAGAACCTCTGGGGAGATAACTACGACAGGCTGTACTCTGTCAAGAGCAGGAATGACCCCAGGCGTCTCTTCTATGGCTACTTTGCTGTTGGGAGTGATGACTTTGAGATTGATGGGGCTGGGAGGCTGTGCGATGCGTAGATTTGGGGAATCCTTTCTTCTTCTTCTTTTTCTTCTTTCCTTTTCTTCTTCTTCTTATTGTCTGCAGTTTGGATAGATCTGGTGTCTGCCTCCCTTTTCTCCACCGTCGTTACTGTAAATCTACTTGTTTCTTTACTAGAAGAATCGCGAATAGACACACTCGTTCCGATCATGCACGACAAATTCAGGTTGCTTCTTTACTCGTCTACAAGGACAGATCACGCAACTTCATGTCAGATACACTGCTTGAACTGGTCATGACACGCAACGATACGAGAATGACCGACATGCAAGTCGGCGTCCTGTTCCTACACGCGTCGTTGCCGCAGCAGTCAGTACCTTGGTACCTTGGGATACGGCCAATTATTATACATATTCCTTTAAGAATCTAAGTATATATACTGACCTGGTAAGAAATCATGTAGTCAGAGATCTCTGATCCTCGTCACCTCACCAGCATATGATATGATGGCAAGCTTCCTTATTAGTTGCCGAATCGAGCTTATCAGTCTGACAGCCCTTGGCCGAATTCATCTTATTCCCTTGCAGCTATCATTCGAGTTCGGGAACTTTGATGTAATCCGGAAATCCCTTCCTGCTAGGTTAGTAATTATAATGCCTTTTATCCCGCCACCCTCCCTGCGTCTATACTTACACACTTGAATGTACTTCTCTTGCCGTCTCACACACACACCTAGCCACATAGTAGCACCCAAGGCCACCTATAAATAAGGCATCTAGTAGATTCCTGATCATCTGGTAATGTATCAAGTCAAATGCCGTTAAATCAATCAACCTTGCTATTGCTCTATCATGTTCATTTTCTTCATAAAGCCTTACAACCCTTAATTGAAGAACACCCCGACCCTGACTACTAACAAGGCGCCCAAGGTTACGAAACTCACCACTCTTTATAGACTGTATAACACCTCTCTTTAGAACACCATATAACACCTTATAGCACCTTATCGCACCTTCATCACCTTGCAGAAAGAGGGGTCTGGCAAATCCAGCTTCACCACCCTTGACCACACCCATCTGCCTGGCCAAGGATTCCAATGGTCCCCAAGGCTCCCCAAGGTTCCCATGGATCCGAAAAGGGACACCGGCATGAACATGTCCAATCGGACGGCATTCGGATCCGAAAGCTTGTGCGGAATCACTCCATGCGATCGCGATTGATCATGCAGATAAGCCTCCGTGATGGACAGGAGCAAACTCTCCCGTGGTGGCCGCCAGACGACATTTAACTCTGCTACGGACAATGAGATAGCGAACCCAATCCCAACCCTCGAACCTGTAAGTCGCATTCGAACGTGTCCTCTCTGCCACCTACAGCATACTCTTGATTTTTTATCTATTTTTTTTCTTATCTTTTTGAATTCGCCATCGGCATCAATTCTCCCTTTTTTGCCCGCACTCTCTCGTGCCGCCGCCCCTGATGCAGCCATGGCCGGCGGGAATGGCTCGTCGTTGGAAGCAGGTCCTTCTTGGGGACAGCTACAGCATCTCGCATCTGCGTACTCCTCACCGATTCTGCTCACCGCTGTATCTCTGGCCCTGACGACCCTTTTCGTCTACGTTCTCGCGGTGGGATCCGGCAGGTCTCGTCAGCCGCCGGCACTGCCCGACCCGATCCCGGGCTTGTTCAACGGGCTGCAGTTCTTCCTGTACAACGAGGCCTTCATGAACCGCGTGCGCAGGTACATGGTCAAGAGCCCGATCCTCACGTTCTGGCAGGCCAGGAAACGCGTGTACCTCGTGTCGGGCCGCAAGAACGTGCAGACCGTCTTCGCCAAGTGGCGGCACATCAACAACGAGGGCATCATGCTCGAGCTCAACCTGCCCACCTGGTACCGCTTCACCAAGGACGACGTCAGGAGATGGGCCACGGATCGGTCCGGGCGTGCGCGCAACCCCCTTCCCGGGACCGAGGGGACGCCGCACCACCAGCGATACTTCCACGGCTACGAGCACGTCCACACCGAGTACCTGTCCAAACCCCAGTGGCTCAACCCGCTGGTCGACCATTACCACCGCCAGATCCGCGCGACCGTCGAGGGCTACGACTACCACGGGGACTGGTCCGAGCTGAGCGTCCTGCACTGGTGGCGCCATGATGTGACGCGCTGTGCCGTCCACACCATGCTCGGGCCCAGGATCTTCGAGGTCAGACCGGACTTTTGCAACCTGTTCTGGGACTTTGACGAGCGCATCTTCGACCTGGCCATTGGCTTCCCCAGGTGGATGTACCCGACTCCTCACAGGGTGCAGAGGGAGTACCTCGACGCGCTCCAGGGGTACCTCGACGCTGCCTACCAGAACTTCGACTACGACGACCCGGCCGCTCTCGAGGCCCCGTGGGAGCCCAACTTTGGAGCGCAGGTATCCCGTCAGGTGGTCGACTGGTTCAAGAAGTCCGGCTTCACGTCAAAGGACACGGCAGCCGGGGCGTTGGGCATACTAGTCTGGGCGTAAGTCTGTCCCTCTCTCCCTCTGCACTCACCCGAAAAAGACTGGAAGGTTTGACCCTTGTTCTTTTGTTCTTTTTTTTTAATATTTGTTAAACACAGTGAGAATTCAAATGCCATCCCCATAGGCGAGTGGATGCTCATGGAGGTCGCCCGGGACGCAGACCTGCGCCTCGCCCTCCGCGAGGAGGTCAGGTCCGCCTACGACGTCGACCCCGTCACGGGCCGACGCACGCTGGACCTGAGGAAGTTCGGGGCCCTGCCGCTCCTGTCGTCCGTCTACCACGAGTCCCTGCGCATGAGCATGAGCTACAACATGATCCGGGACGTGGCGGAGGAGTTCGAGCTGGAGAAGTACAAGATCAAGAAGGGCTCGTGGGTGCAGGTCCCGACTCTCGTGGCCCACTACGACGAGGACGCCTGGGGCGTGCCCGACCATCCTGCCACGGAGTTCTGGGCCGAGCGCAACATCAAGTACGTCGAGGAGAGGGACGACCTGGGCAACGTCAGCCGGAAGAGGGTCTTTGACATGTCTGGCCGCTCGGGATCCTACTTCCCCTATGGTACGTTCTCCCCCCTCTTCTACTGCATGTTTACGACCCAAGTAAGTAGTATATCACCAGAAATTGAGTACTGACCTACCTGCTCTTCTTCTTCTAGGTGGCGGGAATCTCATCTGCCCAGGCCGTCAGTTCGCCAAGCAGGAAATCACCCTGACGGTGGGACTGCTGCTGGAGATGTACGACTTTGAGTTCTCGCGGTGGGTGAAGCTCGATGGCTCGCCGTCGGACAGAGGCGCGAGGCACTTCTGGCAGTACTGTGGGAGTGGCTCGGCGCCTCCGGATCGCGACATGATCATGAAGATCAGGCGCGCGGCCGATTCTGCGTAGAGGCTTTTTTTGTTATCATGTAATTGGACTGCGGAAGTGGGTTCGGGGGCACGATGGTTGGACTAGATAGTTCATCAAACCAGACTGAGAGAAGCGATGTAATGGTATCAGGATGCCCCAGCGTGAAAGAAGATCCTATCTGTGAATGTGTCTAATGACTCGTCCAAACTCTTATCTGAGAATGCTCATGATATTCAAGGTCTAATCAGGTAAATTAACATGATCATGCCGCTCTAAGCTTCGAACGATCAAATTGTGTCTTAGACATCCCATGGCCAAAGTAATATAGAACACCTCTGCCATTGGATCATGTCCCTCCTGTTCTTCCGCATCACACAGCATCACATTGTCATAACTCGCTACAAATCATGCTTCAGAGCCACGATCTCTCCGCCTGAGCTCAACATACATGGGACGCTTATCCCACACCAGCCACGACCGCAGTCCGTCTGGGAAATCTCGACTTTCCGGCGCAATCTCAAAGTCGAAGTTCCATATCATCCGAGCAAGTATGAACCGCATTTCCGCGTATGCTAGGCTGTACACAGTTGACGAAGCGTGTCAGTGAATTGATCAGGAAATATCAATCTCTAGCGCCGCGAGGCAGTAGTAGTAGGGGGAAGAGGATGACAAGAGGCCGTACTTCATAGCAAGACAGGCTCGGGGCCCGTACGAGAATGGATGGAAGCCATCTCTGCGGTCGTTGGCGAATTCGCTGCCCTTGCCGTGGTTCTGCTTCAACCACCGCTCGGGCAGGAACTCGTCTGGTCGGGTGAAGTTATGCGCGCTGCGATACACTGTTCGGTGCGGGATGCCCAGGACGGTCTACACGAGTCAGGAACTATGTGTTAGTGGATTTTCTTCTGAGAGAGGATTCATCTGTCTTCCGAGACGATGAACAGTGACTGACATTCCCGGGAACCCATTCACCCAGGATCCGGTTGCCCTCTGGGGGCGTGATGCGCCACAAGGCATTCGGCCCTGGGGGGTGGTATCGCATGCTCTCCTCGATCACACCCATCAGGTACGGCAATGTGTTTGCACTGCGCATGTTGATCTCGTCCTCGCTGCGGAACGCGGAGAGAACCTCCCTGACCACCTGGTTCTTGACCTCGGGATGCATCCCCATGTAGTAGAGGGCTACGGTTGTTGTGGTGGAAGTCGTTTCGGAGCCTGCCAGGGTGAGGAAGGCAGCGTTGCTGTACAGTTCCTCTCTCGTCATGTACTGGTTTGAAGGTTAAATTAACTTAGAAAAAGAAAGAAAAGAAACAGAGTCTCTTTTTTTAGAATTCGATCACAGTCTGAAGGGTGCAATAAACTTACAGCAGATGTTCGCTTGGTGGTCATGAGCCGCAGGAAGTCGGGCCTGGGGTGGTCGTGCGCGAGCTGACCGTCAATCATGGTCTTGACCTCGCGCGCAAATGTGCGGGACGCCTGGTACAGCCTCCAGACTTTCTGAACCGGCAGGAAGAACAGGAACAAGGGGATGCGGCAGCCGAGCGTGACCGTGTGCGCGAGCTTGACGTTCGCGTACACGGTGGCGAGCCAGGGGTTCAGCTTGGCGTCTCGAAGGCACCCGAAGGGCTCGCCGAAGGACAGATCCCCCACGATGTCAAAGGTGCAGAACGAGAGCCACTCGAACATGTCGATCCTGGCTCCCTTGCCGCACTGCTCCTGGAGTCTCTGCAGCAGCAGATCGACGTGGACTTTGATGAAAGGCTCTTGCTCCATCATGGCGGCGCTCGTGAAGCCTGGGCTGAGCAGGCGACGCATGCGGCCGTGTTCCTTTTCCTTGGCGGACACCATCTCGTTGCTGGTGTGGTTCAGGTACCACGTCGGCTTGCCGTTCTCCTTCTGGCGCTTCGGCTTTCCGTAAATGTCCTCCCAAGCTTCGGGGACATCGTAGGAGAGTTCATCAGGGGCGATGCGTACGACGTGGCCATACTCTGCATGCAGGGCCCTGATCTTGTCGTGCCACTGGCCGTTCATGAAGGTGAATCCCCAAGGGAGGGAGCTGGCTGCCCAGAGCTTCGGGCCCGGGTATTTCCGCAGTGGATGGAGGAAGACATTGTAAGCAGGTCGAAGGATGAGGAGATATGCTGCAGCCTGGAGGGTTTCGGAAGGCCATAAGCTCAGTCAGACATCTGTTTCTCCTGTGAAGGGAACACGATGGAGGAGTGGACATACGATGATACCAAGGTACGCCACCAGAGAGGACCAAGATGTCCCTCTCAGCTCTCGGAGCCAATCGGCGTTAGGTGGGATATGAAAGGATGCAAGATCCATTTTCTTTCTTGATTCAAAAGTTCGTAGCAGACCATAAACGATCAATCTTTGCTTACCAGGCTGAGGGTATTGCAGCGTACAAGCCAAGAGATGGAGGATATGTCGCAGGAGAACAAGTACACACAAGAGGCCGAACAGTGACTGGGAACGCTTCATTCGCCATCCGCCTTTAAAGCAACTTTCACACAACCGGAGGTACCTTCTGCATTAGGCAAAGAGCTTGGGACATCCGACTTGAAGATCGGATTTGCTCACTCGGTGTGTCGAATCAGTAAAAAGGGTGGCAGTCAGTATGACTCAATCCCAAAGCCAGCTCTTCTTCACATCAATCCCCTGCATACTAACCCCTACGTACTTCACCCCGACAACTCGCGCGAAGCCAAACTTCATGGCGATCCCAAAGGTCCATTCCGCCGTCGTCCAGTCCAAAGGCCCATCCATCTCAGAGGACCAGCTCCCTCTGGTCGTGACCAACAGCAAACGCATCCCGCCTCTCCCGACGGCTCACCATGTCCTCGTGCGCGTCCTCGCGGTCGGGCTCAACCCGACCGACTACAAGATGGTTACGCACTTCTACATGGAAGGGAATACTGTCGGGTGTGATTTTTGCGGCCTCGTCGTCGATGCTGGGCCCCTTTCGGGGATTCCCGTCGGGACCAAGGTGATCGGCGCCGACTTCCCCTACCGCCCCAACAACCCGGACAACGGCGCCTTCGCCGAGTACGCGGTCAGCGACGCGCGCCAGACGGTGGTCCTGCCCGAGCACATGGATGAGCTCACCGCCGCCGGCCTGGGCGGTATCGGCTGGGGCACGGCGTGTCTCGCCTTCACGGACCCTGACGCCCTGGATCTCAGGGGCTGGCCGTCGACGCCCGTGGAGAAGAGGGTGCCCGTTCTTGTGTACGGCGGCGCGACTGCGACGGGCATTGTCGCCATCCAGATCTTGAAACAGTACGTCGTGTGCTCCTTGATGAGAGGCCCATACCGCGACTGAAGATGCTTACCACCACCTGCGTTCCAGCTCCGGCTACGACCCCATTGCTGTATGCTCAGACAAGTCCGCTCCCGCTGTTCTGGGGTACGGCGCCGTAGGAACAGCATCCTACACCGCGACGGACTGCCTGGAGAAGATCAAGTCCATCGCCGGCGGACGCCCGATCAAGTACGCCCTGGACTGCATCACGGACCCGGAGTCTGTGTCCACCTGCTTCGGGGCCCTCTCCCGCGTCGGCGGTCGCTACGCTTGCCTGGAGGACTGTCCGGAGGCCTGGCGCACGCGCAAGTCCGTCAAAGTCAAGATCGTCATGGGCTTCGAGTCCAGGAACGTCGACGTCGACCTGGGTCATCCCGTCTACACCCGCAAGGCCAACCAGACCCTGTACGATCAGGGCGTGCGCTGGACTCGGGAGATGCAGACCTTGCTCGACCGAGGCGAGATCCGCACTGGCAAGATCCAAGTTGTGGAGGGCGGGCTGGACGGTGTCATCAAAGGCCTTCATATGCTACGCAATGGTGAAGTCAACGGGAAGAAGCTAGTCGTGAGAATTGCAGATGCCTAAGTAGCAGCGATCTAAATACTACCATGCTAGACTCTTAGCCACGTCCTGCCCACCAAGTGCCTCGTAGCCTACTTGTTCCAACATCATGGTCCGTGATAGCATCTCGTGCTCCTCTACAGTCTCCGTACAGTAAATTTATGATCATGACAGCAGAGATCTCTATCTCCAGCCTTCTAGTCCTCTTAGGCTCAAGTAACTCCTGTTCTACCCTAAGTCATCCGTGCCACACTGCCTGTTGAAGCCCTTCATCCATTCGGCTTTACAGGGTAGTCTTTCGATCTTGGGCCGACATTGCGCGATACTAGAGCATCTCGGCCCAAGATCAGTCCCCTCCGAAGCCGCCGAGGCCAGTACCTGTTGCGAAATCAGACATCTTTCGGGGTAGCCTTTTGTCGCGTTGGATTGCGTTGCTGGAACAGGGGCGGCCGGACCTGCAGACTCGGCTCCGACTGTTCGGGCAGTGCGGGGGATTTCCTAAAGCGGCAACCGAACCCGGGATCGGCGCCGGGCCGTAGTGACGGCGCGTCGGTGCAGGAAAAAACATGCTTCGCCGGGAAAGCCGAAGAGAGTGCATCGAGGACCGAATGCGAGATTCCGGTCCTAGGCTTTTGTCCCCATACGTTTCTTCTTCTTTTCGATGGTCTCGACTGCGCCGTGTCGGGAGATCGGAAAGGCTACCGACGCCGACTCGAAAATAGACGTCTGGAGCGTACATGTTGAGACTGGTAGAACTGAGGCATGAAAATAATACGTTCCGTATATAAGAGCAATAGAGATAATAGTGATGAATACGTTTTTGTATGCAGTTATTTGCTGAAGGGTCTGTCGTGATTGACACATCTCGTCCGTTCGTGGCGTTAGCTTCTTTACCCTCTCCCTCTCCCTTTCGGTGATTCTCACAATATCCCCACGCTCGGCCACAGACTTGATATTCAAGATCATGGCACGAAAGGCCTCGACACCGAACGAGCCCATTGCGATCGTAGGCTGTGCATGTCGGTTCGCGGGAGACGCCAACAACCCGTCCAAGCTCTGGGAGCTTCTTCGTGATCCCAAGGACATCCGCAAGGAGGTGCCCGAGTCCAGATTCAACATCAATGGATACTATCATCCCGACTATGCTCATCTTGGCCATGCCAACGTGAAGGAGTCGTATTTGTGCGTAAATCACCGCTTCGTCTCATGAAAACCTCTTTCCTCTTTCCCCCTTTTTTCCCCCTTCTTTTTACTGAGAATCTAACTTGTAAATAGCCTCAATGAGGACCCAAGCGCTTTCGACGCGGGGTTCTTCGGCATCAACCCCATCGAGGGAAGTGCCATGGATCCCCAGCAAAGGTTCCTCCTCGAGGTGGTCTACGAGTCCCTCGAGTCTGCCGGCATGACCATCGAGGGACTGAAAGGGAGCGACACGGCGGTCTTCGCCGGCGTCATGGTTGGTGATTACGAGGCGATGCAGCTTCGGGATGTCGATTCTGCACCGACGTACTGTGCCGTCGGCACTTCACGTGCTATCCTGTCTAACCGGGTGTCGTACTTCTTCGACTGGCACGGGGCGTCCGTGACTTCGGACACTGCCTGCTCGTCTAGTCTTGTTGCTGTGCATCAAGCTATCCAGGCTCTTCGCACCGGTGAGGATTGCCCCCCCTTCCGCCTCTGTCTAAAGTACGCATCGGGATGGAATTCCGGGCTAACGTCGAGGAAAAGGTGATTCTCGCATGGCTGTAGCCTGTGGCTCGAATATCATCTTGGGCCCAGAGTCGTACATCATGGAGAGCAAAGTGAAGATGCTCTCTCCCACTGGGCAGAGCCGGATGTGGGACAAAGATGCGGACGGCTACGCTCGTGGCGATGGTGTGGCCACATTGGTCCTCAAGACGCTGAGCGCCGCCGTCGAGGATGGTGATCACATCCAGTGCATCATCAGGGAAAGCGGCGTGAACCAAGACGGTGCCACACCGGGCCTGACCATGCCTAGCCCGACAGCACAGCGGGATCTGATCAAGAGAACCTACGGGAAGGCAGGCCTTGATCTTCGCAACAGAGAAGATCGCCCTCAGTACTTTGAGGCGCATGGCACCGGGACTCCGGCTGGTGGTACGTACCCGAACCTACGATGTATTGTGATGTGATGTGATGTGATGTGGTAGATTAAACCAGATCTGACTCTTCTTTCTCCCTTTGGTATACAGATCCGGTTGAAGCCGAAGCAATCAGCTCAGCATTCTACTCTGGAACAAAGTCAAGCATCACGGACTTCAAGAGGAACCCCGGCGACCTGCCGCTCTACGTCGGCTCGATCAAAACGGTCCTGGGCCACACCGAGGGCACAGCCGGCATCGCTGCCGTGCTCAAGACGATGCTGGCGATCCAGAACTCGACCGTGCCGCCGAACCTCCTCTTCGACGCCCTCAGCCCCGCCGTCGAGCCCTTCTACGGAAACCTGGAGATCCTGCGGTCCGCCGAGCCATGGCCGGCCGTGCCAGAGGGCCAGCCCAGGAGAGCCAGTGTGAACTGCTTCGGCTTCGGCGGCACCAATGTCCACCTCATCCTGGAGAGCTACGAGCCGAAGCATCCAGCCACGGAGAGCTACAGCAACGGCATGACCAACGGGGGTCATGAGTCCACCACCAACGGATACGGAGACTCCCACGGTTCTTCCCTCTTCACGCCGTTCGTCTTCTCGGCTGCGTCGGACCAGTCGCTGCGCGCCAACCTCCAGGGCATGGCACGCTACCTGGAGGAGCACCCGGATACAAGCCCCGTCGATCTGGCACATACCCTTGTCGACAGGCGAACAATCTTCTCACACCGGGCTGTTTTCCCCTCGAGAAATATCGAGCAGCTCAAGTCCGATATCGACGCGGCCCTGGAGGATCAAGACAAGCCTCTCGGGATCAGGAAGATCACCACCAAGAGTGCGGGTGACAACTCCAACGTCTTGGCCGTCTTCACCGGCCAGGGCGCGCAATATGCTGGCATGGCAGCCGAGCTGATCGAGGAATCGCCTCTGGCCCGACAGATCATCCAGGACCTGGAGGCAGATCTCGCCCGTCTCCCAGCCCAGGACCGTCCGAAATGGTCTCTCAGGGGGGAGATCCTCGCTGACAAGGAGGGGTCTCGCGTGGGTGAGAGCGCCATCTCGCAGCCGCTCAACACCGCGATCCAGATCATGCTCGTGGACCTGCTGCGTGCCGCCAAGGTTCACTTCTCGGCCATCGTCGGCCATTCTGGTGGTGAGGTGGCCGCCGCGTACGCCGCGGGCTACCTCTCGGCGCGCGACGCGCTCTGCGTGGCCTACTACCGCGGGATGAACTGCGCCCTGGCCGAGAGTCCGAATGGAAAGGACATCCAGGGCGCCATGCTGGCCGTGGGCACAACCCCAGAGGACGCACAGCAGCTCTGCGCCGAGGAAGGGTTCGCGGGCAGGCTGTCGCTGGCGGCCGTCAACTCCCCGTCCAGCGTCACCATCTCGGGCGACGAGGACGCCGTGGAGGAACTGGCGACGGTCATGGAGGACGAGAAGAAGTTCAACCGCCGGCTCAAGGTCGACAAGGCCTACCACTCGAGGCACATGGTCCCGGCTGCAGAGCCGTACCTCGAGGGCATCAGGCGTGCAGGCGTCACGGCCAGGGTACCGCCGCGATCTGAGCGTCCGAGCACCTGGTTCTCCAGCGTCTTCGATGGAAAGGTCGTGGACCCTTCTGTCGAGGATCTGAGCGGCAGCTACTGGGTCGAGAACATGGTGCGCCCCGTTCTGTTCGCCCAGGCCGTCACTGCTGCGCTCGAGTCTGGCATCGCCTTCGACGCTGCCGTCGAGATCGGCCCTCACCCTTCGCTCAAGAGCCCTGCCACCCAGACCATCCAGGCCGTCATGCCCAGCTCCCCTATTCCATACACAGGTGTCCTCTCGCGCGGTGGAGATGCCGTTGCAGCCTTCTCGTCCGCCCTCGGCTTCCTGTGGTCCCATCTCGAGAAGGGCGGTCTTGACATGGGACGGTGTCAGTCGGCCCTCGCGTCGTTGAAGGATGCCAGAGAGCACGATAAGTTCCATCTGCTGACGGACTTGCCGTCGTATCAGTGGAACCACGAGACCAAGTACTGGCACGAGTCTCGACGGTCTCGTCAGATGCGCACCCGTCCTGAGGCGGTTCACCCTCTGCTGGGCCATCCCACGCCCGACTGCGGCCCTCACATGCTGCGATGGAAGAACGTGCTCAAGGTCAGCGAGCTGTCGTGGCTGGAGGGTCACTCGGTGCAGGGCCAGGTTGTGTTCCCGGCTTCAGGCTACGTCTCGACGTTACTGGAGGCAGCGAAGCATCTGGCCCAAGGAGACAATACCGTTCGCTTGATCGAGATCGACGACTTCATCATCGCGCAGGCCGTCACGTTCTCCTCGCAAGACCCGGGCATCGAGGTGTTGATCGAGCTGTCGCACATCGCCAGAGCCGGGTCGAGCCATGTAGACGCGAGGTTCACGTACTCGGCCGCCCTGGGCAGCGACAGCACCGACCTCACCTTGGCGGCAGAGGGCACGGTGAGAGTCGTCCTCGGGCCTCCGGCTGATCAGCTTCTCCCTGCACGCGAGGAACTGCCTCCGCACATGATGCTGGTGGAGGACTTCCGCATGTACAACTACATGGAGAGCCTCGAGTACAACTTCACCGGAGCCTTCCGGTCCCTGACGGAGCTGAGGCGCAAGCTGGGCATCGCCGCCTGCGTTGCGAAGAGGGCGCAGACCGCAGACTCGGACCTGCTGATGATGCATCCCGTCGATCTGGACGCGGCCTTCCAGTCCATCAACCTAGCCTACAGCTATCCGGGCGATGACCAGCTCCGGGACCTCCACCTGCCGACCAAGATCGTGAAGATCAGGGTCAACCCTGCCGTCATCGAGGCCCAGCGAGGCCATCACGAGACGCTCGACGTCGACTCGACCTGCAACCCGGAGGACCGCCACGCGCCGGCCTCGGGCTTCTCCGGCAACGTCAACATCTACTTCCCCGGGTTCGCCCATGCCGCCGTGCAGGTCGACCAGGTCATCTTCAAGCCCGTCGGTGCAGTGGCGGACGATCGCAACGACCGCGAGATCTTCGACAAGATGGACTACGTGCCCGTGAAGCCGGACGGTGTCGCCGCGGCCCACGACATCCTGGTCACCGACTACGAGGTCAATCTCATGTACGCGCTGAGCCGCCTCGTCAACTACTTCGTCAGGCAGTTCAACGACATGGTTCCCGAGGACTCCCCTCACCGCAGGGAGAGCCCTCTCTGCCACTACCTCGACTACGCTCGCTATGTGGCAGGGCTGCTCGAGCGTCGAGAGAACCCGTTCGCAAAGGACGAATGGATCCACGATACCTTTGAGGATGTCATGGTGGATGTGAACGCCAAAGGGTAAGTCACTCAGTTTTCCTCAAGATGTACATGCATATGTATATACATATACATACATATATATATATATATATGTGTGTGTGTGTGTGTATGTATATATAGAATCCCAGCCCGCTGACAGGAGCTTCCCCCTTGAAAGTGTTGCCGACAACATCGACGTCCGCATCATGCTCCTCGTGGGCAAGACCATGCCTCAGGTCTTCGCCGGCGAGACGACCATGCTCGAGCACTTCCGCACCTCTGGCCTTCTGGACGAGTACTACGCCCACGGCTTCGGCACGGGGCAGTCCTCGCAGTGGCTGGGGAACGCGGTCAAGCAGATCACGGACGTCCACCCTCACCTCCGTCTGCTCGAGGTCGGTGCCGGCACCGGCGGCGCAACGCACTTCATCCTGCCGGCCATCGGGCGCGACTTCGACAGCTACACCTTCACGGACATCTCGTCCAGCTTCTTCGAGAACGCGGCGGAGGTCTTCTCGCCGTGGGTCGACCGCATGACGTTCCAGGTGCTGGACGCCGAGTCGGACCCCTTAGCTCAGGGCTTCCAGGAGCACAGCTACGATGCGCTGATCGCCTGTCAGGTTCTGCATGCCACCGCGAGGCTCGACGAGACGCTGAGGAACCTGCGCCGTCTCCTCAGGCCCGGCGGCTACCTCCTCATCGGCGAGGGCAGCAGCGAGGGTATGGCCCAGCTTGGTGCCGGCTTCATCTTCGGGACCCTGCCGGGGTGGTGGCGCGGTGTTGACGAGGGTCGGACACTGTCACCCCTGGCGAGCGCGTCGCACTGGGATCGGCTGCTCAGGCAGAATGGCTTCTCCGGCATCGACACCATGTCACCGCACATCATCTTCGAGACCTTTGGTGCTATTCTCATGCTCTCGCAAGCCGTTGATCCCAAGATAGAGCTCGTGAGAGAACCATTCAACTACTACCAGGAGAGATCTGCCAAGATCCCCGAGCTGCTGTTCATCGGTGGCAGGACGGATGCCACAGCCAAGGCCATCGGACAGCTCGAGGCCAAGTTCAGGGGCATCGGGGTCAAGTCGCACGTCTTCAAGTCCCTGGAGGAGATCGACGACCGCGTCACCAAGGATGGGGCAGCCATCATCAGCCTGGCAGACCTGGACGACCCTGTCTTCCGCGACATGGGCCCTGAGCGGTGGTCCAAGTTCAAGATGGTCTTTGGCGGTGAGAAGTCCGTCCTCTGGCTCACCAGGGGCCGACTGGACCAGGATCCGTACGGGAACATGACCGTAGGCTTCGGGCGGTCCGCGCTGCACGAAGAGCAAGGTCTTCGCATGCAGTTCATCGACGTGCCTGATCTGGACCACCTTGACGTCGAGGCGGTGGCCGACCACTTCATCCGTCTCGTCAACAGAGACCTGGACCTCGAGGACATCCTGTACGGTCTGGAGCCGGAGATCGTCGTCGATGAGAAGGGGCTGGAGCGTGTGCCTCGCCTGGGTCACATCGCCGAGGCGAACCACCGCCTGAACTCGACGCGCCGTCCTATTACGCGAGAGGTCGATCTTGAGAAGGCCCCGGTAGAGCTGAAGCAGGATGAGAATGGCTGCTTCATCCGGCAGCTCTCACGGTATGAGACGGCCGAGGACATTATTGGGTACGTCCACACACAAAGTGACTGATTCAACTCACTCACCCCAACGGTCAAGTTCCTGGTTTACTTACTGACTGACATGTCGTGGTATAGAACAAGTACTCCCGATGATGTGGACTTCCACACGAGATATGCCAACATGACTGCCATCAGAACCCCCATCGGTCCGCAATACTTGGCCCTGGGAGAAGATGCCAATGGATCACGGCAACTCACCTTGGTTCCATCCCTGCTCTCGTCGTTTAGAGTACACAAAGACGCTGTGGTAGAGTGTCCCTTGCTGGGAGAAGACTCGGCTACTCTCGCCCTGGCAGCAGCTGAGCTCACTGCTCTCGCCATCGTCGATCCCATGTACGCCGGGCAGCAGCTCATCGTTCACAACGCCTCCTCCAGTCTCTCGCGTGCCATTTCAGCGCAGGCCGAGTCTAAGGGGGTTCGGACAACATTCACGAAAGACGCCAGCGATGATAGCGACCTGGCACCTGAGGGTTGCGTCGTTCTGCCTCGCTTCGTCAGGCGCTCTGACATTGCCCGGCTTCTGCCCACGACGGATGAGGCGGCCTGCTTTGTCGGCCTCTCTCAACCTGACAAGGCAGAGAACGAGGTCACCATCATGTCCACACTGCCGCGTCACTGTCGTGTCGAGACGACCGAATCGCTCTACTCGGGGACGACAGTCGACAGCGGCATCACATCGCAGAGGATCCTCGGTCAGACTCTGGCAAGAGTGGTGAAGAGCATCCAACAGCGCGGTCCCGAAGGAGAGTCGCCAGAGGCACGTCCCAGTCCGATCAACCTCGCGGATCTGCTTGGAGCTGAGAAGCCCCGTGATCCTCTGACAGTGGTCGACTTCCACGTCTCGGTGCCACTGCCGGCGCGCGTCCTCAGGTTCGAGCTCACGCAGCTCTTCCGGACGGACAAGACCTACTGGCTCGTTGGCTTGTCGGGCGCTCTGGGCATCTCGCTCTGCGACTGGATGATCGAGCGAGGCATGAGATACCTGGCCATCACCAGTCGAAACCCCAAGATCGACCCGGCCTGGATCGAGAACCATGCTCGCAACGGCGTGGTCATCAGGAGACTGGCGTGGTAAGTTGTACTGTGTAGTAGTGTTGAAGCTGCTGCTGCACACGATGCCCTCTGTCTTACACAGCAGCAGTCCTTGGGAAGAACATACAACTGACTGGTCTCTAGCGACGTGACAGACGAAGCTGCCCTGAGAAAAGTCCATCAGACAATCGTAGAGACCATGCCACCGATCGTGGGAGCCCTCAACGGCGCCATGGTGCTCCGAGACGTGACCATCGCCAACATGTCGTATGAGAACGCCTTCGACGTGATCCGGCCCAAGGTCCTGGGCAGCCTCAACATGGACCGCATCTTCCACGACGTCGACCTGGACTTCTTCATCCTCCTCTCGTCGGCCAGCTGCGTCATCGGCAACGTCGGCCAGGCCAACTACGTGGCGGCCAACATGGGCATGTGCAACGTGGCGGCCAAGCGCAGGAGGCGAGGACTGCGGTCCAGCGTGGCCAACGTCGGCGCCATCATCGGCATCGGGTACATCACCGAGTCGGCTCACCAGCTCGACCTCACCGTCGCCAACCAGCACCTGACCCATCTGAACGAGGAGGACTTCCACCAGATCTTCGCCGAGGTCATGGAGGCCGGCCACCTCGACTCGTCCATGGGCCCGGAGATCGTGACGGGCATCCGCCAGGTCTCGACCGACGACGACAACATGCCCGTGTGGTTCACCGATCCCAAGTTCGGCCGGCTGATGATCCATAACCTTACGGGTGGCGACGACGCCAACAACGCCGGCAAGGACTCGTCCATCACGGAGAACCTGCAGGCGTGCAAGAGTGCAGCAGAGGTATTCCAGGTCGTCAAGGCGTCCTTCTCCGCGCAGCTGAGGAAGACGCTGCAGATTGCCACCTCCGACGACGACCTCATGAACATGCGCAGTAGTGACCTCGGGCTGGACTCGCTCATCTCCGTCGACATCCGGTCCTGGTTCCTCAAGAACTTCCGCGTCAGTATCCCCGTGCTCAAGATCATGGCCAGCGACGCCCAGATGATCGGCCTGGTCGAGGCTGCCGCCGAGGGAGTGCCCGCAGAGCTCATCCCTCTCGTCGAGGGGGCCAAGCCGGCATCGGCCATGGTTCCGGAGGAGGACCTCAACGGTGCTGCCGACGGGATGCAGAACGGCCTGGCTGCTGCTCACGACGATCACGGCACGAACGGCTCTGCTGGCCATGTGGACTGGGAAGCCGAAGCAACGCCACCGGCGAGCGAGTTCACTCCAGAGGCTGCGCTGCCGAACCCCAAGCCCGAAGTGGTCGTTCTCACCGGAGCGAGCGGTCTGCTTGGACACCATCTCCTCAATGCTCTGGTCGATCAGCCGTCCATTCGCAAGATCATCTGCATAGGCATCCGCCGTCTCAGTCAACGGTTGGCGTCCGGGGAGCTGCCGCCTGCAAACTCCCGGATCATCTACTACGAAGGAGACCTCGGAGAACCTCACTTCGGCCTCTCGGAGGAAGACGAGGCAGCCATCTTCTCCCAGGCCGACGCCATCATCCACAACGGCGCAGACACGTCGCACCTGAAGCATTACGACCAAGTCCGCGCCTCCAACGTGCTGTCCACACGCCGTCTCCTGCAGCACTCCCTACGGCGCATGCTGCCCTTCCACTACGTCTCCTCGGCCGGCATGGCCCTCTTCGCAGGCGGAGAAGCCTTCCGGTCCGTGTCGGGCACCGTCGCGGGCAAGACCCCCGAGGACGGGCGCCAGGGGTACATGTGCAGCAAGTGGGTGTGCGAGAGCATGCTGGAGCGAGCCAACGCGGCGCACGGGCTCCCCGTCTGGATTCACCGGCCCTCGACCATCGTGCGCGAGGGCAAGGACGCCGTCGGGAAGAAGGCCGACTTCGACTGGGTCAACACGCTGCTGCACTACTGCCACAAGGTCCGGGCCGTGCCCAGGATCGAGAACAACAAGGGCGCCTTCGACCTCGTCTACGTCCGGACCTGCTGCGACGACATCGTCGGCGGCCTCGTCCGCAACACCCCCGATCTCTCCAGCGGCATGACCTACCTCAACAACGTCGGCGACCGCGTCGTGTGGATGGACCGCATGGCCGAGATCGCGAGCCACAGGGGCCGCGAGGACGACAGGTACGAGGTCCTCCCCTGGGATGATTGGATGGAGAGGGCCCTGGATGCCGGCTTGCATCCTGCCGTGGCGGCGCTGGTCGAGGTCTTTGATGAGCCGGGAGCGCCGACGTACCCGATGCTGCTCAGGGAGAAGTAGAAGGACAGGGCGAGGATGGATCATGGAACTTGTCATGGCTTATGACTCTTGTTTTCTTTACTCCTCATGATATTTCACAGCGAGGACGAGAACGTATCGAGTATGAATTATTCTCTTTTATCCTTACGCTCTGTGGCAGGAAGCCTGATGAATGATGGCCCATTGAGTGATGATAACGTTAGCCGGCATCACCTCCAGGTATTCTCCTATGAGCAATGATTTCTACAAGTGTCACTGCATGTACTTTCACGTGTATCACTGTATATGTCTGTACGCTGTAACACGGCATAGGTCGTAACATGGTATCATATAGGCTGTATTCCATGATTCTTCATAAACATCTCAAAGACACCACCCTCAGCTCCTGACATGATAGAACTCCGTTCTGACAGTCGCCCACTCTTTCCCAGGCAAGCGAGCAAAGATCTGCGTCTCCTGAGGTTCCAGCAAGAAAGGCACCACATTCTCCCGGTAATCCGCGTAGTACTCCTTGTTCCTTTGGACCTACGCACCATTTTTGCATCTTGTAAGAACTTCCATACAAAAGAAGTGATGGACAGACGGCCCATTACAAAATGCAAGTGACGGAGACGTGAAAGGAAAACAAACAAAACTCACATTCATCATGTGGTCCAAGGTGGCGTTCCAGTTCTCCACGAACCTGAACACGCCGGGGTTCTGCGGATCTTTGTACACCTCGGCGAAGATGTTCAGCGGCTCTGCGGTGATGTTCTTGAACGTGGGCTCCAGCGCCTTGAGGAACTCTTCTTCCTTTTCCGGGTCGATGACCGCTTTCACATGCACTGATAGGGATGTTGCCATTCTCAACGGCAAGGAGGGATGTCGATCAATTTCTGACAGAATAGAATCGATTTTGATGGTCAGGTCAAGGGCGGGAGGTGTTACGTTATCTCCTCTCTGCTCAGGCCATATGATGTGGTCCAAGTAACGCAGACAGACGGACCGAACGGCACTCTGCGTCCTATATCAGAAAGCAACCCACCAAGTCATTGGGCTTTTTATCTCTTTTCAACTTCCATTTTGACACCCCCGCTTTGTGTCTCCTTTCATGACAGCGACAGCAGTGTGCTGTAACACGTCCTTTTGTCCAATCGGAGCGCCGCCGACTTGCATTATCACCAAGTCCTCCCTCCAGCTCGGAGGATGGGTTGTACATGCATGAAAGCAACACATCAACTTTGCCGCCCGAGCCGTCAGATGGCACGTCTTCCAAATGAGGAAGTCGAGCCCGGTGTAGTCATGTAGGTATTGTAGTAGCAGCTGCCGCATCACCATTAACTTCTATTTAGTATCCCCCGCGTCCCAAAGCGGGCGTGAAGAGATGTTTTCTTTTCTTCCCGAGTGTTGAAGCAATTCATACAATCTCTCTTAGCCAGAAAGAAATAGAGAACACTTTAGAAACAAGTATGACAGCCGTGATCAACTTCGTCGACGACAACGGGCGCTACGATGCCGTGAAGCCGTACATCTACTCCGGGCCGGAAACGAGCCTCCCCGGCACCAACATCGTGTACACCGAGGCTCCGCTGAACCTGACCGACGTTCGCGAGCTGCCCGACCCCAACGCCATCAGCTTGGAGACGCACGGGTTCGAGTTCATCAGGTCCAGGTCCACGGAGATTGACGGCGTCAAGGACGAGGCCAACGCCAACAAGTACGCGATGGAGATGGCGGCTCTGCTGACTGAGAAGCTGGGCGCCACCAAGGCTGTCCCTCTCCACACCAGGGTTTGTTTTGACTTGATCCCCTAATTCGAGAGTAGAAAGAAGAAGAAGAAGAAGAAGTTCCTTTTCTAATGCACGACGGGTGGTGAATTAGCTGAGGAGTGCCAATCGCCAAGAGAGCACCAAGGCCCAGCCAGGCACGGAAGCGCACATAGGTAGGTGAGACATACAAAACAGCCACTTCCCACCCCTTTCTATGATATCTTCGTTAACTTAGTGAGTGGTTGGGAAAAGACACGACTTTATATGACGCCTGGCCGAGGATCACGCAGCGCCTCACCCCCGAAGAACGCCAGCTTGTTCTCGACGGCAAGTACAGGGCGAGGATCATCAAGTGAGTAAAACACCAGTCCCGCCATTTTAAACGCTATCCAGATCAGATCTCTCTTCCCGCCCCATCTACTACCCTCGATATTCTTTATGAGAGAGGTAGAGAAGGGTGGGAAACATTCACTAACACATTCATCCTCAAAAGCCTCTGGCGGCCCATGATCAACCACGCCGAAGACTTCCCCCTCGCCCTCCTCGACCCGTCCTCCATCGACTACGAAAGGGACCACGTCGCCCTCGACCACGTCATCCCCGGCTACGCCGCCGAGACGGCCTACCTCAAGCCCAGCCCCCGCTACCGCTGGTACTGGATGAGCAACATGACCCCCGAGGACGCCGTCGTCTTCACCCAGTACGACACCCACCCGCCCGGAGGCAGGTTCAACCACGTCGGCCACGCCTCCTTCCGCAACCCGGCGAGCCGCCCGGGCTGCCCGCCGCGCCGCAGCATCGAGGCTCGCTTCGTCGTCGTCGAGCCGGCCCCGTACGAGAAGGAGACGACGACCATCGCCGCCCCGCGCCCGGAGGAGCTGCGCAGGCAGCCGTGGAAGGAGGTTGTTGATATGACCGTGGACCCTACGGTGTGGAAGATGACGGCGTACAAGGACTCCTCCAAGGTGACATCTTGAAGAACGTGGCGGGGGTTTCTGGCTCTACACCGTTACGTGGAAGGCATCAGGGTTCAGATGATGGTACTCCCTTCTATGAGGCTTAATTAGCGAAATAAAGAGACTCTGGTGCTTAGGAAAATAGTCTTCATGCCATAGGGGCTTTCCTTAAATGTGTTATAATCGCTTACAACAATCAAGGACACAGTACAATGACCTTAAACAAAATATGCCACACAGCATTATAGGCCTTCCGTGTTTCCCTCTGTAGGGCAGCACTTCAAGTGTGTCGGCCTAGAAGGCATATAATAGCCCCTGAGCTTGCATCAACTTCAGTGGTAGTAGCAAATACTTCAATGAGAACTTGTTATTTAATATCAAGAACATATCAATGCAGGGTGACGCCTCACCATGCAGGATGGCTTCCCCGTATATGCAGTAAAGGCAGCAAGAATATACCGCTTTCTATGTTGCTGAAAACGCCTGATGATGCCTCCTCTATAGTCTCGAAACTCCTTGTCCTGGCCTTTCAGGCTGGTTTGTCGCTCAGGTGCTTCTAGGCTCTCAAATTTCATTCAGATTCGTAAGCGAGACCCTCGTATGGCATCTCGAACTCCACTCCCTCTCTCGTCAAGGCTTCGTAGTCGCCAGGCTCAAGTTGCGAAAGGTCGAGATCATGCTTGGAGTTTTGAGTGTGCGGTTCAACGGTAGGATCGCTATGCTCGGCTGTAAACTTTAACCTACGCACCGACCTCCTACGGGGTTGAGTGGCCCGTTTCGCAGCCTGCTGTTGACGCTCAACGCTGGGGATCAGAGGCGCGTCTTTATCCTCATTGAGATGGGCTTTCAAGTCGAAATGATTGCTTTGGTCATATGCTGGACCTTGAACCACACCGATGACGGGGTTCCTGGTGTGGACCAGCTGTTGGGTATCGAGATATCTTCGGCGTGGATAATCGTCTTCTGGGTCGTCAACCTGCATGGCGTCTACGTCTTCGTCAGGCACGTACGGGATGTGCCTCTTCTTACAGACTTTGCCCCATGATTCGGGATATTCGTCTGGGTCTGTGAGCACCCATACATTGCCAGGTCCATCCCCGATGGCAAGCAGCTTTCGATCCGGCGAGAAGGATCCGCAGAAGATGGCTCCCTCTCCTTGCATGACTGTCCTGATGAAGGGTTTTGTTTTCCGTACGTTCCACAAGTTAACCTTTCCGTCTGAGGAACCAGTGAAAAGGCGATCGGGAGTCTGGCCCCAGGCGGTAAACTTCACGCCCACGTCTCGCCGCTTCATGTCCTCCTCGTTCTCAAACGGCTCAATTGAAGGACCATGTCTCAAGATGTGGATAGGCTGATCTCCGCGAGCGGTGTCCCAGACGAAGATCTCTCCGCTGGTGCAAGATGCCGTTACGTATGAGTGGTGAGACGAGTTCGGCATCACCGTCAATTCATTGATGTCCTCCGCAGTGCAGTCGAGCGTCTTGTACTCATGCCAGCCCTGGTCGGTCGCAATGCGGTCGGGGTCCTGTTTCCAGATCCTTATCTGGGTCCGCACACCCTTCCTAACGTTCAACCCAGATCTTGACGTCGCAACGATGAGCTGTGGCAAGGTCGGATGCCACATGACTTCAAAAACGTTGGCGACTGTGTTTGCGTGCACTGGAATGACACGGCGAGCCCGAGAGTCCCACAGAAGAATGGCTCCTGTTCGTAGTTTATCCTCCGGGATCTGGCTCTCATCTCCATCTCGACTTCGAGGCGAGTAGCCCACGGCCAAAAGGTGTCGTGTTCCCTCGGCAGTCCCCCATTGCAAGGTCGATGGCCAATATGCCCACTCGTCCGTCCCGTGATCATCACGACGTGGGCATGACAGAGCCACATACTGACTGGAACTGGGATCGTGCATGTTGGTGGCGTACACACGTACAGCCTCTGATGACACGTCAGCTGCCGTTGCTACCAGCCCGGAGCCGTCTAGCGCAGCGGCAACGAAGTTGACCTTGCCGCCATGCGGCCATGTGCCAACTACCTTCATTGAAGACGAGGCCATGGTGTCACTCGTATCCCAAACCTTGACGGTCTTATCGAAAGCAGCAGTATAGACCAGTTTCCGTTCTGGATCAATCGTCGATGCCACGACCGACGGGTAAAGCCATTTGGCCCGGGAGAAGTCTCCATGCTCGCCTTCTTTCACTGGCCGTGGCTCGCGATGATCCTTGAAGACTTCCAGCTTGTCCCTCGACGCCGAGTAGAGAACCAGATTGCCTTGCTTGTTGTGATCGAGCGTCCGATCATCCATGGTACTGGTAGCACCGCACACGAGTGTCCTTTCAGACACCCAAACCATTGTCGCTACATCGCCTGAGCACTGTCCGAACCGCGCGAAAGTATGGCCTATCGAATCGCTAAGATCCCTCTGAGCCTCGGTCTGCAGGCTCCGCTGCGTCATGGCTGAACCAATCCCGAAGCTGCCGTTCATCTCGCGATCTAGACGAAGTGCATTTAGTCGCCTATCTCGCCTGCGCTGCTGCTCGAGAAAATCATCTCGGGCCAATGAGATCTGATATTTGGGACGACCCTCGTCGTATTCAGGAAGACCTTCCAGAAAGTTGTGCATGTCACTGACAGAGCGTCCTTCTAATTTCTGGCTCAGAAACGCATCTAGGTCTGTGCGCTTTGGCAGGTGCTTGATCATGTTGAGCGAAAGCTGATTTGCGCCGATCGACCTCAACGAGGACTCAACGATTTCGAGTTCCTCATCAGTTAGATCCACATGGAAAGTCTGCGACGAGGCAAGCTGGCCAGGTGTAGCAGATCGTGTATTCCGCACGCATTCAGCAATCTCGCGTCGTTGTCTCGCGGATAGGTATGGTTTCCGCTTATCGTCGGCCGCTGCCTCGTTGGGCGTGTCCTTCCGGAACGCCTTTGCTGTTGGTTTGAACGATGGGAAGTTGACAGCTTCAGATAGGGAAAGGGAGTGTTGCACGATCTCTGTGGTCCTTGGCTGGCGAGCTGGAACCTTCCACACTTTGGGCATGGCTGATGTTATTGATAGGCCAGAACTTCGACGAGGTCGGGGAGGTTGCACTGCTGTAGCCCTTGCTACCATCTGCTCCCTTGGCATATACCGGGGTGTCAGCGGTATGTCAGTTATCTTCGGCATCTTCGATACATGAGGAACCTCCGTGCGAGGCTCAACTGGAGGCGAAGGCACCTCGCCCTTTACCACGCTGCCTTGCTGCTGATTTCCTGTCCCAGAGCTATGGCTGGTAGTCGAAGAACTTTGCGTCATCTTTGGCAGGATGCTGGGCGGAAGCGGTACCACAGTCTCTTTGACAGGTGGCGAGTCATTATGGCTGATTTGTGGGCGCTGCGAGTCCTGTCGATGGGCATGTGCATAAGCTGGCAAGGGCACGGGTGAATTCGATGTCGGGCTTGCAGTCGAGTGACGCGCTGTCGTTCCCACCGGCCGATGCGCCATCCCTTGCGGTGACATTGGTATCCGTGGAGCGCTGTCTACCGGCCTCGACATATTGTTCTGCGGCGAGACAGTTGCAACTTTCGGGGCCGGGAGGAAGAATCGCTAATTCAACGTCAATACTTCAGAGGTCTTTCCAGATGCCGAGGGATTCTTAAGCCATAGCGCGTACGTATTTGATCTCTGCGGTGATCGCCGCAATCTTCGCAGCCAGCATATTCTCCCTTTCCGGTGAGAATTTCCATCCCGTTGCCCTCCCCGAAGCCAGGAAGCCTTCATCTTGCGTCAATCTCTTAAAGACCTCGACGCCCAATAATGCTTTGTTGTACACTCCATGTGGCAACTCCCTCATCGCCGCCTGAATCTGCGGGAAGATCTTCTGCTCCAAGACATCGTTCGGCGGCCGTTTGTAAGAGCTGCTGGGAACTGATCTGATCGTCGTCGGCACGGGCGTGGTTGGCGTCTGCTCGGTCCGCTGCTTCTTTCTCGGCGGCCCGTCATCCTCGTCCAAAGTCAGGTCAATGACCTTAGCCTTGACGTGACTGGGAGAGGCTCTCGTCAGCACCGTTGTCAATCCCATCTGGCGCGCACATTAAACATAGAAATAACGTTGAAGGTCGAGGAGAGGAAAGTGGTGGGGGGGGGTGCTGAGTGTGACGCGATTCGCGATCAAGGCGCGAGGCGTGATTCAGCCCCCACATCCCGTGAAGATAGTGGATGATGCTCTAAAATAGCGCCACATATGTGCCGGGACGAGGACAGGACTCGAGAAATAGAAATAAATACTTACGCCATGGCTCTAGGATGGTGTTTTGTTTCACCCCTTGGGAACTGGCTTCTTCTACCTCGACCATGAAGAATGATATTGGTAAGGAGGCTGAGTGCAAAAGCGGGGATAAATCGTAGTTAGGGGGTTTACTATTTAGCGTGAATCTCTTATATGCATATTAGTATTAGCTGCAATTTTTTTTGCCTTGTTTTATTATAAGGCCTTGGAATATAAGTGGACCCTAAGTAGTCTATATGATTACCTAAGCTTGGTAAATTAGATATTAGTCAGCTTTTTTTTATGCATATAGATGCTTATTACTAGAGTGTACTGCTTGTTGGTGTCCTTAGCTAATAAATAACCTTTTTATTTTAATAGCCAAACGATGAATTATGATCTCAGCATTCAAAAGAAACATTTTAAATAGCAGCATAAGTAAAAAATACCAGGCGCAACTCAATAATATAAAGCTAAAAGGTTAAAAGGTTGTTGACAATAGCGTGAGTCGCGGCATTCTGAATGAAACGTCAGATAGGGACATATACTGCCTTCCAACTTAAGTGGGATACTAAAGGCTTAAAGATAAAGCAAAATTGTCACCGGAGAATGTGTATTCTAGGATTGTAACAGGTCATGTGGCTACAGGGCGTTGCAGGCTTTATACACTACTTTTTGCACTGCAGTTAAATGCAGCTAATAAGTTTGTTAGCCATCCCTTCGCCAACTGGCGTAGCGGATTAGTGCAACTGTTACAAGCATCCAGCTAAAGGCTCACAAGCGAATTCTAGTAGCTAAGAATCAAGTCTAGGTATACCTGATGCTGGGATAGTTATAGTAGAGCATTTATAAATATCTCTATTTACAACTCATAGTGTCTAAGCAAACAAGATCTCTCGATCTCTCAATCACTTTTACGTTTATTTAGGATCAAATATTCATTCATTCGGTCTTGACAGTCGAGCATGGTCAGCCACCAGCGCCAATCGCTTCATCCCACATCTGCTTTTGCAATGGTCGTACAAGAAGGTCTGAGCATTCCTCCATCCCCCATGCAAGAACACACTTCTAGTTAAGAAATCCCATCTCTTACAGCCTGCTCTTCGACAACGGTGTCGCAGCCGCAATTTCCGCATACATCGCATCAATCTCCTTGCGGTAACGCTTCGCAGCTGGGGGACGCTTGAGCTTGAGACTAGAGAGGCAACCAAAGATTAGCACATGATCTGGGGTAAATGCGGGGTGCATCAAATGGGGGACTCACGTGGGGGTCAGCATCTCGTTCTCAATAGTGAAAGGATCCAACGCCAAAGTCACGCTCTTGACGCGCTCGTAGCTGTTGAATTTGTGCGCATGACCGATCTTGTCCAGGATCTTGATAAACGCTGCTCGGACCTTGGGATCCGCTGCCGCAGCCTTAATGTCATCGGCGTCTCCGGCCTTAACTTCGCGACCGAGGATCTTGCTGGCCCAGGGCGGGAAGTTGACGGGCTCAACGCCAAAGATTCCGACAAGTGTGGATTCCTTGGCATCGCCATGGACGAAAGCGATGCTGATGAGGGAGGTGTTGGCGAGGTAAACGTTCTCGATGCGCTCGGGAGAGATGTACTCTCCTTGGGCGAGCTTGAGCACGTTCTTCTTGCGGTCGATGATACGGAAGCGACCCATGTTATCGACCTCTGCGATATCACCAGTGTGGAACCAGCCATCAGCATCAATGGCCTTCTTGGTCTCCTCCTCATTCTTCCAGTATCTGTCAAAAACGTTGTGGCCTCGGACGAGAAGCTCACCACGGGGACGCGGCTTATCAGTGACGTGGTAATCGAACTCGGGGACTGACTCGAGGCACAGCTCATCGCAAGGGTGAGGCGGGCCAATATTACCGGTAGAGAAGTCGTCCAGAAGTTGCACAGAGGCAGTAGCAAAGGTCTCAGTCAAGCCGAAGCCCTGGACAAAGTGAATGCCAAATGCCGCGCGAAGAAACTCCTGAACCTCGGGATCGAGCAACGCGCTACCGCTGACCATGGTATGCGCCTTCTTCAAGCCAACAGCCGCCCTAACCTTGGGAGTCCAGATCTTGTCGTACAGGAAGTGCTTGTTGGTGGCTTGGCCAGGGGGCAGCTTCATGTTCGCGATCTTCGTGCTGACGACTTGTCTTGAAAGTGCTCCACGAATACCGGATGCGTCGATGGTGGCATCACGGACTGCCGAATTGAAGCGGTTAAAGAGGCGTGGCACGGAAATCAGGCCGGCAGGCTGGAGCATCTTCATGTCATCAACCAAGCCCGCGATATCGCCACGGAAGTAACCGGTTGCGGCACCACAGAGGAGAGCAGTCAAGTCGACAAGACGGCCGTAGATGTGAGCTAGAGGAAGGTAGGAAATGTGCACATCGCCAGGTGCCTTAGGCGTGCTCGCGCGACTAGCAGCAGCAGCGGCCACGGCATTGGATTGCAATAACACTACGCCCTTGGGGTTGCCAGTAGTTCCAGATGTGTAGTTGATCGTCACGATATCCTTGGGAGTTGGCGGGCGAGGCTGGCGCCCCGACTCTGCGCCAATAGCCTCGACCTCCGCCATTGTGTAGAGCTGTACACCATGCTCCTCGGCGAAGACCTTGAGCAACGAGCCCTTAGAGTATTCCTTAAGTTCGCCAGACTCGAGAAGATCCATGCAGATGATGATCTTCAGTTTCGGGAGGCGGGGTGCCAATTTGAGCAAAATCGGAACGAAGGGGAGGGAGCAAACAACGGCAGTCAGCTCGGCGTGGTTGATGATGTATTCGGTGGTATCGGGACCGAGTGTCGGGTACAGAGCGACGGAAAAGAGTGCTTGGGCCGAAAGACCGCTGTCTATGAAGGCGTCAGGTTAGCAGGCTGACGTATGGCGCACGCAATACATATACAGGTCAATGCTGCAAAAATCGAAGCATACCTGTGATCTGCCACTCTGGGCGGTTCTGAGAGAGCAAGCCGACGCCATACTTGGCGTCATTGTGCTTGCCAATGCGATCATGAAGCTCGACGATACCTGCGCCCAGGTTGTTCTTGCGCTCGCGGAACTGAGCAAAGTTGATCCATTCGTACTTGGGTGCCCAGTCCTGAGTCGCCGCGTCCCAGGGGCGCCATCCTAGACAGCGCAGATTCGCGAACCTGATTGCAGCGTCCTCGACGAGGTGGTAGACTGTGGGCAGCTCGGGCTCGAAAGTCGAGAGCAGGGGCTGGTCGCGGTACTGCCAGTGACGGTAGATGGCGGATCGGTTGGCAGTCGCAGAGTTGGGAAGAGGAAGACCATAGGGAGAGCCAGGTGGAGGTGGCGTCATGATCTTGTTGACCTCCGCCTCGATCTCTTTTTGGGTCCTCATGGCTGCGGTAGACGGCCTGCGTCAGGGTCGCAGGAGCTGTTAAGTACGTGTATGCGTTTTCGGTCGATTGGCGGCCAGCACAGCAGCAGGATGTCAAAGACGCAGCTGCCTGAAAGTCGTGCTAGATAGGTATGCAGAAGCTGCAGGGCTAGGGAATTCCGCAGGGCGCAGGCCGTGACGGGGTGCTGCAGCAACTCGTGCCTCGTGGCTGGCAGCAATCGCAGGGTGCGTACAGGGGAACAGTGAGGCAGTACGAAGGAAGCGAGTATAGTGCCACAAGCGAGGAAAGCAGACAAGGTGATGTCTGGGGATGGAGTAGGCTGGAGATGGTGATGATTTTAGAGTCCGGAGAGCTACGTCGTAGAAGAAGCCAACGAAAGGTAGAAAGCTTCCGGGGTGAGGGAGGTTGGAGGGAAAGGGAAGAGAGTCAAGCATGAAAGAGGTGGGAAAGGAAGGATCTTAGATGGAAGAACAGGCTGGGGACCACTTCAAGAGACGCCTCGGGACACACAGGCGACGGACGGAGTGTACGGAGTGCTGGTCCTAGCCAGGATGGCTACGGAAGTTGCCTCATGCATCTGAGCTTCCAGCAAGTCCCCCAACCCCAAGCCTCTGGCGGAGCTGTGGTGAATTGAAGCGATTCCATTTGGGACTGAAGCTCAGGCCAAGGCGGCCTAGGAGGGGCGTTGCGCTTGGGGTGGGAGGATGGAGACAGGAAGTACCGGCGGGGTGACTCTCAGCCACACAATGCGCTGGCTAGGCGCTGCTCGCATGGCGAAGGGGCCCCCCGGTGGTGCGCTGCGATAGCGACCGTAGCCCCTGAAGCCTAAGTCTGCATGCCTCGGCGCAACTTCCCAGTGACTTCTGGCCTGCACCCACCCATGGACCCCATCCTCCTTGCTTGGCTCTCGTCACGCACCACCTCGGAGCCTTTGCTCTATGCCAGCACGAGATGTCGTCCAGCAGAAAGGCAAAGTATTGACGACATGATCCAGATGCATCTCTGAGCCTGGCACCTGGCATTCTCGGTTTCCCGACCTGAAGCCATCCTCTGGCTGCTCCACAACAAATCAGCAGACTTTGTGCCACGATTCCAAGGGCTCACACTATTCTTTACCTTCTCTCGCTGCTGTTGGCACGGGGCAGACCCAGGAATTCCCCCAAGGCTACCAGAACATGCACACCGAAAGCGTTACCCACAACATTCCAGGACCGAGGCACCGAAACACAGGAGGCCAAGGATGCATATGCTAGCCAGGCCTACCTGTGTGCCTCGGCACCCCCAGTGTTGAGGTGCGCGTCTATCCACAATCACCACTGCCAGAGAGCCACGAGGTCTCTTAGCGCCAACCCACTGCGGAAAGGATGCCCAGCTGTGGCATAATCCGTTGCTCGTTGACGGGTCAGAGGATGCGAAGGTGCTGGACTTGAGCCGGCCGTTGCTGCAACTCCTTGCGTAACCAACGCTGATAAGTTACTGTCATTATCATTGCATTATCCCTTGTTCTCATTATAGGGCTTCGTTATCGTCCAGGGGAGGAACATGTCGATGGCACTACTGGTCCAACTCCTCCCTTAACAAGAAGTGTTCGTCGATTGAAATGAACCTTGTGGACCTTGTCCCTAGCACGCAAGTACAACTAGGTGCTTGAAAACCAACATCATATCGGCCTGCAGCTGACAGGAAGACCAGGGTTCCTTCCAACAAGCGCGGCCGCCCAACTGCAGGTTTGAGCCAACTGCGACGGAGCCTTAAACATCTCGACGCCCTTGACGCTTACAACTAGCCATCAGCGCTCTCTTGGCATCAGCAGAAGAAGTGACGCCCCCTCTTCCCCGACATTACTCGCTTCCCCTTACTCCGTACTCTCCCCCTCAAACTATTTGTTGCTAAGACCCGCGGAATCCGGGGTTTCTGGGTCGCAGTGGGGAGGGTTATTGCATGCTTCGTCACCTTCTGAAGGCGCCCGCCAAGGACCGAGGCATAATAAGCATTTGCAAGCAATTAACATCGGCTAGCCAACACTTAACTGACTGGCAGCCAGAGATCTCAAAACAACATATGACTGAGCTAATAAAAGCGACGAAGCCCGAAGACTTGCACAGTCTGTAGAGTTGCCGGGTTCCGATATTTGGGTACATCAGATGCTGACAGTGGAGCCAAGGTCTGCCGTCTCCAAGGTGAACGTTCGTTCATCGGCAGGAAATCGCTGGGATTTGGCGAAAACATGTCTGAGAGACACCAACAAGCTCGTCAGTCTTTAGAGCCCTGATGCTACCAAAACTCAAAAGGAACTGGACTAGGTTGCGAAGTTGAGGCAATGGTAACAGAGGTTATCTCCAATGTCTGTCGAGGGTTGACTCGACCCCACATTGCACTTGCCGATCACAAATGACTTAGCATGTGATTGTGAATGCGATCTGTCGAATCTCCAATCCATACAAGCGGCGCACGCAGCATACACTCACGGAGTACGGAGTAGATAGGCAAAGGCGTGCCAATGCCTGGGAGCCCAGGAACAGACGCAGACACAAGGAGCCAAGACATAGAGTCAACGAAGACAACGGCAGGAGAAGGCTACTACTGCCCTTGTGCTGTGACTCTGTGAGCCACTCGTTTTGAATGTCAGTCTTTCGGCGATGCCGGGTGCTCGCTGATCCCCTCATCGCCGAATGCACAACCTTGCATCGGCAACGGGTCCCGATTCAGGTTCACCATCCCGATGAGCGGGGACACAAAGACTTCTTCTCGAAGAGCAGGAGTGTCTTTCGTGCCGATCAGAAACTTGTCAAATGTCTGCCGAAGATGAGATCGGCAAATAGCTAAGCTTTTCCTTAAGGGTAGTTCGGCGAGGCAAACAACGGCCGGCAGACGATCTGCAGGGCCCTCCGATGCTAGTGCTGCACTGATCCCGGAGAATGGGAACAGATGGAGGAATAATTGAAGAGCCCGCAGATGCGATGACAGCTGGACTGAGATGATTCTCCGGTTGGTTACACGGTGTCTCGCCCATTTCTCCGAGATTTCTGATGATCATCAGATCTCGGCAGCTAATACTTAGCAGTCGGCAGCTGTGATGATGGAGGACGGGCCGTCTTTCAAATCAATGCCGAAGTCTTCGAGAATAAGTCTGGCTACGTTACACCGCATCCAAACGCAGGTAATTCTTCCGACGTGACGGTTGACTTTCCGAAGACGAAGAGACAATGTCTTGAATGAAGCGGGTGGCTGTCATTTATCGGGCGATGCATTTCCTCCAACACTTTTCACAGCAATGAAGCCACAGGGTAGGCTCATCGCACCTTTGAGACGGGTTCGCATCCCTGTCGAAGCCGAGATGGTTGTGTCTCGGGCAGGGTCAGCTGTGACTTGAGACGGAGATGGCACTCGCCGCGATGGCGGTTGAGGTTTTGAACCAGAAGAGTGAAGAACCTATTTCGAAGGTTGGATAACATTCCGGAGGATGGACAAAGGCCAGTCAAAACCGTAACGTTGCGACGGAAGGGGAACTCGGTTGGGAGGTGCATCGTGATGCACCTCACCTCCATCAGCCACGGTATCGCGAGACCATATGACGGCCACCCTCATTCCTGCAAAAGGCCCACGAACCAAATTTTCTCGAAAGTGTTCCGTCACCCTGCTCGCCAAGCCTCAACGTGACTTGAGTACCGATACCCAGCTTACTCTGCCTCAGAGGAAGCCCTCCCTCCAACCCCCGCATAGCGTTTCACATGAATCGGAACCAATTCTTCCCGTCCGATGTGCCTGACAGGACACGTACCCTGAGCCAAGCAAGCCACGTCAGAGACCTCCAATCGCGAGGCTGCTTCTATATCCAGGCCCGGTGTCAGCATGAATGCTCTGATACGCATCTCAGGCTCTGTCGCCTGACAAACGGCGGGTTTGCGCCGCTCCTATTCGCTTATTTCTGAGCATGAGGCTGTGGAAACAATATCACGCCTCTGTTAATTATGCCGACAAATGTTTGTGTCGGGTATCCTTTTTGTTCTTAACTCAGCGCATGTTATCTTGTTTCCTCATTTCCCTGACTTTCTTTCTTACTCCCTCACTTTCATCGTTACGGCTGGATCTGCGAATCGAACAAATCTTTCTTCTCTACGCTCCTTATTTATACTCTTATCTTAACTCTGTTTCTTAAACCCTGGCACTTTACCATATATCTTAATAACCTTGTGAGACAAGCTCAATCACCACACTAATTCACGACTGGACCGATCAGCAACTTTGGCTCCTTGCTCTTCCTCACGAACGCTTCAGTTACTACGTCAACTCCCTTTTAAAAGGAGGGATATCACAAGCCTGCCACAGTTCAACAACATCACGAAAGTCGTCCGCAAACGCACTCACATCAACCATGGGCAAGGCAATCATCTACTCGCTGCGAGCCGTCCAGGCCACACTCGCCGTGACCAGCATCGGCCTCTCAGCATACCGTAAGTCCTCACACGCCCAATCTTCCACACTCATCCCAGCTAACAATGCAACTCACCCAGTCATCAACTGGTACCTGACCCGCACGCGCTTCTCCTCCCCCAACATCTTCAACTTCCACCTCGTGGCCCCCATCATCTCCCTCCTCACGATCCTCTACCTCGAACTCACGCCCATCTTCGCCCCGCGAGCCCTGCACGCCTTCGCCGCCCTCGGCCTCGAGGCCCTCAACACGATCTTCTACTTCTCAGGGTTCATCGCGCTGGCGACGTTCCTCTCCGAGCTTGTGTTCTGCAACGGACCCCAGTGCGCGGCCGGACACGCCCTGGTGGGTATTTCGGCCGCAAGCTTCGTGGCCTGGGTGGTGACGACGGCGTTGGTGGCCAAGGATATCTTCAAGGGTGGGTTGAGGGCGCCGAGCGCGGGTGGCAGCTGGGGCAAGAAGGGGCTGGTACCGAGCGCGGCACCCATGGCGCAGGTCTAGGGTTCTGTGAGTGAGTGAAGGTGAAGGTGAACGAAAGTCGGATGAAAAGGAATAGCGCGGGGGAATGTGTTATAGATGGGAAGACCTGCTGGTGCAGGTGAGGAGCCGAAGTACATCATCTCTGGGAGATGGAATGGCGTGACACGATATGAGCTGGGCTTTTTCTTGTTATATGATTCTATGGCGCTCATGAATACTGTCTTCAATTTTTTTGTTTTTTAAAAAACGCACTCAGATCAGATGTAGCTTTCGTCTTGGAATGATTGTGTACGTTTGAGAAAGTCTAGGGTTGCCTGCTCTGTCCACGGGGATTTGAGAATGAGGAGGTTGCAACCTGTGTCCTTATACAGCAATGCAGGTGGATTCGAGATCTATCCAGGAACAAGCGGTTACCCAATAAGAAAGAAACTGAATCCTGCATAGTTCGATAAGTGTCCGAGTTGCGTATCGGCGGCCGGGATGGCGGGTGAGAGAGAGAGAGAGTCTATCCCGGGCGCCCGGACCACCACCGTCTTATAAGTGCAATACCACTGACGCAAGGCACGCAAGCCCTGGTGTATCTAAGACATGAAGCAAGCAAATTGCACAATCCCCAGCGGAACTGGCAACATCCCACGAACAAATCTCCCGTGTGCCCATCTGTGCTCCACAATGCATAATTGGCTCAAATCCAACCGCTTCGCCCCGATAGCCTCAACTGCCCAGTCCGGCAGCCGCCCCCAAGAGCAAACCGCTTCCTGGAATTCTAGTCGTCCGAAATGACGTGACGGCACCTCTGTGGACGCCGCCTCTCTAGATCCTGCCTAGCTCGAGGGAAGCTGTCGTCGAAGGGTGGGGGAGAGGGGTTGGCGGGCGTCCAAGGCTACTATTACTACAGTACTAATCTACTATGATACGGAGTAAAGTACTTGGGTGTCAATTGAAGCTCTCAGCCCCGGACATCGGAGCAGAGGGGTTTCCCAGAGCTTACGATGGCGCTTCTTTGATCATCTGGAGATGGCGTGCTCGACCTGGTCCCCCACATCTGATGGTGCACCTGCTTGCATTCAGCCCCCTTTCGGGTGCCTGGAGACAGAGGACGTTAGCGAGTTTTAACGAGGAGGAGGGGTTTCTGAGTGATGTGATGTGATGGATGGATGGTGTCCTGCTACTCCGTACAGCTGTGGCCTGTACCTGAGGACCAGATGATGCAAGTAGACAATGGAATGACACACGAGAAACCGGGACGTGGCACTTTGCTTCTATTGTACTTAGCGGACTCCGCGCCAGGCGACGAGGGCCAAAGGGAAAAAAACATTTTTGTTGCCTTGTCCTCCCGTTACCCGAGGGATTGTTTGCTTCCTCCTCCTCCTTTTTCCCTTCCTCTCCATCATCCCGGCTCCTGACAACTTTAGCCAACTCGAATTTGTGATCATTGTTTGACACTTGAAACATCATCCAGCGTTAAGAGAGAAGAAACACCGGAAAAAAAAAAGAAAAGTCAACATCAGCTTAACTTTCCAAGATGTCTGAACTCAGCAAGCACTTTGAAACGCTGCAGCTGCACGCGGGGTACGTGAAGCTGCCGTCCATGACCCCCTCCCCTCCCTCCACCCACGAGCTTCTTTGCTGGACGCGCCCAAGTGTCTTCACCTCCAAAAAAGAAAAAGAGCCGTTCAATGCGATGAGAGAGCTCAATGGAAGAAGGGGCTCATGGTTTCTTGGAGCAACCAAGTCGCTGACTTCAATGGTAGTGCCGAGCCCGACCCGACGACCAAGTCCCGTGCTGTTCCCATCTACGCAACCACCGTGAGTCGAACACAGCCAAGAAAAGAAAAAGCAGAATGCCACTAGATGGCAGAACCGGAGCAGTCGACTGACTTTGTTTGCAGAGCTTCACCTTCAATGACTCAGATCATGGCGCCCGCCTCTTTGCTCTCAAGGAGGCCGGCAACATCTACAGCCGTATCATGAACGTACGTGCCCTTCCATCTCCCACCCCCAGTCGCGATCTCGAAGCACTAACACAGACTTCCAGCCCACTGTCGACGTCTTCGAGAAGCGCATCGCAGCGCTTGAAGGTGGCGTTGCCGCCCTCGCTGCCTCTTCAGGCCAAAGCGCCCAGTTCATCGCCATTGCCACCCTGGCCCACGCCGGCGACAACATCATCTCCACCTCCAACATCTACGGAGGCACCTACAACCAGTTCAAGGTCTTCTTCCCCCGTCTTGGCGTCCACACCAAGTTCGTGGACGTCGACAAGCCGGAGGAGATTGCCAAGGCGATCGACGACAAGACCAAGGCCGTCTACGTCGAGTCGATTGGCAACCCCAAGTACAACGTACCGGATCTGGAGGCCATCGCCAAGGTTGCCCACGAGCATGGTGTTCCGGTTATTGTAAGTTGAGCCGACAACCTGCATGTCAGGACCTGCGAAGATTAGTTATCAAAAAAAAAGGCGTTGCATGACTGACAGCGTTTCTGCAGGTCGACAACACCTTCGGCGCAGGCGGCTACTTCTTCCGTCCCATCGACCACGGCGCCGACATCGTCGTCCACTCGGCCACCAAGTGGATCGGCGGCCACGGGACCACCATCGGCGGCGTCGTCGTCGACTCGGGCAAGTTCGACTGGGGCGCCAACGGCAAGCGCTTCCCCCAGTTCGTCGAGCCCAGCGAGGGGTACCACGGCCTCAAGTTCTGGGAGACCTTCGGCAGCATCGCCTTCATCGTCCGCGCCCGCGTCGAGATCCTGCGCGACCTCGGCGCCTCCCTCAACCCCTTCGCCGCCCAGCAGCTGCTGCTCGGCCTCGAGACCCTGAGCCTGCGCGCCGAGAGGCACGGGCAGAACGCGCTCGCCCTGGCCAGGTGGCTGGAGAAGAGCGAGTACGTCAGCTGGGTGTCGTATCCTGGCCTGGAGAGCCACGCGTACCACCAGTCGGCCCAGAAGTACCTCCGCAACGGCTTCGGTGGTGTTCTCAGCTTCGGTGTCAAGGGTGGTGCTGCGGCGGGATCAAAGGTCGTCGATGGCTTCAAGCTGATCTCCAACCTCGCCAACGTCGGTGATGCCAAGACCCTTGCTATCCAGTAAGTCCATCCCCGATCTCTCCCATGTCAAATCTCTCTCTCTCTCTGTCTCTGTCTCTGTCTCTGTCTCCGTATTTCTCTTCATTCGTTTCTTTCCGAATCTCGAAGCTAACAGCACGTCAGCCCCTGGACCACTACCCACCAACAGCTCAGCGACGAGGAGAAGCTCGCCTCCGGTGTCTCCGAGGACCTCATCCGCATCTCCGTCGGCATCGAGCACCTCGACGACATCATCGCCGACTTCGAGCAGTCCTTCAAGGCCTCGGCGGCGAAGAGCAGCGAACAGCCCAAGGAGGCCGCTGATGCCAAGGCCGGCGATGCTCCCGTCGCTCCATAGGCTGGTGCGGCAGGGCAAGACGAGGGAAAGCCTGCTCTCGACTGGGCGAATGCGAAGCTCGTGTGGATGGACTGAGGATCACCGAAATGCCCCCAGCGTGGAAAGGCGGCATTTTAAATATACCATGATTTGCGTAGCGAAAACGTCAATTCGAAAATTTTAAACCTCACGGTGTGCGTCGGTGATTGTGACCTGCAACACAGACGGATATGTGCGTTCTGCAAGTCGAATCCAAGTGTTTGCACATGTCGACAACCTTTTCCAAAATCCCAGATCCCAATGAATCAAAATGTGAGCTCTCCAATGAGATGGGGGAACTTTCACACTTTTGACTAATATCAAAGCAACACCATCTCCCAAACTTAAAGCAACATCGGCATCCTCCCCGCCTTCTCATAAGCTCGGCCCTACTACTCCGTACAACTTATGCATAAATTGCCCTAGTCTTCGGCTTCCCCTTTCTCCCGAGCTTTCGGTAGCATAGATACAACGACACCAACGTCGTAGGTAAGCCAAACCCAAGTCCGATGCCCAGAGCAATCTGGTTGTCTTGACTCAGACCACTACCGCCGCCTCCTCCATCCGCCGAATCGGACGATACTGGCGCCGCTGTGGTCGAGACCCCTGCGGCCGTGGTTGCCGAGGTCTTTGATGATTTCGGAGACGGAGTGTCTGTGTGGGGACTCGTGCTGCTTCCATTCACCGTCTGCGCCACTGAGATGCTGTCCGGCTGGTAGAGCAGGGTCTGCAAGCCCGTGGGCGACGTCGCTCCACACCAGACCAGCGAAGCCTCTTCGTCTGGGTAGGTATATGTCTGACAATACGGGTACTTGGAGTCAACACTAGGTAGTAGAAGAAGAGCAAGAACCTGTTAGTGAGTGAAAACCGCAATATCAACAACACACAGGAGTTCTCAGACAGAAAAAAGGGCTTACCAGCAGCTGGTCCCAACACCGATCTTGCCCGCATCGCAGGCGCCCTTCTCGCCCTCTGCATAGTCATAACAGACAGACGTGATTATGCAAGGCTGGCTGTAGCAACATCCGGCGACACCAAGGTTCCTGTGCAGCTCGCAGGGTTGATCGCCAGGACAGGTCCATGGCAGATCCCCCCGGCCGTTGACATAGCCGCAGACATCTGACTCGTCACGCCTAACGAGCTCAGCTCGTCGAGTCGGAGCTGGCGGATGGACTGTGGCAGTTTTACCCGACGATGAAGTCGTTCTCAAAGACGTTTCTGGGCTGTTCTTCGTGTCGTAGCCAGCAGTGCGCTGTACCCCGGCCGCTGCAGTCTGCAGAGCCAGAAGCAGGAACACAGCATTGTGAAGCTTCAGGAGAGCAAGCAGCATTTCGACCAAGATGGGGCAGACGACTCGGGGTCAGGCACCAGAATACTGTCTTTGTTCTGAAATCGATCGCAATATCTCATGCTTTACTTGGAGGAGGAGAGTAGACAGGTGGCATTGTGTGTTCGCCGCCTTTGACAGATATCAAGTCATCTTGCGGCTCAAACCCGCCAAGTGAGGCTGCGAGGCTGCGCTTATGAAGTGGCGCGGTGGCACAGCAGCTGCTTTGGGGGCCATGTCCCCAAGAAAAAGGTGTGATCAATCACCATCAGTAAGCGCGCGCACGAATGCAACAAGGCTGTCAGCCGCAGCCGAACTGTGAGCACAATTTACCTGGTCTGCGGTGAGAAGAAGAAGTGCAGCTCTGCGGTTGGGGGAGGTCACGTCAAGTCCTATGACCTCCCCCCCGGTTGCGATGCAATGCCCAGCTTGGCTTTCTTATATGGGACGAATAAGATCCCGATGTGGCTACTGCGCTATCGAAGCGAAAGGTAGCCAGCCATTCTTCTGATCTGCTCGGTATTGGTACTCCCCGTTCGTTCTCGTTTCTATATCTCCTTAAAGTATAGGCTCTGCTGCCGCTCATAGAACCCAGTTGATTCACTTGGCGAATTCCAGAAAGCATTAAATTGTTGAACGGATGAGTATGATGTTCAAATTGCATCACGCCGGATCGGTCTTTTGATGACTGGGCAATGTTGGTCAGTATTGTACCTATCAGACTCCTATTGCAGGGTTATTTCTTAACGTACCTACTAGTAGCTTAGGCAATAAGCACATACCGGACTTGTAGGCCGACAGATGCCGCAGGTCTTGCCTTACCAGGCGCTGTTGGATGGAGTAGACACGGAGTTGGGCCACGGAGCGGGTCGGGTCGGGTCGGGACGGAGGAAGAGGGGGTCTATTATTTCTCCTAGATCGAATACCTATACGGATATATACTCCGATGTGTGGATCTATAACGTAGATACTATTCTCCTTTCTCTGGCCCAAGTATTTTATGGTCCTGTTCGTACAATCAGATTTCGCAGCGCTGTTGGCTCGATATCGATGTGTCTTCGCAGCGAACGTGTCCTCCGCATCACCTTGCAGATCTTCACCTTGTAGATACATAGACATCACATGCCCACTCGAAGATGTGAAACAGCCTACAGGTGGACCGTGACTGGGAAAGCAAAAGTAGCGCGCAGATTGAGTTTTTATGAGGGGGCCATGCGTCGGCCTCGGGCGCTGCAATGACCCCGAACAAAGCCCTATGTGCGAGTCTATGGCGGGGTTGGAGCACTTGGACCGTGTCTTTGTCGATAGATGCCGTCTTGACGACATCCGAGCAAGCAAGCAAGCAAGCACTCTCCTGCAAGCGACACATATTCGCCACGGGCGACGGGGGCATTAGATCGTCATTTGTTGCGTTTGAGCGAATATGCTCAGATCGCGAATTATGACGTCCAATAGCCGCAGCTATTGCAGAGTGGTGTCAAGGCTGTGCTATCATGTGGCAAAAGGCGACTACCGTTCCAAACTCACACAAAGAGCACTAATGCAACAACGAGAACTCTCCTAAAAGGTCGAAAGCTTCCAGGAGAAGCCCGTCCTGGAGTAACCAGGAAGTGCTCATGCTCCAACCGACCGCCCGCCCTGCTCTGGCTCCCACAGGCAAGCTGGCTCATCTCGTGCTCAAATACATCAAGAGCGTACGTACAACGGATATTTATCCCTCACCTGGCCATGAAACAGCCGCAGCATGACTCACTCGCAGTAGCCGCAATGCTGTCGTATGACATACCTGCTCTGAGCCAGTATTTGCCGTTTCCCCCTCCCCTCTCCAAACCCGGCACGTTCATGCCGATCTCGTATGCGAAATAACTTGTATCTCATTCGCCCTCCAGTCTCACAATCAGGGGACAATGATTGCTACATACAACAGCTCGGCCTTCGGCTTTCGATGCAACCAAAACCTGACGCCCCGCTAACAATACGTGGGAAAGAGATGTGAAGATCGCGCGCCCCCCTTCCCTCTGCCGTGAATAGACTGACGTGGCGTGGCGTCGCTTCTCCCTATACGTAGAGCCGTCTAAAGGCCTATCGACTCGACCCCAGCATCTAGGGGGTCGTTGCGTCGCATTTAAGCATCCCCGACGGGACAAACCTTAGCCTAATTCGATCGACTCTGCGTCCTGAGCTAGTCTAATTTCGATCCCTGTTCCGAAGCCAGACTGGCAGTCGCGGTGACGATTGGTTGAGTAATTGCAGTGTCTTCCTGGTTCACATAGAGGGCCATGCGGCCTGGGTCAGGAGGGCGCGAAACATATGGCTGGCCACAGGACGGAATCCGTTTCTCATCAAAGTCCGATTGCGTATCGAATCTTTCCTGCAGTGGTGTTTCTTAACGAGCGACTCATGCGCACTGGCGTATATACCCTGAGTCGCGAACCGCATGAATGTGGATATTGTGCCGGCATCGTAACCGTATAGTGGCGCCGATCCGTCGAAGTTCCCCAGTGCTTCATGCCAAGGCTTGGGAAGGTAGTATTAAAACGGATTTGATGGAATTCCGATTTCCGACCTGATGACGAGTTGCTATTGTACGGAGTGATATAGCTTGCGTCTTTGGATCAGTTGATATAAAAGATCCTTGGCCATGATAGACAAGACTCTACGATATTCTGGAATGTTGAAATCTGAGCTCATTCTCCAGAACCTTTCCTTATTTCCGATTAGCATTGCACCACGTTGCTCAAGATGGATCCTAGAGCCTGGACCTCTTCCCTTCCCCAGCCTTTGGCAGACATAGGCGCCTCATGGCAATTGCCTCCCGGCCTTGGTGGCTATTCAGCAATAGTCCTTGCTGTCTGCGTCACAGGAGCGGTTGCTTACCTGGCTCAGTCGACCAGCAGCGACGCAAAGAACTTTCCCACCATCAACCCCATCTCTGGAATTGAGATCATCGGCAAGGCACGCAAGGATGATTACGCCCGCAGAGGATACAAGTACTTCGAAGAAGGCGTCAGGAAGTTCCCAGGGAAGCCTTTCAATGTGTGGACCGACTTTGGACAAGTCACCGTACTTCCATCCCAATGGGCGCACGACATCCGCAACGAGCCCAGCCTTCACTTTATGAAGGCCATTCACCAGGACTTTCACGCCGACTACGCCCCTTTCAAGCCGTTTGCTTCTGGCACTTCAGACGACGCTCTTCTGCAAGCTGTCGCCCGCAAGCAACTGACCAAGTACCTGAGTAAGTCCGATCTCTAGACTCCGTCAACGACACGACCGAACAGGAACAGAGTCCTGACCTTGTGACCGATACAGACAAGGTGACGAAGCCCCTGTCTGCTGAGACCAAGTTCGCCCTCGACGTGAACTTCGGTAGCCCGTCCGGTTAGTACTCAATCATCTAACATCGATGCGTTCAACAAGCCATCATGTGCGGAGACACTAACACACAGACCACCCAGACTGGAAAGAGTTCGCGCTCAAGGACAGCATGCTTGACGTGATCGCCCGCATATCCTCGTGCGTCTTCCTCGGAGACAAGATCTGCCGCAACAAGGAATGGATCGATGTGGCAAAGTCCTACACCAGTCTCGCATGGCTAGCAGCCGAGGAGCTGCGCAGCTACCCCAAATGGTCGCGCGGCGTCGTGAATCGCTTCCTGCCCAGCTGCCAGAAGCTCGTATTCCTCGCGAAGAAGGCTGACGAAATCGTGAACCCCATCATCGACGAGAGACGGGCGCTCAAGAGTCAGGGCAAGTACAACCCCAGCCACAGTGATTCCCTCGACTGGTTCGAGGAGGAGGCCGGGGGGCGTCCGTACGATGCGGGGCTGTGCCAGCTGATCATGTCGGTTGCTGCAATCCACACGACAAGCGATCTCTCCAACGCCACTATCGTGCAGTTGGCCACAAGGCCCGAACTGGTCGAGGAGCTACGAAAGGAAATCATCCAAGTGCTGAGCGCAGACGGATGGAAGAAGACCAGCCTTTTCAACCTGAAACTACTAGATTCGACACTCAAAGAGAGCCAAAGATATCAGCGTCATTGGGGTGAGTGTTTCTGCCCCCGCTTTGCTTTTCTTGTTTCCTCTTACCAAGATCACATCTCCAACCCCCTCTCAGAAGACTTGAAACTGACGCATAATGCAGCTCGTATGGAGAGGCTGGTGATCAAAGACTTCACACTCCCCGACGGCTCCGTGCTTCGCAAGGGCAATCGCACCGTAGTCAGCACCTCTGGCATGGGCGACCCGGAATTCTACGACAATCCAGAGACATTCGACGCGCACCGTTACGTCCGCATGCGCGATGACCCGGAGCGGGCCAACCTGTCTCATCTCGTCAGCACGGGCCCGCATCACCTCGGGTTTGGCCACGGCAAGCACGCTTGTCCAGGACGGTTCTTCGCCTCCAACGAGCTGAAGGTGCTGCTTTGCCACTTCATCATGAAGTACGACTTCAAGCTGCCCGAGGACTACCAGTCACAGAACTTCCCCATGGGTGCCAGGATAGTGATCGAGCCCAAGTCGAGGGTGTTGGTGAAGGCGCGTACGCCTGAGATTGACCTCGACAACTTGGAGGATTGAAGTGGTCCCCGAATTGTTCAGGTCGAGAGGTCGGGCATCTGAGGGGAAGCTGTCTTGATGCTGCAGGAACACTGTCGAGAACTTCATCACCCAAAGCTGAATGAATACAAAAGTATATAGTACAATGTTCGCGAGGCCAGGTTCCGTGTGCTCCTAAATGTACCAAGTGTGACTCCGATATTGTGAAGCCTTTCATCCATAGGGGTAAAAAAGAGGTTATCGAGGCAAGAACAAACGTGCACGTATCACGGATCGCGGGTCACGTGGAGCAGTAGTAGCGAAGTAAAAAGTGAGGATTGAGACGGTTCTGCAAAGGTTGGTCCGGCAAAGATGTCAAGTCTGAGTTCCTCGAGGAGCCACCTGTGTCCCCAGTCATTGTAGTACGTCGCCATGACCCCCACGTGACGTAACAGCACGTCTACCGGTTAGTAGATTGCAAGTAAAGGAAAGGATGACACTGAACTTGACATCAAATACAATCCCTAAAAATCATTCATTAACTGATTCATTGCAATTTGATAGCATAGAATATGGTCAGGGAAAGGGTTCAAGTGTGAAAGTTGAGCGTCCTATATGATACCGTATGCTTCTGAACCGTCATCTAGCTTTACACCTACTGTGGCTACTTACCAAGGGAAGTGTTTCGCTCATCCTCGTGGAAAAGAGGACTGCTCCTTACACTCGACCAAAAACAAGTGAATTTTCAAAGGCAAAGAAGAGCTGCATACTACTAAAATCAAACGAATACGATTAATCAAGTCCATCCTTTGCTGCCATGTCGAGGCTGATGCAGCTTCCTACAGTGGATCCCTCCGTGGGCACCGATTGGACACAGCTCCCCCATCCGCTTTTAACTCAATCATCACGTCGCCTCTTCCCACCTCTCGAATCCCTCAACGCCCATCCAACGAACCTCCACAACTCTTACCTCCCAACCGCCACTCTATCGTCGCCCACGCCCGCGACACCCGCCGAAGACCATGCACCTCTCCATCCCCCTCAGCCTCTCGACCCTCGTCACCCTCGCCCTCTCCACCTCGCTGACGCTCTACCTCCCCACCAAACCCAACCCATTCACCCTCCCAGCCAACACGCACGCCACTCTCACGTCCCTGCACACGCGGCACAGCGCGCCCCTCTCGTCCATCAACACCTTCGTCTTCCACAACGTCACGCCGGGCGACTCCTACCTCGTGGACGTCTACTCTCCGGGCCACGCTTACCAACCGCTGCGAGTCGATGTTCTCCCCGATGGCGAGATCAAGGCGTGGGAGACTTTCCGGGGAGGAGATTGGGGAAACAAGGGTGAGGAGCTGGGCGTCAAAGAGGGTGGCGGCGGCAAGGGTGTTGAGTTGAGGGCGCTGGGACCCAAGACCTATTTCATGGAGAGGCCGAAGTGTGAGTTGCTCTCTTCTCGCCAAGCGCACAACTGCGGAGCTGACAAAAGATTGGGAACAGTCTCCATCCTCACCATCCTCAAGAACCCTATGATTCTCATGGGTCTCGTCTCCATGGTCATGTTCATCGGCATGCCCAAGCTCATGGAAAACAGTATGTCCCTTCCTCTCTTTGGTCCTCCTCTCCCCGAAACACATACCACAAGAACAGAAGCTCTAACCGGTGTTTTGCGAATTAGTGGACCCCGAGCTCAAGGCCGAATTCGAGCAACATCAACGTGAAGGCCCCATGAACGCCATCTTCGGTGCCGCCACTGGCCAGGCCCAGCAGCAGCAGAGCCCCTTGAGCAACTTCGACATGGCGGCTTACCTTGCTGGCTCGGGAAAGAAGGAGGGTAGTGGAAGTGGGACGGCGCAGGGTGTCAAAAGATGAAGCGCGCCGTGGAAAGACGGCAGATCTCGGGAAACATGAGCAATTAAGAGTGTGTTGATATTGAGAGTGGACGGTATAGAAATGCATCAGATATGTATACATGACAGCCGTTCCGCTGCTGGAGATTTGATGTATTGTGGTCCCCAAATCTCTTGCACTTATCACCAACCGTCAAAGCCGCTTCATTGCCAGCATGAAATTTATACAACCGACGAGGTTATCTTGTCCTTCACCATCAGAAGCCAAAACTCACGGCAAAGTAGCCACGGAACTGTGAACTGATCTTTTCAGTAAAACTACAAATCAGGTATCCTCCATATTTCCCTCTCACCCTGGTCTTCCCCCCTCCACCGTCAATGGACTTGCGCAAGCCTCCAATGCGTGTGAATTTGCGCAAATGGTATCTTTCCCATCACATAGAGATGATCCCCAAATCCCGAACCAAGAGCCACGCTTTCATGATCATAGCCGGTTTTAATCATCGAAATCAGCACCGTCCGCTGTACGCGTTGTTAGTGACCACTTGACATGACCGTCATGTCCTTGGAGATTCCAAGGTGAAAGGAGGAAATAACTCACCAAAGCCTTCTTCATACGCATCCTGCTCGTCGTCATGACTCATGGCGCTGCCAAGCATCATGCCACCGAGCACGCCGGCACCCAGACCCATCGCCGCACCACCAGCCATACCCATACCACCGCCGGCTTTGCGCTGCTGAGGAGGGTATCCTCCGCCATACGCACCCTGCGGCTGACCGTACATGCCTTGTGGCGGTCCGTAGCCTCTGCCGTACCCTTGGTTGTATTGCGGTCCCCCGTAACCACCTGGGTAACCACCTGGGCCTCCTGGACCAGGCCCGTAGCCCTGCTGAGGCGGGTAGTATCCTCCTTGCTGAGGTTGACCTCCGTACTGTTGCTGTTGAGGGTAGCCACCGCCGCCAACTGAGCCACTTGAGCCTGCAACCTTGGCCTTCAGCTTGTCAAGAAAACCTCCTCCACTGCTATTGCCCCTGTCTCTCGGTGGCAGCTCCTGCGGGAAGCTTCCCTGGTTGACCTGCTGTCCCGGAGGCTGCCCATACGGCGCCGCCTGTGCCGGGTACGGGCTCTGTCCACTGGGAAACGGTCCTCCGGGTCCTGCATATCCTGGGGTGCCACCGCCACGAGCTCTGGACTCCTCCTCAGCCTGCAACTTAGCGGCCAAGGCTGCGTCAGGATCACTCGATGATGTGCCGGCCGAGTTGAAGGGAGGGCGCTCCTCGTAGGGGTTCTTTTTGACGTCGCCCGCTTGGGATGCGGCGGCCGAGTTGGAAGGTTCGTAGCCCGGTGGCGGGTCGGAGGGAGCCGGAGGTTCCGCATTAGGAGGGTATACGGGGGAGGTAGGCTTCTCCCATTGTGACTGCTTGGTGTAGATGTTCACGTAAAACCTGAGGCTGTTGTCAGAGGCGATGCTTGAAGGGAGGACTCAGACGGTAACGAAGCTTACCATTGCTTGTATTGTTCGTTCCAGCGGGCAGTCCAGCCTGCAGGAACCTGTAAGCAGTATTAGATGATCGATTCGGCATCGTTAGGAGTGTGCTCAGTTGAAAGACTGGAAATTTGTGGCGAGGCGAGAGCAACAGTGATGACTGGAGGTTCACGTACCTCAGGCGCAGGTGGGGGCGGGGGCCCGGAAGGAGGAGCGTAATCGGCCATGCGGTGCGAAGGCGGTGCGATGCGACAGCTGCAAACTGTGGTAATCTTGCAATTATTGGGGTATTGAGAAGGCGATTACTATCTTTGCGACGCAGACAAAGTTGCGGGAGAAGTTGCAGAAGGTAAGATGCGGGTGGTGACGATGATGCGATGGAACCCCGCCGTGGTCGATGCGAACCCCACGTGTGTGTACGAGAGGCAAAGAAGTGGAAGAAGAACAACGAATCAAGTTAGCAGACACTTCAGAATCAAGCACCAGGATCGAACACAAGAGGAAGAGGAGCGTGGCTCTGATTTAAGCATTGCATCGTCCCCCTCTTTCGATTCAGCTAGAGCTTCCTTAGCACACCAACACTGTAACACCTTCTGGCTTGGCAGCCAGACTACGCCCCCTTCCCTCCACCATCACCTCAATTCCAGCGGGTTCTACCTTATGACGCCAGCAGAATCGACAGATGCAGTAGTGATCCAGTTCCGGCCAGGAAAAGACGCAGCCGCCAGCGTCTGTTTGTCACGGGGGTAACCGAATGCACTGAAGTGTCGGCAGAGAATCGGAGCGTTCATCGCCTTGAGGTGGAATGCAATCGGTACCATAGGAAGCCAAGGCTGGAGAAAAGAGGGGCGGCCATTTCCGAGGCACTATTGCGCGCGCCGCGGGGGCCAGAGACGATGTTCGCTGTGCTAATAATGGTTGGCCAGCCTTTGCCTTGTGCACTGCCACAATCACCAGATACCTTCGCCTTCGGGGCAATCGCTTGACACGCGGCCTCCCATCGGGCTCGCCGCAGGGAACTATCCGGCTACTAGAGCTGAAGAACAGACCACAGCAGAAGGGAAAAGGGAAAAGAAAAACGACAATGACGTTCAAGACGTCACATTGAGCAGACCCTTGTCGATGTGTGACCTTACATACGACCCACTGTGCTTCTTCGCTCGGCCACTGCAATGACCATGTCTGTGCATCACCGTGGAGTTTCGTGGGGCGAAGTTGCATCTGCTTACATCGCATGAACTGTCAGGTTCATTGGAGTCGGTTCAGTCAACCGAGCTAAATGATTCAACGCAGCTGCACCTCTGCAGGTAGCCTGGCGTACGTATTGCCTTGATCCTTCCAAGTGATCCTCAGGCCTGGCAACGTCCCAGAAACCCTGCACTGTGCCCGAATGGAAACGCCGCAGTCTCTCCATCCCGACGCTTCACAAAACATCTATATAAGAGACGCCAAAACTACTCATGGATACTTTTGGTTCTGGCCTTATCCTGGCCCCATAGACAGCTTGACGCCTGAGCCGAGACTCGAGTGCTGGGGCTTGAGACCAGAGTACACAACTGTCAGCCCCCCACACACTTTGCACTTTCGTGTCAGGGCAACGTATGGTTTTGGCGGCACAAGCCATCGAGGTGTTCTTAAAACGGACGGTCCAATAACAAAATAAGCCACTCCTGCCAACAGACAAAACAGATCAGAGATCTGCTGCCCTGTACAGAGCCACGACGTCAAGGCTCTGCGGATGAAGTACAGGTTGTTCATGGAGAATATTCATACCACTCGAGGCACATGTTATCATTGCAATCTGAACTGCAAGGAGCGTGGGAATAGGCTGCACCATCGTGAAGGATGGTTGCTAGTTTTCGTGTCGATAGTGCAGACAGACTTTCAGCCTTCTTCAGGTGCTGGACTACTGCCAGTCAGTGTAGTTGGCTCAGTCTTGCCCAGATCTACCGGGCTTACCTGTGGTCAAGAGATCTTAAGTAGTGAGCATTTGGGTCATCCTCAGCGGCAAGAGTTGATTCCAAGTTCATAACTCAAACCAGAAGTGCGGCATGCTAGTGTCCAGGCATTAACACGTGGCGAGTCAAAGGTGGCTGTCGCCGGTGGCACAAGGATGATTCTGGGGCCCAGTAGGAACCACCATGAAATCAAAACACAAGTCAAGGAGATATGTTGCTGATCGTTCGAGTGTAGAGTACTACTTCTTCCTAACCAATCTGACTATGCTGGCCAGCGATAGCCTCAGAAAGATGTGGGATGCAAGTGCTGACGGCTGTGCCCTCGGCGAAGGCACAGACTTAACCCTATTGTTTAGGCGATACTGTGGTCTCAGAATGGCCATCGACTGCCTCAAAAACATATCGAGAGCATATCTCAGCGCAAACTCGCAGCGATGCTTACACACAAAGCCACTATGCGACTCTCCCCATTGCAGTCCATACTCTACAGTATTATCAACGCCAATAATCTCGAGGCCACGAAGAAGGAGATTGTTCCTGACGACATCAGTGAAGCGAGTGAGCCAGCGGTGATATTTGTTCACCAGTGGATCTACTGGCAGTCCCATGAGGGTTCTTCTTAGCCATCAAAGCATCTGCGATATTATCGAGGGCATGACAAAACCATACGATCTGAGCCCTCAGACCCTGCTTCATTCAGATTTCCCCACTTTCAATCTCTCTCAAACAAACACCCATTGCGTTGGCCGACGAGGGTACTTTGTATATTCTCACTCAGTGTAAACGAGTCAATGCAGTCGCTATAAGCAAGACCACTGTTGAAGAGGGCATCTCCTACACACTGGCTACACCTTCCGAGTATGCATTCTGGTACGCTTCCGGAATAACTATTTGAGGTCTGCGACGAGGAGCTCAAGCTACTCATAACAGATGAGTTTCGCCAGCCGA